>BMAV01003039.1:0-38456 GCA_019973955.1 Trichonephila inaurata madagascariensis
GCCCAACACCCCATAGAAAAAAAAATGAAAAAATTGTAATTAAAATCGCTTTTTATTTTGTCACTTAATAGTATGATTCTGTCATATGTATATACATATTTTTATATTGATTGTAACTATTTAATAAAAACTAACTATAAAAGACAATTTTTCTTTGTGACCTAAGCAGTAATTGACTTAAAACTTTATTTTATTTTGACTCTCTTTTGTCCAGGCTCTTGATTATGTATGCGATCTTTAAAACATTAAAATAAATAAAATGGCCAATAAATTTTAGTTAACATTTTTATTTGCACGTTGTAATTACATTATTATTGAAAGTTGCAGCTGCATAAAACGGAGAATAATTTGGCCGCCCAGCAAAGTCAAGCTTTGAGCCCTATGGAATACTGGATCCCTTCGTGTGATGCGGGCGTGTACGTTACGCCACTCTCCGTAAAGCTGTTTTTCTATAATAAACCAGATTTACAATAAATATTTGCTTGTTCTTGGCGGAGAAATGCCTGGTGTAATACACATCCAGTTTGAGTTTCTCTTTTTTAGAAAAACATTTTTTACATCTTACTTTTTTAGGGCAGTGATCCCCAACCTCGTTCCTTGGATCAAATGGTACTGGGCCACCCAAGGAAAATTAAATTATTTCCATTTTTTTTTACTGTATTAAATAAATTTACTGTATTTATTATTTCTATTTTATTTTGTGTTTCACTCGGATTTGAGAATTATCTCATTCTAAATTCTATCTTAAATCAATATTTATTCACTTCTTAGAATAACTGTATTTTATTTTGCCGTCATATTTGAATGCAATTAAATTAAAATTAGTAAAATCGAAACAATCTAAAATACAAACAATCAATGCCCTCCGCCCCCTTCTCGAGTGGGCCGAGGTAAAAGTATCAAACGTTGACTAGTCCGCAGCAATAAAAATGTTGTTAGCACTGGTTAGAAATCACGCCATCGGAAATGTCACACTTTGCTACTTATAACTTCTTGCTCATTATCATTGACATTTTGTTTCTCTTAGTAATGCAAGGCTTTCCTATAAACACGTGATTGATTTAAATTCCGTTAACTAAAGTACGCACTGTGTGCACCTTTTGCTGTGTCGTCCACACATCTTTACTCATGAAGTCAGTGTAACAAGTGTATCGTCTGTATGGTCTGCGATTGCCGAATAGTGCCGGCTCCTACGGCCGAACGGAGTAGACCCAAAAACTCTCGGAGAAGTTTCAAATCTACGGATGAACCATTTAATACATTCTGATGGGTAGTTCCGAAATAATAAGCCATAAGTTTTGGGTACTTTAAGCCCAGACATTCTGTATTTCAGTGATTCTTTGAAAATTGCTTACTAAGTTTCTTTAGAAAAAGTGCCTTATAAGGAAAACTTGTGCTTTTATAGGATGATTTGACATGCATAAACAGAACATCCACAAAAATGCTTACAACCTTTTTATTAGATGCAAAATGGCAGCACCACTATTATTTAGAATATAGAGCAAGAAATGAAGTAAATCATAATAGTAGACTTGCTTGAAAGACTTGATGCTTCAAATCTCAAATGCATTGCTAACTGCTAATGTAACTGGATCTTCTATTTTGAATAAGGGAACACACTTGAAATCGATTCATATTCTGATCCAGTAACTGAAGGAATTTGCACACTAAAACCATTAAGTGTAGCAGAAGAACTATATAAAGTCGTCAAAAGGTATACACACCAATACCATCTATTAGATTTGAGACACTGTCGTCAGAACTTCAAAAAGAAAGGTCTCTTATTGAAAATGGATGGAGACATGGTGACTATGCTGAAAGAACATGCTCCTATTTAATGACGATAAAGCCAACTAGATTAGATTCTGAGTCGCCCAACCGGTATAGTGGTTAGTGATGCTGAATGCGATGTCGCAGGGACTGGGTTCGTGAATCCCGTAGATGACATGGATGTTTGTAAATGTATAGTGACTTTGCGGCATGGGAGTACTTTAAAGAGCCGTCAAGCCGCAAGTCCTCTCGTGTGGTTGGGGGAAGGGGTAGAGAGGTGGGAGGCCCTTTACCACCCCCAGGTGTCCTTCCTCAAAATTTGGGTAGAAACGAGCCAAATCGTACTGTCACCTGTATGATGCTCAAATCTATGGCTAACGACAGGCGTCACTTAGCCCTTTACCATGACGAATTTCATGGGCCTCGATCTGGCCTTTGCCGATCAGTGGCATCAGTAACAACAACAGTATAGATTATAAACGACCATTATCTTCGACAGGACAATTTGTAATAAAAACAAGAAGCCGTTTATAAGATGAAACAGTGGATGAGAGCTGTGTTTTTTAAAGCTTATTTACAAAAAAAAAATGAAGAAATGTCTTTTTAATTTCACTATGTACTATTTTTATTTTATTTTTTATATTATAATGAATAAAGTTTTGTTTTGATTTGTTTCAATAAAAATATTAAACCAATTTTTAATTATATTTTCAGTTTCATCATGCAATTTCAACTATGCTAATGGTGAGCATTTTTTAATATAAACAGTCCAATCCCAGGATTTGGATCATGTGATCCAGAAATCCCAGGATTGAAAATGTAAAAAGAGATTGCAAACCATAATAATAGCGTCATATTTTCCCTATTTCAGACAGCCCTCCCTTGAATATTTAAAAAATATAAACGACTATAATAGCATTGCATATGCATATCGTCGGCCTAGTTATCAGAATGCGTAACTCCTTCTAAGGGTGCTTATTTGATATAGGAGTGCTACGCACCAAGTTGTTGTTTATGTTCGCCAAGAGGGCGATAACTTTACAATAGGGTTTATCGTGTAGTCATGTGACTGTGCCATGGAAATAAGATATATTATGGTTAGTTTATATCATAATTATTATTAAATCATATTATAGGATAATAATAGTATATTATATAGTGTTATTATATAAACTTTTTATTAAATTAATATTCATTATTGATTGATGATAGTTATTTTTAATCTATTTCTATATTCTTCATTTGAAATATATTTCAAAACAGTTCTTTACGATTATTTTCCTGACGATTTATTACCACTAGGCCGCCATCTTGGATCCCACGTAACTCGACAACAACCGCTGCTTGGCGGGATTAAGGAATCGCACGAAACAGCGCTTGGCGTGTAGCACTCCTATGGAGGAAGAGGTCAAAGCAATGATGACACTACTCAGCGGGTTGCTGTCCGACGTAAAGGGAGGAACAAGTCAGGAAGAGAATCTATCACCGGAGATATTTTTGATGTGAGCGGGGGATGGCGTCAGTTGACAAACTGACTCAGTTTCAGATGCATTAAACCTTTTAGTGTTGTTAATTGCTTAAAATTAATGTTTTAATTTTGTGTTATGGGGGTTTAAGAGGGAGTTTCCACTTTGTAGTAGCGTAGGCATAATTTAATTTAGATTGTGGATACATAGACAATGTTTGTGCTTTAAAAATAAATCCCATTCCCAGAAACTAGGTCATATAGCCGTCGAGACGCAAGTCCTCTAGTGAGGTTGGAGGAAAGGGACGAGAGGTAGGTGACCCCTGACCATTCCAGCGAGTTCTCTCCCAAAATTGGGTCGAAAACGAGCTAAATCTTCCTGCCACCTGTATGGTGCTGAGAACTACGGATAAGGACAGGACACTTAACCTTTTCCTATGATGAATTTCATGGGCCTCGATTTGACCTTTGCCGATTAGGTGGAATTAGTAATAACACGTAGCACAACGTATTTGCATATCCCCTTTCATTTTTAAGATAGAATATAATATAATTTTAAATTAAAAAAAAATAATGCTGAGAGGGGGAACCTTGCGAGATAGCCAGTCACTTTATTCATTATTCTGCCTTAAATCATGTACAAATATGGGTATCTTTGAAGTTGAGAAATTTGATTCCTAATGTTGATTCAAATTCTGGAAAAAGACATGTAAGTAAAATTATACCAAATTGCTTTTAAATGTAAATAACATGATTTATGTATTAGAATAGTTGAATTTATTTTTTGCAAATAAAAGCTTATAATGATGGGGAAAATAGGTTTCAAAGTTTGAAAAGGGTACATTTCGCAAATTATATGAAATTAAAAATAATGTTAACGTTTATAAAAAAAAGGGAGAGTTTTTCTTGAGAAAATATTACAATATTCTCAAATGTATCAAAACAAAATAACGTAAGTATTCAATACTTATTAATAAATAATTTCTAAGAAACTCTTTATTCGATGAGAAAAAAAATCAGTCGCAAACAGAAATAAATAAAACTTAAAAGGAGCATAATTATTGCAAAATAATTCCTCAAAAAACTTAAATTCATAAATTCCTTAATTGCTATTCCTAATGGAGCTCATTTCGAGAAATCCTTGTATTAATGATTTCCTTCTAAACATAGAATAGAAAAAGACGAACGGTAAAATAATCGACCTACACTTACAGAATCAGATCTGAAAGTAAATAATATATATATATATATATATATATATGTTTTACTAAGTAACCATTTAAATGGTGTTTAAGCAAAATGTGTATCTGGTTCGAAAGGAATATTTAAGGAATGAATAATGAGCTTAATAATGTGGAAAACCATTAGATTCTTTTTAAATTATGAGTTTAAAAAGAACCAAAGATAAGCAGCTCTTTTATAATAAGTACCAAGACCATTTAAAATGTTTAATCCCTATTACTTAGCTATGTATTGATTTCCTTCCACTGGTCTTATTTTTAAATAAATAATTTGATACTCTTTTATTTATTGCTGGCTTGAATGTATCACCATTTTCCTTGGAAACATATTGTTTTGTTTTCCATAAATATACATATGAACTAATTTCATTCTTCAAGAATAATTAGTTTAGTATTTAACATTTTAAACATTTTAACACTAGAATGTTTATCGGTTCCAAATTGACACCAGAGCCTATTCAGTGTGTTCTCCTTTCCGCATTTTTACAGGGAATTTCAAAATTTTCACGAGTTGTAATTATTTTCCATGGTAATTACACAGTAAAAGTTTTGTGGTTCTAGAAGGTTAATTAAGTTAAATAGGAGGAATTTTATAGCTTAAAATACCTAGATCGTTCGTTGGTGTTATCTGAAAAATCTGAAGAAAAAACAGATATAACTGATTGTATTCTATTAAATCCTGAGATATATATGGCTAGAGATGACACAGAATGCATACCGCATACTAGTAAAGTTCCTGGCAGATTTGCTACACGAAATGTTTTGCGACAAAACAGTGGTCAAACAAGCTTCGCGAAACATAATGTCAAAGTCAGTTTCTTAGGATATAAAGGACCTTAAAATATGTTAATTACATGGAATAATATTAAAAAGTCTTAAAACTAAACCCTATTGAACAGTAGTTCTGCAATTATTTAGTTAATACAATTTATCTTTTTATAGATTTTATGTCGCTCTATCAAAATGACACTGATGGACGTGTAATGGTAATCGAAATACCTGACGTTCTAGTGTTAAAAATTTATTTTTCTTTCCTTTTTATCATAATTGTTATCTATGCAGGTGTGAATATTTAGGGAACACTTTTATATTACTAACTAGAAGTTACCGGGCCGCTTTCACGGGTATTTCTTTCTGTTTTAGTGGCACACACAAGGAAGGGAGAACTCCGCCACCCCTTGATATCACTCTTGATTTTTTGTTTCGCGATTGGTTGTATAATCCTATGTATACAAATTTAATTAAGTATTTGTTATTAAGGTATCCGGCTACGTTTCGATCCGTGATTTTAAAAACGCGCATAAATGGATAATGTTCATAATATTTAGTGTCACTTAGATTAGAATACATGTATAAAATTGTTTTAAGAATAGTATTACAGTAAAGAATTATTTAAGTACAATATTTTGTCAAAAAATGAACATAGAATGACCCATTTTCAAAATATTTTCCTTTTGTGAAAAATGCTTCTTTTATATAATAATATTTTGCCTGTATATAGCTCAGGCCTCTGTACAGAGGCTCAACTATGAAATTTGAAAAATTCACATTATTTTCAGAGTAACAACCATTTGAAATAGTTATCGGTGCTTTTTCGTAAAATTGCTCCCCTCAGTTGTCGTAAAACATGGATAAACCCACTTCTAAGTTACATATTTCAAAAGTTCTTGTTGAGCCACTGTAGAGATACACAGGCCTGAGCTATACACAGGCAAAATAATATTAATATAATAAAAGCATTTTTCGCAAAAGGAGATTATTTTGAAAATTGGTCTTTCTATGTTCACTTTTTGTCAAAATATTGTACTTCAATAATTATTTATTAAAATACTATACTTAAAACAATTTTAGATACATTTTCTAATTTAAGTGACACTAAATATGATAAATATTATCCATTTATGTGCTTTTGCAAAATCCCGGTTCCAAACGTAGTCGGATACCTTAATACAGTAAAACCTGTTTCTCTGCAGTAGGAGGAGACATCAAAAGAAACAGCAGACAAAAATATTCGAAAATTCCATAAATACTGACATTATAACAGCTTCGTCACCACAGATATTTTTCTGTACGCGGTGGAGAGAGACCGCATGAAAAAAAAAATCGCACTTAGAAAATGCGTCAATTATTTACGAAATTTATGATATGTGTGCCAAACAAAATAAATAATTAAATGACACATGGAACCATTTTAAAAACATTTAATTTCTCATTGTATGATTGGAAAAGTTTTCAAACTGCACATACATAATTCACTGCTACTAGTCGTAATCCAGAAACGCGCATCTTTCTGTGAAGATATAGTCCAAAATTGCTTTTGTCTCTTGAAGATACAATTTCAATTGATTTATTTGTTTTCCCATTAAAGTAAGTGATAAGTTTTTGCTGTTACGGTTGGTTGGTCCGATTTGTTAGAAAGATGGATCAAGGCATATATTGTATCCACTCTCAAAAAATTCTCAGTACTTCTTGTCCGTCTTCATAATTTATCAAATTATGGATAATGTCAATGTCATTGAAAGTTTCGTCGTCAATCAAGTGCCTGTCGCAAGCGCGTTCAGAGAAAGCAATTGAACGTTCATTGTGGAGAGATTGCTTATAACAAATGAACAGAGCGTCTTGAAGTGTATGTATGAACATTGATAAAAATCATTTTAGGGGAGCCAAAGCCGTTGAAATTCATACACCGCATAAAAACCGATCGCACTAAAAAAAATCGCATAAAAAGAATGTACAAATACAGGTTCTAACTGCAACTAATTTTAATCATTAATGTTAATTATTTATTTGCTTTTCATTGTTTTTTGTTTCTGACAACTGACAAAACTCAAAAGAATATGTTTGGCGGCGTATTGGGGATGATACAAGGACTGTAGGCAATTCGCCTTAAGCCCCCTCTTCTTGAAAAATTTCTGTCTGCTTTTGATTGACCCATCTTATAGCTCTTACCTCTTCCTTTAAAAAGGATAGAACTTGAATTTCTAAGACAGAAATATGTTTATCGCTTACACTTAGATAACTCCCCCTTTCGGAGCCGATTTCTGTAAAAGCCTTTCTTAGATTATCTTTAACTGTAAGATATACATACTTTTTCCAAATTTCTGGTTTGTGAATGTAATAATTTAAAAACGGGAATATATTTATGGGGTCTCAGGGTGTTAAATTTTCTAAGGTCTGAAAATATAAACAATTTTCAAACAGGTATAATTCTTTTAAATTTAAATTAAATGATTCGAATCTTTTACACTTTTATTTATACAAGAATGGGGCTTCAGAAAAGTATAAAATGTTTAAAATATAATCATAATTTTAAAATCATAAGCATATGAAAATTCTATGATAAATATTAAGTATTTTTGCGTTGCGACGCTATTTTCTAAAATAGTAGCTTTAATTACTAGCTATAGTTAAATAATAAAGTTAAATGTATTCTCATTACACTGTAGCTATTTTTATATAAATAGAATAATAACTTACATATTTTAATAAATAAAAAAAATACATTTTTAAAAAATATTTAAGAAATTGCAATGTTTTACAAATATTTTGAACTACAAAAGACATATAATACTAAAGTTAGGCACGGCATAAAGAGTATGATGCATTTTATACTTCTATAAATTTTTATACATCAGATACTGCTATTTTAGAAAATAGCGTGCGGAACACAAAAATACTTAATATTTATCATAGAATTTTCATATGCTTATGATTTTTAAAATTATGATTATATTTTAAACATTTTATATTTTTTTGAAGCCCCATTCTTTTATAAATAATGTGTAAAAGATTCGAATCATTAAATTTAATTTTAAATGAATTATACCTGTTTGAAAATTGTTTATATTTTCAGACCTCTAGAAAAATTTAACACCCTTGAGACCCCTTATACAAGCAATAAAACCGTTACTTCTCATCTCCACTCCCCTTTGGAAGTTGTTTTCCACAAAACCCATTTTGGAGGACTCCTAAGCAAAACAAAGATACTTGCTAAATTTCAAGCTTACCGTTCTAATACATCCATAACGGCACATTTTATTTTATTTATAAATTTGATCTAAACCTTACAACAAATATCGAGACGATCCCTCAAAAATTTTTTTTATTCTTCACGGATCTCTAATTTACAAAAGAAACAAGCTTCCATGATTTCTAGTCTACTGGTCTAATAGCCAATAAAAGCGAATTTTTTTCAATGCTTCCACAACCCTCTATGGTGTCAATTTTCGCAAAATCTGTTCTTAGCAGATTTCTATTCAACAAAAGAAAAATGCCTGACAAAATTCAAATTTGTAGGTTTTAAAGTTCCGGAAATTTCAGGATGAGAAAGGTAGCGTGTCACTTTACTCTTATGTATAAAACAAATGGATTATATGGAGGAATGGATGAATTAATGCCAACCTCCCGAATTTTTGTTGTCATATTCAAAGAAAGTTCAACACAGAAAAACTTGCTGAAAAATAATGCTAATTATTTGTTTCATAAAGGAAACATAACTTTTTGTATGTTTATACTTTTTATAAGACGAACGAATATGTGTATGTTGTTACTAATGCCACAAAATTGACAGTAGCATCAGATGAAGAGCCTCAAAATTCATCGCAAAAAGGGGCTATTTTTACACCTGTCGTTAGCCGTAGCTTTGAGCAGTATGATTCGTCGCGATTCCACCGCAGTTGTGAGAGAAAGCACCCAGCAGTGTAGTCAGAGGACACCCACCTCTCTTTCCTTTCACCAACCACACAGGAGGACTTGTGGCTCGACGGCTTTGTTGAGTGCCGCATATTACGCAGGCAGTATACACTGATAAGCATTCATGTCTTTTCCGGGATTCAAACCCAGAATTCAGGAGCCCAACGCAACAACTGTCAGTGTCACTATATCGGATGGGTGGCTAGCAGTATGTATTGTTAAGTTGATATGGCCTTGAGGATTGTATGCAACTCAGTCACAAAGAGCAAGAGAGTTTTTTTAAGAGCAATGAGAATTTATTGTTGAAAATCCAATCCTGGAAATACATGATTCAGCAGCAATATTCACAGAATAAATCTCAGAAGGTCTCCACACCTTTAAAAGCAATCCGACACAATTATCAATGTCTAAAATACCCGTATGTAAAAGTTTATTCACAAACACAGCCGAGCTAATTGGTAATAATCGCCAAGACTAGTTTACTAATGGCTAATCAAAACCATACAGACTCGTTTTAGCGAGCATCTCTATTTATAGGACCAGTGGATCCTTAGAGAAAAATCCGCTTGCATCATAGATCGTAAAATTAGTTTATTTCTCTACTAATTTCTAGAAAAGTCCATAAGGTCCCGAACTCGCCAAAAATGGTTGCCAAGTCCCGAAAATTGTCACCAAAGTCGCCGACTTGTTTGCCTAAATTTATACTAACTTGGCTCTATCGCCAAGATTTCACCAAGTTCCCACTGAATCACCATTATAACGTAAAGGACAGCGGGGCTTGTAAATATTAAAATTTTAACATAAAATAAGTATAAGATAGAGTAATATAAATGCTTTACTCATCGCGAAATACAAATTATTTACACTATTTTAGACAAAATGTGCAACAATATAAATAAGACGACCACACTCGAATTTATTTGTTTCTGTTAGTATTGAAAATAATACATTTGTTTGGTTCTCTGAAGTCTAATTAGAAAGGCTTTTCAAAAACATACAAATAAAGGTAAATATTTCATTCTTTAATTTAAAATTTATTCGTTTTTAATTTTTTTTTCACTTTATTTTACTCTGTAATTGAAAAGAAGTATCTCAGAGCAACCCAAATACAGCAGACTAACGCATTATCATGAAATTAATCTAAATGCAAATATAACTTCCTCTCTGACTTTGCAATGCTTATTTGTTTAATTGCGATGCAAGATTTTTCATTTGTTTTTTTAAAGTTCTTTTACTCTTTTGAATTTCTAAATCAGATTTCTTAATATTTTATTAATATGTATGCTTTTTACGAAATTTGAATAATAGCAGAATTCTGTTTATATATATTTCAAATCAAATATATAAATGCATGTTAAAATGAATACAATAAATTATTTTTTATTCTCATAACTTTATGGTGAGGACATGTTATTTGTTTTTATACATATCATGCATGAGAAACCGAAAACGGGTTTTAGTCAAATTTTAGTACTGATGGGAATAAAAAGAATTCTCCTGAAAAATAAATGGTATGAGAAGAAACAGATGATCATTGATCCTGTAAAAAATTCATCTGGAATATATTCATTAGTAGAACTTAAATATTGTAATAAAATTACTGAAAAATACAGTATCATTTTTATTTAATTTACCGTAATATCCAGCATATAACGTGAAAATAAGATCAAAATTTACGGGTACGCGTTATACGACGGGTATGAAAATGACAGGTTTAAAAAGAAAAGAAGATATGAGCATAACACAAATAACACTTGTACACATATTAAAACACTGTTTATTTAAAAGCAATGACATTCTTTTTGAACTTAACCCGCGATCACTCGCGCGGGGTGTTCTGTACACCCCAGCAACAAGAAAATCCTCCCAGAATTCTGAAAAGAATGCGCAGAACCACAATTTTTTGTGTAGCTGCACATTTTTATTGAACCTTCAGGCCTGATGGAATCCTTTCTCGAATGATTGGAATGTAATGACCTTCAAAAGTTTATCTGGGGGGCTGAGAACTCCCGCGAGAAGTTGAGCATATGTATACAGTCTACAACGAATGCTTGGAAAATGGTTAAAATATTATTTTTCTACTTTCTACAATCAGTATCTCATTAAATATAAAGTATATTTATTACTGGTATATACGTTTTATATATACTGGTTTATGATAAAATATGAAATTATGTGTTTTAAAATGAAAATTTTGCATGTTTAGTTTAAATTAATGTTAGTCTCATTTGTATGCAATGAATTTAATAGTTTTATTTGTATAATATAAAAAACATCTTGTACTTTATAAATATGTATCATAATGACTTAATTTTATTTGCATAATTAAATACACGTGTTTCAAGTCTGGGGTGTTCTCTACACCCCGCGAGTAACGACGGTAGCAAAAACAGGCGCGAGTGACCGCGGGTTAAGAGAGAGAGCTTATATTTCTAAAATTATACAATTTTTCTGAAGTTTGAGATAAAACCTCGAATAAATGACCTCAAAATATAAGGGCATTGATCCTCTATATTTCTGGTTTCTTCGTAAAAAAAGAGTGTGCGTGTTACGTGGCGAAATACGTAAAAGTAAGAAAATGCAGGATGAAAGTATGGATGTGGGTTACATGGCGGATTTTACGGTTTTTAAAAAGTAGAAATAAAAACTTCTTAGAAAAGTTAAGAAATGTTTAATTACTTAATGGGCAAATATGTTTAATTTTCTTAAATGATGGTTTATAAAAAATATATTCGGAAATTTTTCTCTCTTACTTTCTCTTATCTCGTTACGTTCCACTACATGAAATTTGTAAATGCAATTTGTAAATACTACAATCTATCAAAATTAATTGCGAATTACAAGCATTTAACCGGCACTTCTCGTGCAGGGTATGTCATACTCACCATCTAACTTTTTTAATTGTGTTTCTCGTGTAGCTGACTTTAATTTCTTAGCCTTTGAGGGACCTTAGCTTCAAGGAGAATTCTAAATATATATTTTGGATACTGCCTCTTCGGGTAAGTCAAACCTTCTCGTGAAACAACGTTAAAGTTCTGAATGCATGATCACGTTTTAAGTCTTACTTGTGATATGGTGTAATATTGTAGTTATTTGTGAGGAAGAAATGGGATATTTAAGTAATTTAATAAATAAGTATTTAATAGAGAGAGATATAGTACAACAGTATTTTTAGATGAAGAAATTCTCTTCGTGGTTATGATGAGGAAGAATCGAAGAAGAGTATAACAGCAAAGTATGATTCCTCCACTGAATTCGATCCAGATTTAGAAGACAAAGACACTATTGGAAATAAATGTTTTATATGTAGAGACACAAAACATTTTGGAAGAACATAATTTTAAAGGAGACAACTGGTACACATCTTATCCAACTTTCAGATGAACTTTTGAAAAAAAAATCTATTGCTGGAACAATAAGAAAAAAATAACAAATAAATTCCTAAATTTTTGAACTTAAAGAATAGAAAATTTTACTCCTATACGTTTAGTTTTAAAAAATACAGATTAAAAAAAATTAAGACACAGTGAAAACATCACACTCACTCGCGATGATATTAAAGGAGTGTATGGTCTTTTAAAAAAGCAGAAAAAATAAATTTACGCCTGAAAAATGTAATAAACATATTGTATTTTCTACTTTTCTTTCTTTTTAACTTTTGTACATGAATGTTACGGTAAAAATAGAATGTAATCACAATTAGGTATGAGATACCCTGCGCGAGAACTTTCGGTCGATTTTTCGAGTGAGTGATGCCGGGTTAATATTCCTAGATTGTGAAGATGTTAGGAATTAGTACATATTACTTACTTTACTTTCAAAAGAGATAAACATACTGTAAATATGTTTTGTCTTACTATAATATCTTTAAAAACTGTACATTAGATAGATGAAGAAATTGGTCCCTCAGGGGGCTCACCTTCTTTAGGTGGGTACCCTATTCACTGGGGTACCCTCTCTAGTGATCTTTTCATTTTCCCAAGGGGTTTACTATCTTTGGTAAACACGGATGTCACGACCCCGGGGTACCCCAGTGATCCTTCTCTATTTTCGACACTCCATTTTGTCATCCAATTTCTTATTTATCCCGTCCAGACCACAGACCTATGAATGATTGGCGCAGTATAGCCAAAACTGGCTCTTGCGCCATAAAACACCAAACGCATCATCATCATCATCATCTAACGAAATTGGTTGTATGTTCGCTTCCTATGCACTTATTAACTGTGTATAGTTTTAAAAGTAAATTTTATTTATGATTTAATAATTTGTAGTTACCTACGATCAATCGCATAAAGAAACATAAAATTTTGTTCGAAAAAATGAGTCTCTCTGAAAAAAAAATTCATTTCTTATAAGCTTTGAAATAGAAAAATAATAATAACATTCTAACTTCTTTTCAAATTAAGACATTATTTCGTTATAAAAATTATGTATTCAACACACAGTATTCATTTTCAAACAAAATAAAAGAAGTTTGAGTGAAAAAGAATGTGACTGTGGCTAAATATATGTTGCTCTTTTTTATCGATTTTCAAACATCCTTTACCCGAAACCTACGTGTGTTCTCTATGTGATGTATTTGTTTTATTTGTCCCGACTGGTATTTGGGACGCTGAAATACAGGGTGTACAAGTACAATGGTTGTGATATTTTAGGAGTATTATAGTATACGTAGATGATGAAAAATAATATAGGAATGCGTGGGCGGAAACGCTTTCAGAGCACGGTAGTGGCGACACAAAACAGAAGAAAGACAAGACAAGAATAAAAGATGAAAACACGTTTATTATTTTTAGTGCAGAAAAAATGCTGGGAAACTTTTGATTGAAGCACACGATAGATGGCGTTGCGTAAGCTGAAGCATCAAATAACGGCGCATGTGTAAACTATGTTTTTCCTGCAACGTTCGCTACGAAGCTGTATTTTGCCAGCCGTCAAAGTGATAGTAGAATGGAACAGTACACGAACGCTGAGCTCACTGATGTGCAGGAGGCATACGAGGCCACTGATTGCAATGGGCAAGCCGCACAGTGGTTGTACACTCAACATACCCACTTATGAAAAATAATATAGGAATGCGTTGGCGGAAAAGCTTTCCGAGCGCGCTAGTGGCGACACAAAACAGAAGAAAGACAAGACAAGAATAAAAGATGAAAACATGTTTATTATTTTTAGTGCAGAAAAAATGCTGGGAAACTTTTGATTGAAGCACACGATAGATGGCGTTGCGTAAGCTGAAGCATCAAATGACGGCGCAAGTGTAAACAATGTTTTCCTGCAACGTTCGCTATGAAGCTTTACTTTGCCAGCCGACAAAGTGATAGTAGAATGGAACAGTACACGAACGCTGAGCTCACTGATGTGCAGGTGGCATACGGGGCCACTGATTGCAATGGGCAAGCCGCACAGTGGTTGTACCCTCAACATACCCACTAATTCCCACTCAAGCTTTCTTTTACGCGCTTGTACCAGAGTTTGTCCGACAGCGGATCTTTCATTATGGACACACAGGAACACAAGAATAAGAAAGCCAAACAACACGTAGACTGTGACAGCTATTACAGAACAATCACTGTACCAGTATGTGGGATATCGCTAATCACGTCGCTATTTTAGATAAAACAATCTGTCTGTCCCTGTATACCAGCGTTTCTCAAACATGTTGATATGCATGCTAAAAATCAACGAAAAAGCCAATATCTCTTACATTTTAATTTTTTTTAAAAAAAAGTATTCAGTTTACAGCGAAATGGATCCCTAATTTTGTTACATGCTTTATATGCAGCACACAGGAAAAAATTGGAAGTGATTGGTAAATAGTTGTTGAAGGAGTAGCACTTTGAACGCACTAATATTTCGAAAAACACAAAAAACCTCTTTAAAGCTTATAATTCTGAAAAAAAAATTATAAGTTTAAATAAACTTAAAGTACCACTTTAAGATATCAGTTATATATTTTCTTTAAAATAATTGCATTTTTGTATTTTTCAGCATATACATTTTTATAAATGATCAATTTTAAGAAAGTATTAATTGCACAACAAAATTCAAGAAAAAATGTTAAAATTTGTTTTTTTTTCTGTCACGATAGAAGGTTTAGTTTTTTTCTTCACATAATTGAAGCTTTACATTTGTATGAAAAACATATCAGGAATAAGAACTGAAATGATGAAATTGTTAATATAAAATTCCTTAATTCATAAATTTTACATGCACACATTCACAAAGAAGAAAAATTACATTATTCTATTTCCTCGGAAATGTTCTGCTTTATATACGACACATTCTCTTTTTTATAGTTATTATTTCTCTTTTTAAAATAGTTTTTTTTTATCATAACGCTTTTTTTTCTAAAAAGTGGGTGTGGAAGAATTGCCTAATTTGTTTTCAAATGAGGTTTTTAACTTCTAACTTTCCGACTTGCATAAATTATATATCAATCGAAAGATAATAATGGAAAGAATAAGATTAAATAAAAATTAAAAAAAAACAATAGGATGGTCATTTTTGGGTACCAAATCTTCTTAAGTTTAAGATGTGCATGTTCGTATGTGCATCCATGTTCAATAAACGGGATTAATTATCTACAAATGACTGCTTCGTCAATACCCTTAACCATCTAAAATATGATGATCGTTAAAGAATTCTATATGCCACACCAGATTATGATATATATCACAAAGATAATGCTCATTAGTTTTTCGTTAACTTCACTCAAGATGAAAATGAACTACAACTTTTACTTTAATTTGTGTTGCCACACCACTTTCCTTAATATCGACTGCAACTCGAAAGCAGTTGACAATACACGCATAACTGCTCATTTGTCACTGTCATCCAGCAAGTAAGGCGTGAAACGTGATTTGTGCGAGTCAACCATAGAAAGGAAAGAAAATCGTTATCACAAACGAGAGTGCTGTCATTTCACTAATAATCATGACTTTCCAGAGGCATCCAAATCTATTGTTTGAATTTAATAGCATTTCGCTTGAATCTAGGTTTGAGATTTTTACGTGCTTTCTTTAATAGTTCAAACTTCTTCTGTTTTATACCTGTTTGGAGTTAAAGGGATGGTACAAAACACTATTTCGTTACTAGTTTTATTTTGATAATAGTAGAAAGTAGGAAAAACTCTGAAATATGTAGGCTTAAAGTTTTGATTAGAAAAGTTAAGATCCTAAAATATTACTATATTTGGCCAAGTAAATCCCTCTCTTTTGTAAGGTTTCAACGCGCTTCTTTTAAACCCATATTTTTGTAAAGTTGACGGTATTTGAGGGTACTTGTATGGTGTTTCACAGAATTATTTAGCAAATGGTTCGAAAATTGTGAACTAGGGAATACCTTTTAGTTACTTTATAGTTAGAATTTTCCTTTAAATGCTGGTTAATCTTACATTAAACTACTAGTTAGCAGATTCTATTGGCTATACCTACTGCTTGAGTATAGTTAGTTAAATGTGTTTAGTGCTTCGTACTACATTTTTACACTAACTCAGCAGTTCGGAATAGAACTAGTAAGAAATTTTAACAATTAATATAGAGCACCCCACACTTTTAAC
Organism: Trichonephila inaurata madagascariensis; assembly: GCA_019973955.1. Lineage (NCBI taxonomy): Eukaryota > Metazoa > Arthropoda > Arachnida > Araneae > Nephilidae > Trichonephila > Trichonephila inaurata. Next base: position 16,733 of record BMAV01003039.1, read on the forward strand.
GAGAAAATTTATGTCATTGGGTTAATCCAGTGCTTCTCAAACCTTCAATACTGGCGAACCAATTTTCAATAATAATTTTTATCGCCCCCCCCTTATATAATAATAATAATATATATTGAATACAATAATAATGTACTTTGAAGCTAAAGCTATAATATGATCTTTATTTTTCCCGTACAAATTGATAAGATAAGTATTAAATTTTTTTTATATATGTTATTCTTAAATAATACCTATTTTAAGTAAATTACTTTTAAGTAATAGGTTAATTATGTTATTTTTCTTTCTCGAATTTTTAAATTGAAACATATTGAGAAATGATATTTAATTAAAGATTTATTTCCTTCATCATCCATTTCTAAAAGTACAAATGTCATTAAAAATAGTCTAATGTATGTTGCTTTTTATCATATCCATTACATCTGGCATCCTCGCGAACGTTCATGTGAGTCTAGGCAACCTAACATACGTCTGCACAAAACATGTAAAAATGCTGTACCTCGTACAATTCTAGTCAGTCTTGGCCGAATCGATTAGCTATCGAATCTCTCTTGAATGTACATTTCGAAATTCACGCGTTAATTGCAATTTACGGTATTAAGTATTTACGGCAGTGGATTAAAATAAAATCATAGATATATTTTTAAATCGCAGCGAGCATTCGACGATAATAAAGCATCAACAAGTGCACAGACGTGGGCAAATTGATAGTAAGTTAAGGATGGGTTAGGGATCCATTTCAAAATACTTCAGAAGGGCTCTCAATTGCCGAAAAAGAGATCTTCATAGATTTCACATCCAGTGACGAAATTAAAGGGCAATTTTGTAATAAATCACTCTTTGAATTCTGGATAGAAGTGGATGCTGAATTTTCTGCACTGAAAACAAAAGCATTTCGTATACTATTACCATTTTCAACATCATACCTTTGGGAATCCGGATTTTTTGCGATGGCTACTTTGAAGACAAAATATAGATCTGAGCTAAATATCAAAAAATAACTCAGAGTGTCAATTTATAATTTTTAACCTTCCTTTGAAAACATTGCTCTGCAAGTCAAGCCCATGGAAGTCACTGATAATTATTAAACTTGTTCTTATATACTGGCTGAAGTACCCACTCTTAACACGAGTTTATTTTTTTTTAAATGATAATGCATTATTCTTAATATAATAGCTTATAGTTGTAACGAGAGTAAAACCAAGTGCATGACAATGTATACAAAAGTGTAAAATGATTTATTGAAATGAATGCTCATATTATAAACGGTTTTGAACGAACTTTGTAATTTTAAGCCTCGCAGAATTAGCATTTAGGGAAAAAATGTTAGGTAATAAAAAAATATAAAATTTCAATGAATAACAATTGTGTTATTTTTAATATTTAAACGAGAAACTTCAAAAAGGTTTTAGCGGGATCAGGTGTGCACTCGATACTAACGTTAATGGTCGCGGGGTGACTCACCAATCTTTTTTTTAAAAAATTTTTTTCAATATCACGATAAAAATCACAGATTCAGTGAATAATTTAACTCAAAGAAAATACACTTACCTATTTCAAGGACTTTTCAATTTTTCTTACATAATTTGAGAAAAAATCCAATAAAACTGAACTAACTTGTTCCAAATGTGCGTGACCTTAAAAAAAAAGACCAAATCACACAGACACTTTTATCTAACATTCCAGGAAAGTTATTTGCAAGCACAACTGTCACATTTTGTTCACGTTATTGTAGTTTTAATGTCCTTTGAGGATCGATAAATATCCTGTTGAACTTTTTCTTGCTTCTGTCTTTTTAACAGAGCAAAGTGCATTTTGCGGTACACTTATGTCTTCATATTTTTCTTGATAGAGTTCTTAATGTAGCTATTGAAAATTTTCCTTTCGTTTCATGTTTATTGCTTTTCTCAAATTTACTTTCGCTAACATGATTAATATGCATTATTTCAGCAAATGTTTCCCTTGTTTAATCAGCTTCAATTTCCTTTCAGAGAGATCACATGTGCTCAATTCTTTTTTTTTTTTATATTCTGCTCATTTACATTTATAAACCATAATCAGTCGTACAACATCACAATTAAAACCACTAAGTTATTCATATAGGAAAATGTAGCACGTTCAAAAAAATATTTTTGAACAAAACTGGTCGCGCCGGGAACTCGGTCAAAATAAGTACCTTAAGATTCTAAAAAAAAACCGTTTGCCACTCCCAAAAAAGGAGATATGTGATCAATTCATTTTAACTCCCATTAAGACTGTCATATTGGAGGATTCTCTGTCAAGGTCATTGTTAACAAATGAACAGTTTTCCCAAATTAACGATTTTATGTATTATATGTTTCAGTATACTCGCAAAAATAAATCTTGGCCAATTAATCCTTCAAAGTGCTCAATATGCTTATCCATGTATCATAAAACTCTTTCACATTGAAAAAAAGCGCAACACAATTATATAATTTACAACTTCCCGAAAAAAAAGGGACGCAGATAATCATACCAGGAAGTTCGAAAGTCAGCAAAAGTAATATTTTAGGTTAAAAGAAACGTTATAAAAAATATCTCATCGTAGGATTACAGCAAAGCAAACAAAATATTTTTTTTTATTTAGTTACAGGAGCAAAGATAGCTAATGAGCGTTCAAAGAAGAATCTTTTATTTTTGATGACCTTTTTTCAACAGATGATATATATAAATCACATCAATGTAAATCTGCATATTTTTTTTTATATCAGAAAGTATTTCGTTTTACTTTATTCCAGTAAATTAATTTTTTTTAACCTTTTATTTTCGATATGCTTGAGCCCCCCTTGAAGGGTTATCGCACCCTCCGAGGGGGGCGCGCCCCACAGTTTGAGAAATACTGGGTTAATCATTTTATTTTTGTATTAAGAATTATTTTTTTTACTTTTTAGTTTGATGCTCTATAAAAGTGTGTTTTTTAGTTTTTTTTAAACTATAATTTATTATAATTATTTTTATATGGCACTAGATAGTGGTTAAAAAGTCTGTTTTTTTCGAATAATGTTTCACAAAACTTTAGACTTCAATAAGTGCTTTCACAGCTCTAAGTTTTTTTTTTTTAAATTAGGACCGGGATATTTAGGAATGTAAATAACTGCAGAAAATTAAGCGTGAGAGAGGCAAAGTTTTTGAGAGAATCGGGCATTTAAAGGTTCGTGATTTATTTCTGTCTGGATTCCTGTTTATATTTTAAATAAGTTGGGAAAAGATGGAAAGCTTATTAATTTATTGAGCATCATTCATTATAATAGTTTCAATATTTATTTTATTTGTGGTTCGTATTTGCAACAATAATTTTAACACTCAAAAACATTTAAAAAGCAGATTATCATGGAACAAATGCGATGACTCATTTTCAATGAAAGAGATAATCGTTTGTTCTTTCTGACTCATTTTAATTCAATAAGAACAAACGATTCTTTTTCGTTGCTATGAAATGAAATGAATCAATGAAAGTGAATTGGATATTTTAGCGTATTTGTTTGCATTAAAGATTCTACACGAATTTTTAAAGCTGTAGCACTGTAGCGGCTTAGCACTGTAATTTGTCCAGTCAGGGGCGTGCGTATTCTCCCGGAATGTGTGAACCTGGAGAAACGCTTCTCCTCTCACCGATCCTGAAGGGGCAAGGGACTCCCAGGGGACAGCGAACCACAGTTTAAGAACTACTGTTATACAGGAAATTTAAAGACGTTGTAATGCGCTCTTAGCTATCAACTCGCATATTTTTTAAAAAATGTAAACTTTTTTTTTGCTTTAACATAAATTTTTACTTATTTGAAACATATTTTTATGTTCAAAACTAAAGTAATCATGATTAGCAAAAAGAGCATACATTTCTTCAACAATAACAAAACCAATCAAATAAAATAATGAAAGAAATAAAGAAGAAAAAAAAATAAGGAAAGAAATAAAGAAGAAAAATAACTCCATTCCAAAATTTCCAAAATATTTTTTTTTTTAAAAAAAAAAAAGAAATTCAAAATGTCTAGTGTTGTTACGCAAATGCATATAATACAAAGTCAGAGAAAAAAAATGATTTGCATTTAGATTACTTTCGCGATGCGCAGTTTGTGCGCTCTACATTATTTTTACACACTGAAGTGTAAAAAACAAAATGAACTCAAACTTAACAATGAAAGAGTGATCTTGTGAGATGAAAATCAATAAAAACCGTCTCTATTTAGAATTTTAGGAAAATGAATCACAAATATGTTTCCAAGATCAAGCGAAAATGATTCTCACGGTAGGTTTAATATTGAACGTTACATGCATACAAAAAAAAGCTAACCCCTCTAAACTAAACTCAGTGGCGCAACATCCCATGAGGGCCAAGGCCTACTCTATGCCCATCTCAGTATACGAGAACTTAGGCTCTGAGGTGCATGAGTAGATGTTCCGGTCAGGTGGCCAAACTGACGTGAACCCTCAGAGTTTAGTTCTCAATCAAGCCTGGCACTCATTTATCAACTCACTGAAGGAATGAAAGTCTGAGCAGACCTTTATCATCCCGGGATATGAACGCCAGATGCGTGGTGCGGAACAGCAATACACTAACCACTGAGACACCGGGCTTTTTTTAACACCCATTCTCCTGTAAAAAAAAAGACTGCATTTGAAGCTCGTTTGAGCCCAAGTGTTCTGCGTGAACATATTTAACTTTCCTGAAAACGCTTCCATTAATTCCATTGCAAACTTATTTTATTTTCACTTAAATTTATTAGCATAAGAGGGAGTTACAACTAAATACTCTCTTGCTCTCTCTGTATTTACACTATTATTCTATTATATTACAACTTCTTCTATTTAACAAAGTTGCGATACTGTGCACAAGTGACTCATTTATATTCCGTTAATCAAAATACGCACTGCACCTTTTGCTGTTGTGTCCACATCTAGATTAATGAAGTCAATATAAAAAGTGTATCGTCTGCGATTGCGGAATAGTGTGTGTGCGTGCAGCTGATCGGACTAGAGCTAAAAAATCTAGGAGAGTTTTCCAATCCATGGATGAACAGTTTATTACATTCTGATGAGTAATTCCGTAATAATAAGCCATTACTTCAGCCTGGACACCCTGTATATTTCAAAAAACCTTGTTCAGGCTCTGTATAAAAATCTTCGCTACACATAGTCAAAGTATTATTATTATAGACGCATTTTCCATAATAGAATATTTTAAAAATACAGGGTTAGCGAAATTAAACTTCCGCTACTCAGAGAGCCCTAAAAGCCGTTCTATCTTTCCGAAGGGAACAATGTTTAGGCAAAAAAAAAACAATTTAGATGATGCGCTTGAGGTTTCTGAAATAAAATAAAAAAATAGTTTAAAAATAGCCCCTAGATGGTGCTTATGGCAGCGAATACTGTTCTTCAAATCCAACGCAGTTGTCAAACGCTCTCAGTAAACGTTATCTTTTAAAAAGCCCCACACACAACCAGAAGTCGGAAGGCGTGAGATCGAATGATAGTGCAGGCCAAGCTGTTGGGAAAGATCGGCTGTTCGCACGTGCGTCTGTCAATGCCAGCTTTAGTAATTGTTGGGTTGAGCTTGAGATGTAAATTGGGTCTCCATTGTGCATGGATATGGTTTCTTGTAAGCAGCCTCGTTGCTGGAGAGTTGGAATTACGTAGGTCTGTAGCATCTCACGATACCATTCCCCGTTAACAGTACAGATGGCAAATCATTGAGGGGGCGCCTCTTTCAAAAAAATAGGAATGAAGAAGCAGTCAACCTGCACCATACAGTCACTTTCGAAACACGCAATGCTTTGGCATGCACCACGTGGGGGTTTTCCGTCATCCAGATGCAACAATTATGGCTATTAACTTGTCTACTAAGATGGAAGTGGGCTTCATCCATCCTCAATATGTTCTATGGCCATAAATCATCGAAAGTCATTCTTGAGAGAAATTTTAGTGCGAATGTTTCACGAGTATCTATGTCGTGCGGTTTCAATTACTGATTAGGGAGGGTGATTCTTTAAGAAAAAGATCTATTTTTAATCGATTCACAAAAAAATCGAGGTCCAAAAGAGAGTTCTAAAAAATCGATTTCTTTTCAAATCTACATTTACAATGTAAATATAAATCCTTTTTAGGAAAAACAACAAAAATACAATATACTATTTTTTATCAGTAAAATCAAGGGAGATTTTTTAGTTCAAGGAATTCGACATTTACAATTATTTTTGTTACCATATCAAAGCATCAGGTATAAAAGAAGACATTTATTTTCTAAATGTATTTGTTACATAAAAAATTTAAGAAAATAGATTATATAGCTTATAGTTTCCAATGCTTAATATCTACACTTTTTAAAAACAACAGTCTCCCCAATCTATTGGGATTCAAGTGGTTCCGCTCATCACTTGCGATTTTGACGGCAATCGGAACAAATACGCTCAAAAGGAACAGGTGATCCCACGATACTCTTATAGATCATGGCAATTGAGTAAACTTGATGATAAATAAAGTTTTTTTCTTGCCCGTAAAGTATAGGATCATACTTCAGGTGCACAACTGTCTGCAATAAATAGTTTACCAAAATGGAAAAAAATCGAATGTCGATTTTCTAGGATGAAATATCGATTCACTGAATCAATTCCATATTCCATTGAAAAAATCGATTTTTCGATTAATCGATCTCAGTTCGCCATCTCTATTACTGAACCACTTAAATCTTATACGGGTAGAAATTCAAAATTTTACGCATGATATGTCGGACAGTGTACAACATATCAACGGTACGTAAAATTGTCGCTACGCTGACAGTTCCGTGAAGTGATTCACTGCTTGCTTCCACGACCGTGGAATAGCAATATCCTCTACAATGGAGGTGTTGATTTTTTTTTTCGTCATCTTCAGGAAGAATGGCTAGCTGCCCTGTTTTCTAGAATTTTACCATGATGTATTTCAGAGCACCTTATGACATAGGTCCACGTCGTTAATTTTTGTGACTCTCTCACAGCTGCCTCTGCATTCTCACAGTTACGGTAGTATAGCTTCTCAAGAAGTGCTTTCACACAGGCGACGTCGGCATTCTACAAAGCTTATCTGATTGTGGCAAGAACAATATCTTCCTTTTATTGTGCGTGTTATTTATACATTTTGCTGGAGTTTGATGCCCCACAGCACCATCTATTGACAATTTTAAACTATTTTTTTTTTATTTCGTAAGCCTCGAACACATCATCTAAAGCAGGGGTGGGCAGACCTTTCCAGGGTACGGGCTACTTCTAATGCGTTTAAGGTGCTGGGGTCACCCAGAGGCGTATGTGTGGCTATTCTAGATAAAATTGTGTGTTTTCCTTTCTTAACACTTATTTTCGACATTGTACCCTTTTCTGGAAAATATGAAAGATTTTTACTACAAATACACAAGTATCACAAAATTGTCTAGTGGAACGCTTGAACAACTATAACTCACTTCTAGACCTTGGAGCGTTCAGTATATAAGACGATGAATCTGAAACTGACGTATGTACTTAATTTGTCGCTACCGAGTCCCGCGCTATCACGGGACATGATATCAGCATTAGAACCCAAGCGCGGGAAGAGCTGATTATCAACATTTATTATCCCACTCAGTATGCGTGTGGGAAAAAATTCATTTTTTGGCTGGTATCGTAGTGATCGCTTTTTTGTCCTACAGCGGCAGTGAACGTCTTAGGCATCATCGTGCGCTTCCAATGAAGGTACACATTTATCGAATCATTTGCAACCGAAAACATAGTCTCATTGATTGTGAAAAGCCGATTCTCTAGTCTATCTGGTGTCGGTATTCGACAAATTTGTTTCTTTTATATGCGCGTTTTAGGTGTTTGTAAAGGCGGTCACCCATAAATGTCTTTGTGGTCCATAGGTCGATTGGGATCGACTTTATACCAATCCCTGATCTAAAGTGTAGGTTGTACAAAATATTTTTCTTCGGACCAGTACAACGGCCTCCAGAACCCTCTGAGTAACGGAAGTTTAATTTCGCCATCCCTATATATCTTTATTTCTTCATTTCTTGCGAAAAAATTGAATTTAAATAAACTGTTCGTGTAATAACATTCTTAAAAAAGATTATATGTATATTCTTATTCAGGTGATGCCAAATATAAAACAAAAATATTCATTTTTCAAAACCACGTTCCGAATGGTGTCGGATATCTTAATTTATGGAAGCTGAAGATCATGCAAACAAAAAATTGCATGAGGTAATTTTTTGTCTTAAATTAATCTTTCATTTCGTCTAACGCTATTATTTTAAGCGTTCTAAGTCAAAACAATTTATACAACGAAGACAAAGAAACTTGATTCAAATCTCTAACTAATTAAAACTCTATTGTGAAATTAAATGTCGAGAGAAACATAATTAGCTGATTCAAATTACAAAAGGCAGCATAAAATTGATGTGAGTTGTCTTTGGCATTATGCGTAACAATTTAACTTTTGGAGAAACAAATTAATGCTGAATGAGTTTATTTTTACATCTAACTTCACCATGTAGAATTTCGTAAGCTTCCGAAAAGATTCAATCATTACATTTGAATTAATTATTTTCCCTTCAGAGTGTTGTAATCGTCTCCTTTCAAGTAGGATTACTCCTCTTCTTAAAGAAGTACTTCAAAAGAAAGAAACACATTGGGGTGTTTGCTGTTGTTGTTGTTGTTCCCCATTTTCTTCTTAAAAATCGAACATTCTGTCGAAAATAATTCTTTAGGGATTACGTTTCTTAAATGCTGCAAAATTTAGTAATTAAGCTAGTTGGGAACTTAAATGCAACGAATGGATTTTCCATTTCAATCTTTTTGGTTTTCGAAGGCATAAGAAACACTTCTTTTTGAGCTGTATAAAAATGTTACAATGCATTAACTCTATCAGTTAAAATGCTCGACTACAAAAATTTTTGAATGCCTTTACTGGCTTTGAAATCATTGAAGAAAGAAGCTCTTTTAGCGAAAATTGGGAGCTTATTCTGGTTTGATCACTATACGCGTTCAATGAAATTAAAACCTATTATTGTTGACGGCAAATTAAAACACATGCAATTAAATTTTAGAGTGTGTGGAATTTTCAATTACACTTATCATATACATTCCAGGTCTTAAAACAAACAAAACTATTTCAAAAAATCAAAATGTTTTGAAATAAAATGATTTATTTAATGAAAGGGAACATTTAAATTTTGAAAATATATATCTTGGCAAAAACGTTTGTTTATTTTGGTGACAGTATAGGACTAACTTACATTATAACAACTGATCCACGAGTCAAGAAAAGTCTCTCTCAAATTCGAAAAATATCAATAATAACTAAAGTTGTTTCTTATGCCACCTGATCTCGACTGTGTCAGATCAGGCCCACAAAATCCATCATGGCATGATGCTAGATGAACGACTGTCATTTCCGTAGTCTTGAGCACTATGCAGGTGACAGTACGATTTAGCTCGGTTCTACCCTAATTTTGAGAGAGAACACCCTGAGGGTGGAGTCAGAACTTCACAACTCTCTTCCTTTTCCACCAGCCTCACGAGAGGTTTTGTAGTTCGACGCCTATTTAGAATATCACCATGCCGCAAAGGCACTATACATTTACAAACATACATGTCTTCAACGGGATTAAAACCAAGACCCTACGGCACAGTAGTCAGAGTTTCTAACCACTATAGCGGATAAGCAACATAACAAATGTAAACATTGTTACATTACTGTAAAGCAAATCCATTTGATATAAATTACATGTAACTTTGCTTAGGTTGTTAAGCTGTAAGTTTGCATAGGAAACATATAAATTAAGTGCATAAGCACAAACCTTTTTCTTTGTGTGAGTACGACGAGTACAAAACATTAAATGTATTTATCCTAAAATTGTGCATAGTCTCCATTGCTATTTCAGAATTGTGGTAGGAATGAATTTTACATTGGTGAAATATGGTTTGATTTTTATTAACGTATTAGTTCGAAGTTTCCAATCGGTTATCGGAAGCAGACCTCGAAATTATGAATTTTGGTCTAGCGACGATGTTGATACCTGAGGTAGTGCTACCTCTCCGAATTTCCACACCTCACAACGTGAGGACTTGGAACCTCGTCAGATTTAACGTGTATCAGCCCTGTAAACGGCCGGTCTTCAGTGGTATCAGAATTTGAAGCCACGACTCGTCTACACCGTTCAACACGAATTGGCTACTACGCTCAAACACCCCATAAGTACGTCTTGATAATTCGAGTGAAAAAAATGATTTGGATGAAAGTTTTCACCTCTTTAAAACTCTTTAACAGCCCCCGGTGTATATATTCATTTTGCTCAACCAGTGCGTTGAATTCCAGGACGTATAAATCCGTATTTCCGAAGTACGATCTTTCCTTGATGCTGATATCAGCCCAGGCTGCTATTCGAGGGATTTGGAATGCAATAGAATGACCTAGACAGTGTTTGCGAAGAATTTACTTATTTCAGAGATAAATTTGTGAATCTGTGCCTTTTCTCCCCCTACCCCCCTTTAATACAAAGCATACGTGAGTCTATGTGAAAAAATGCTGGCACTGTGCAGCGAATTACGTAACTTATAATCGGCCATGAAATGGTTAACATGATCAAAGATGAGTAAGGTGTTTTGAAATTAGGTTGACAGCTTGCATTCATCTGATAGTTTAACGTGTCGTGACCAGTAACCTGCGGTTGTAGAGGGTTCGGGAAGCAATGAACATAACGAATAATTTTATTCTATCTTTGAAAGCACTTTATATCATCTTTTAAACACGTTATTGCTTAAATCTGGAACGTATGAAATCTTATACCGTCAACTTGCCTTAAAGTCCACAGCTTTTCGGATTTGGAGCCACTTGTGCGATCTTTCTCGAATCCCGATAGTTCGGTCAGCTCCAGTGATAGCGCTTTCCACACTCCTGCTGCATTATACAAGTGGCCAACTGCGGACATTTTAACCCATCGGTCGCGACTCGTCTTTTCTTACATTCTTACACGGGAAGGCATGACCGGAATTCATTTGGGGGAACTGACCCGCCACAGTTACACTCTGGCAAGTTATTCAACCCCAATGTAGCCAGCGCCGAGTAGCTGGTCATTTTGAGTAAATAATCTTCTAAATTCGTAACTTAAACTTTTTATACAATTAAATTTCTACTGTTGTTTACTTTCAGCGATGCAGTAAGCGATTGGTACGATTTTCTGTTTACAGCGCGACCGGTTAAGGTTCGAGTCTACTTGGCTAAGGTTTTTGTTTTATTTTTTTAATTCATTTAATTATTTTTAGAATTAAATAAATTTATTTAAATAATTATTAAATATTAAATGATATTTTTAGGTAGTATTTTGTATTTTAAAAGTGATAAAGTAGTACTGTAATTATATAAAGATTTATATTATATTTTTATAAATATAATTATTAATAGAAAATAATATTTGTTATAAAATATACTATTTTAAATATTAAATAATTGTTACACATAAATTGGTTACAAATAGCTGTGACGTCTCTCGCGTCTTTCTGCTAACAACTCCTATATGTTTTGACGGCCACGATTAATGGCAAAACTTTCCAACTAATACCAAGAAGATAACAAAATAATATAATATGTAATGGCATATATAGAAGCTTTGATGATAAGATATAGCGCGGTAGCTTAGAGATAGTAGTGTGGAATCACTACATTCCTGATCAATAAACACGGCAAGTTTGAAAAGCAGAGTGAGTCTGCGGATCAAGAGTTAGCAGTCCGATAACTTTAGAAAGGAATAGAAGCCTAATATAAAAGAAGTTGGAATATTTCTTATACAAAGTGAATTATAACTATCTCTCTTTAGGTAAGGAAGGAGATCTACAAAAGGTAATATTTGATATAAGTAATTAGATGAATCGTATTAGTAATTATAATAATTGAATGGATCTAGTTGCGTGATCTGACTTAAATACACGGTTTTGGTGGGTGTTAACTCTCACTTTTGAGTAAAAGGTATCAAATTAGAATTTAGAGGTAATATAAAAGTTATTCTTAATAAAAGTTGTATTAAGAACTACTATGTCTCATCATTTTGATAATCCCACACCTCTTCCAGCTTACCTTGGAACCGGCACATTTTATGGTCATCACAGGATGGCTTTATGTCACTTAATGTACCGAACTTATATAATTCTGGGTTAGGTAATGTGAGTTGAAGTACGGTTCTACAAAATGTACTTTTCGGGGTCGAGGAGAGAACATTGCAGGATTTATCGAAGTGTATTGATAATAACATACGGATTACTTAATCCCAAAATGTCTGTCATGTGCTTACCAAAAAGTCATCTCGGGGAAGGGCTCAAAGATTGGTATTCGATATTTGGTTCGTTGTTGGTGCAAACCACAGCCACGGTTTTGCGCAGCTCAAAACTGAATGGCGAAGGCTTTTCCCGCGGTCAAAAATAAGAAAGAAAGGAACTACGAACGCAATTCTACGCATCCCAGCGGGGAAGAAATCAGGATCTACTGATTTCGTGTATAGGTATACTAAAAATAGAGAAAAGTTTAAAATTAGGAATGTCCAAAGCAAGAGTTAGTGGATCATATTTTAGTTCGACTCGAACCACAGATCCAAAACTATGTGAGTCAAGAAATCCACAAAACTTTTGATACAACTTTTAGGGGGTCTTGGCTATAGGAATTCGAAGGGCTCTGATGTACAAAAAAATTACAAAGGGGTTATCAGAGACATTCAGCGTATAGAAAGACGAGGTCAAAATGCGCATAGGATGCCCACATTTTGAAGCTAATGTAATTTAGAAACTGGAGAATTCTGAAATAAGACGTGGGCAAGCAAACGCATTAGAAATGATGTTTACGAGGGAATAGCCGTCCAAAATAATAGAAGAGGGTTCGAGAGAATAGGTTTCAGAATAATGATCAAGATTCAATAACCTTGCAGGGTTACTCAGGTCAGAAATGAGCGAAATGATGAGGAGAATTTTAATAGGGGACCGTAGAAATAGGGGTTGGAGTGAAAATTCCAATCGAGGCGGTGGACGCAAAGGGGACGATTAAATATTGTAAAGGTTGTGAATGGCCTCAAGGGGATGTCGACAAGAGACAATTAGACTTTCTCCGATATGTATCACCCATTGGGAACTTCCCACACGTTTCCTATTTACATTAAAATAACACATTTTTTGAAAGCTATGGGACACCGGAACGGAAAATAAATCCATATCCCCTGGGGAAAGTATAGAAATATTTTCTATAAACAAGTCAAAAATCATGAGCCAGGTATTAACAACACAAGTTGCGAAAATGCCAAACTGGGGGGATTGTAGGAATTGAATATTCGGATCAGACAATTCGAAGGGAATTGGTCATTTCATGATGAATTTGAAAGGATTTAGAATACCCACATGTATTCTGGAGCATCGGTGCTATAGTACGTCCAGAAATCGTATTAGATTTCGATCAAAAATGGGCAGAAAATTAAAATTCACTGTGGTTGAAGATAATACAAATTGAATAGAGATTTACACGTTCAATGGGTCAGAAATGAAGTTAAATGCAAATTTGGCTACACAGTTTTTACCGAAAAGCAGGGGAATAGTATGAGTGAGGAGGTAATAAAGTGGTATTGCCCATAATCAGGGGATTTGGTACTTACTTCATAAGGAACAATTAATAACTGAACGAAAAATGACTGAAAATTAGGTCATATATATGAATGTTAAAGCTTGAAGAATATACTCAGTTAATGCAACGGTATGCGAGGTAATTCCACGGGCACCGGTTGAGTGAAGGATTGTTATTTTATGCGAGAACACGCGAGCACGTCATTGGGTGAAATGCGGTGGCCAGCCACGTCCCAAAATCTTTTAGGAATGAAATAATGAAGGGAATTTCATGACAGAGCCAATTCCAACGCGGACACTTAGGCAGATTTAAAACGTATCATAGGGAGATTCGGGACGTTTGTTATTTCGTACATGAGAAAATTCATTGATCAATATGTGCTCTACGCCACGTAACGTTAATAACTGTAAAACGCGTTACCAGCTGGTCGGTTAAATCCAATTATAATATCGAAATAGAGATAGTGACGTTAGATTTGTTAGGGCCCGTATCTATGTCGGGAATAAGACGTAACCGCTATATTTTAAGTAACGAACCGATCATTTTCAGCAAATGGGCTGAAATTATACCTCTTAAAAAGGCCTCATCTCGTATAATAGCGGATATTTTTTGATAACTTTTATCTCGCGTTGTATGGAGCTCCAATAAAATTAATAGAGGTAATGGTCCCCAATTTATATCGAAATTTTTGAGCATAAGTGAAAAGATTAGGCATAAGGCATGTGAGACTGTTGCATATCGACCACAAGCAAATCGGACTGAAAGTTATCCGAGATGGTGCAAAATGATTTGCAAATTATATTTAATAGTCAACTTATGATGCGCGGGGATCAATTGCTTACACGGTAGGTTGCCCGCACGCTATTCATTTTTGGCGGGTGGAATGAAACAACGGGAAAACTTTACACCAGATTATTTTTGCAGACAGTAGTTACGCGGTTTTAAACAGTTATGATATCGGAAAGTTCAAAAATTCAAAATTCAAAATATTGAAAGAGCTTTCAAGGAAGCTGAACTAAGTACGAAAGGAGAATTAAACAGGAAGATTATGGGGAAAAAGAGAAATATTATAATAGACGTAGAAAAACTATAAAATAAGGTAAATATTGGGTCTTATTAGGGAAACACACCCTATATGGTTCAACTTAGCCTAACAAAGTATGTGCTAAATTTAAGCAAATTGAGGGACACTATAGGAGTCATAGGGGTTAAAATTATATATGTAATGACAATAAAATCAGGAGAAAAAGAAAGATGGCAACAGTTAACATTAGATCATATAAGAAGATAATATCGTCATAGGAAATGTGACGAGGGTCGAAGATTAGGAACAGGTATCCCAAATAGTATGAATCAAGTCCGGAAAACTCTGCTTCGGAAAAAAGTACATCAAAGATTAAATGAGTCTGTATGGGAAGAAAAATCTTTTGATTGAACTGTAAGTTCAGAAGGCAAGAGTTGATAGAAAGCAATCAAATCAATATAAAATACAGAGAGGACCCATAAAACAAATCAATGGTCAGATCACTACCCTGGTTCATTTTGGGAATGAACAACAAAACAAAAAAGGTTTAGGAATATAGGGTATTAAAAAGATCCAGGTGTGATGAGGGGGCAAGTGGACAAATTGGCAAAGAAAGGGGCAATAATATAATAAAGACAAATGTCATCCAGTACTATTTCTAGAAGCAGGAAGAACAAAAGAGATGCAGAAGTTCAGATGAAGCAGATACAACTTAAGACCGGCAGGAGGCGAGAAAGAACCCGACTGGCAAAAGAGGCTCAATTTGGGAAGTCCAAGGAAAGGACGACAACGAGATTGGACGACCGCAAAAGGAATAATGGCACTTCCCTTTTTGGCTTCCATTGGGGAGTTTTGGAACCAGATGTGGGGAATGGAGATGAAAATTTATTGTGATATATAAATGGTGAGGTGATTGATATTATGGAAATAGAGACTCAAAAAGTTTTTCATTTCAGGGAGACTGACCCTGAAAAGTCCATACAAATTATAAATTTATATAACTGGCAAGAAAGAGAGCGAAAAGTACCAGCTCCATATGCAGTGTTAGATTGGTCTGCACCCAGAGATATTTTTAAAAAATTTAAGTGTACTTAATATTTTTAGAAGTAGTGAATGTAAAAAAAGTGAGAGTGGGCATAAATTAAGCAGTAGTATTAATGTTGGCTAGTTATTGGGGTAAAAATTTATTGTCACGAAGTTTAAATTTAAATTGAATATTAAGAAATTTAATTCTAAGATGAGTAATATGAAAAGTAAAGTCAAGATAAATATTGGAAATTATAAAAGAAGTTAAAAATTTAAGATTAAAATTACCAATGAAATTAAAAGTCAAGATAAATATTGGAAGTATAAAGTTAAATGAGGATTTAAGATTAGAAATTTAAATAAGAAAACTCGAAAAGCAGAAAGAGAGGGTAAAATAGAGATTTAGACACGTAATTTGTGGGGCATTGAGAACCATAGAGTAAATCACGTTTTCAGCTGCCTGGAGGTTGTGACGTCTCGCGCACGATCTTTTCTTGCTAACATAACTCCCTATGTTCTTTGACGGCCACGATTAATGGCAAAACTCCAACCCAATACCAAGAAGATAAGAGAAAGCAAAAAGATAATATGTAAATGAGTTATACTACAAAAAGGATAGAAGCTTTGATGATGATAAGATATGGCGCGAGTAAGCTTAGAAGATAGTGGTAAAAGGTGATCCAATAACGGCAAGTTTGAAGATAGCTTGGTGGCCAGATGTCTTGCGGATCAAGGGAAATTCCAACGGTCGATAACTTTAGAAAGGAATAAGAAGCCTAATATATAAAAGTTGGAATCAGCTAATAGCATACAAAATTGAGAATTATAGCTATCTCTCTTTGGGTAAAGGAGAGTCTAAAAAGGTAATATTTGATATAAGTAATTAGATGAATCATTGTTAGTATAGTGAGATATCTGGTTGCGTGATCTGACTTAAATACACGGTTTAATTTCGATTGTTAACTCTCACTTTAATTAAAAGGTATGAAATTAGAATTTAAATGAAAATATAAGTTATTCTTAATAAAAGTTGTATTAAGAACTACTATGTCTCATCATTTTTGATAATCCACTTTCTAGCTTACGCGGAACCGGCGTTTGTGATTATCCTTTTAAGGATAGCTATGTCGCGCTAACTATAATATGAGGATACATGGTATCCTATATTATAAATAAAATATTATATAAAAATCATATGTATATAAAATATATTAAAAACATCTATTTATAAAAAATATTGTATAATTCAGCTGTGTAAAAATATATATCTTATGTTATATACTATTATTAATTTAATTGTTTCATAATCATAGAAATATTTAATAAGTCTTTTGGTAAAAATAAATTTATTTGGTGTAAAAAATAATTAAATGAACGTAGAAAAAAAACATTTGCACGACTCGAACCTTGACCGGTCGCATGGTGTATATTGTCATTGTGCATCGATGAAGGTATGGTGGGGCTAATGGTATAAAAGCTAAGCATGAATTTCGAAAGCTATTTTCCCCGAATTGACTGACCATTCGTGCTCTATTACATTGGGGGTTGAATACCCTAAAGAAGTACTACTAGTACACAAATCCCCATAACCAAATTAATTTCCTTAGTCGTGCCCTCCCCTTGTTAGATTCACGATCTATTATTAACCATTAACTACATACCACCAAACGTCCGGGTTTTGCGGCTGTTGGCGTTTTGCATTTGCATAAATCAAAAGGTCACCTCTACGGAAAGCGGTTTTTAAAGTCAGGTCGAGAATAGCTTCTCCAACTGATTGATTGATTGAATATTAACGGCGCACTGTTCAGCTACACGAGGGGCTTTTGGCGACGGACCGCGTAATTTTGAACCATGGTCGGGGTGACGTTGACACCCTGAGCTGTACCCTTTCTCTAACTACCGCACCACTAACGGAGGCGTTTCACCGGCTCTCGACAGATTTAACGTGCATCGCTGCCCTACGGCGGATTAACTTTAGTGGTGCACTGAGCTCGAACTCGTGGAGGCAAGGCAAACCGTTCCGATACCTATACCACTCATTTTACCGCTTTAACGCAATGGCTTTTCCAAAGGATTGAGTAAAGAAGAACCCGAATAGAACCCGTTACAAATGGTGTCATTAAATTTTATGTGTATATTTTCAGTATAACTTAGAATGAAACCATAATGAAAATCTGTGAAAATAATGCGTTTTCTGAAGTAAAACGTTTTGAGGTATAAATTTTTTAAATGCAAATAAGGCAATCTTAATGAATTATGCATTCTTTTAGTAACAAAAGTGACTTTGTATGCAATGAATGTAATCCGATTATACATTCCTTTCTATTCGGGAACAAAAACCGTTATTGCTTTTGTTTTTGGATTACAATGGATGACATTTCACCCTGGATAAACACAAGGAAGTAAAATTAGACACAGGAAGATAAGCATTCATGCTTAAACTATAACAAAAAAAAAATTGATTAAAAAAAGCTTCATTAATAATTTAAGTATTTGTTTTATCTAAGAACGTTATGACTCTTTTGGTATTCTTAATTAAAAAAGCGATTTAAAAAGTTTTTTTTTAAATTTTCATTGTCTACTCTAAATATTTTTTTTGCATCGAAATAATAACATTGTATTAGATAGCTTTTAAAGGGATCACTTAAGACAAAAGAATGATTTTGTACTACAACAAAAGACTTTTTGTCAATCCGAAGTAGAAAAAAAAATTGCTGCTAGGTATTTTTTATGAATAATGTGTTTGTCGTCCGTCTGTGTCGCATAAATATATTCCTTAAATTCCAATCAATATTGATTCTAGTTCTTACTAAACAATTTCCATAATGATAATTTTAACAGAGAATTAGAATTATCAAGTTAAAATATCCGACTACTTTCAGAACCGGGATTTTAGAAAAACGTATAAATGAATTAGTTATTTTTTTTATATATATACTGCGGTGTTGCGGTGCGGTAGCGAAAATAGTGTAAATAATCTACATTTGAATGTGTAATGCATTTATATTACTATTTATATTATTATTGGAACATTCGCAATCAACGCCATCTCTTACGTTAAAATGGCAATTCAATGGAAACTTTGCAATACAGTGAAATCGGCATCATTTTTGTGACCCGAATTTGGCATGACTTTAGCCCGATCCATTCCAGCATGCCGGCTTTTGGCGAGTTCGGGATCCTCTAGATTCTTCTAGAATTTGGTGGAGAAATCACTAATTTCAAGACCTATGCCGCAAACGGATCTTTCTCGAAGTACCCGCTAGGCCTATAAATAGAAAGACGCTCACCAAGCTGAGTCAGTCTGATTTTGACTACCGATGAGTTAGTGTTGCTTTGACTAGATATTAGTACACTTGCCTTGACCATGATTACTGATTAGCTCGGGTGTGCTTGTGAATTATTTTTTACATGCGTGTATTTTTGGACACTGATAATTGTGTCTGAGTGCTGTTGAAGGTGTGAAGACCTTCCGAGATTTATTCTGCAAATATTTCTGTTGCATCCTGTATTTCAAGGATTTGATTTTCAACATTAAATTCTCATCGCCCTTAAAGAATTGTCTTGTTATTTGCGACTGATCAGCATAAAAACCTCGAACCCCTATCAATGAAACAATATATATATTATATTTAGTGCCATTCAAATTAAAATTATATTTAAAGAATATATTACAAAAAAAAAACTATTTAAATGTTTTTTTTTTTTTAAAAATGATCTAAGACTGACATATTTGCAAAACATACTCCCTTTATGAAAAACGTTTCGATAATACAAATATTTTATCCATATATCTACGACTTTTGTACGGAACTTGAACTAGGAATTGTGAAATATGCCCATTATGTCTAGAATTACTATCAATTAAAATAATAACTGGGGTTTTTTGTTAAATTGCTTTACTTTAAAGTATTAGGATACGAATAAATGCATTAGAAATTATATAGGCTCTGTCGAAAAAAAACGTGCATTCTGAAGGAAACCAGCTACTATTACGAAACTTAACATGCATGTAGTGTATGATGTGATAAAAGCAAATATGATTACAAAGTCAGAAGAACATATTGTTTTATTAAGATGACATGAAACTTTTCAGATTAGTAGATAGTAAATCCACCTCTGGCAGCTATACAACCCGGAATACGGCGGGACATCCCTTATGACCTTTTGAGGAAGAGAGATTAGTATATAATCCTTACAACTGAACAGTTAATTCACTAGTATTCCGGGATGGCTGCAGTTGTCTTTCAAGCACGTCCCAGAAGTGCTCTATTGGCAAGAGTTCTAGTGACCTTCCAGGCCAAGGGAATGCGCAATATCCTCAAAGTTATTGTTGAAAGAGTTGTGCAGTATATGGACGTACGTTGTTCTGCTGATGAATGACCCCTGGGTGACTTGATAACATATACAGTTCAACTGGCTTTAAAATTTTGAACACATAACTGCGTTCCGTCAAAGTGCATTGAAGGATGACTAGAGGTGGTTGTGTGTCCCAACGAAATCGCTCCCCACACTGTTACACCGTATGTAATCATCGTATGTCTTTGGACAACAAATGCACACTCGTAATGCGCTCGTCATCCACATTGACACTTAGGGATTCATCGCTGATCTCACGCCTCCAGTCGGTCACAACATGTTCGAGATCGGTAAAAATCCAATCGACACTGCCTATGATGGGGTAACTGGTAGGCGTCCTAATGGTCGTCGGCTCCTTATACCTGAGTCAGCAGGTCTTCTTCCAATAGTTTTCCTTGATATCACCACATGTCTAGAAGGGGGTATATGGTGTCAAAACCATTCCAACGACGTTTTTGGTGAAGACATGGCCGCTGTTATGATGGCGAGATCATCGTTCGTATTTGTGTTTTTGAATTGTTTCGGCCCTCCCTGACGATAAACTATCCCTTCCCGGATCCATTTCTGGCAATACTAAGCAATTGCCATATCGCTGACGTCTGGCCCGCATCCATAAGAACCCATGTTAAATTACTCATGTTTATGTACCTTTTTCTCAGAACATACTTATTTTTCATGGATGAAACTTTTACAGTAGCAACACTATCAATACGCTTTAATGATGTATTTTGTATATTTTTCTTAAAAATTAAAATATATAAGAATTTTCTAAGAATTGTTCAATTTTTTTTCCTTAAAAAATTTAGTTTAAAAAGTACCAAATCTAAAACGGTTTGCTAGATATATACCTTATTACCACCATTAAAACTTGTAAACATATCAAAAGTATTTTCACCTAATATTCGAGAGTTACACACTAATTGGTTTTTAAGAAAAAAATACATAAAGGAAAAAATACTGCATGTTGAGCAAACAGGATTTAAAGTTAAAATTTGCAATTTTTGAGGATTTACTTTTTATAGTACTTTGCAGAAGCAGGTGCTTTTTTCTGCCCCAAAATACTCTTTTTTTTCCTTTCCTTTTTTAAAATTTTTTAAAATTCTAGTTTTTTTTTTTTAGGGGATTAAGATGCTTTTTTTCAAATGAATTCAACGTGGGTTAATTTCTTTAAGCATGCCATACATTTATAACCGGTTCAATGTTCCATTGTTTTAAGATAATTAATTTTGCTACAGAAACCATATTGAACTGTGCAATAGCCATACTTATCCTTAGCTTTAGAGTTTTTAATTCTACAAAATGTATATTTTTGAATTTTATATGTTGGAGTTCTGAGTCTTTTCCCCACGCAGACATTTTTTTAAACAAAATATGATCAACTCGCTAAGAATTAGGTTCATTTCATTCATTATGGTATATGACATGTGTGTTTGTGTTTCATGATCGTAGTGCTGTTCGTTACATTCATATCTTCTGCCTTTTGAAACTTAGATTTGACGTTGCGCATCAAGAAGTAGCTTTTATTTAAAGGGTAAATAAAAAGTATACTTTTAATTATTGTATTTCCATATATTATTTTAAACAGAAGTATTTAAACTCGCAGAAAATGTAAAAAAGTGAGAATCGATATTTGTTCTAAGATTCATATGCGATACCTCCTTAAAGACTATTTATATTAGTTATCGTCAATTTATT
>BMAV01003040.1:0-12679 GCA_019973955.1 Trichonephila inaurata madagascariensis
TTCAATAGTTGTAATTGTAATGAATTTTTCAAACATCATAGTTGAGCCTCTGTACACAGGTCTGAGTTTTTCGTAAAATATTTTTATAATAGAATTTTCAAAAAAAAGGAAAACTTTTTTGAAAAAGGTTATTCTAATTAATTTTTGCTTAAATATTTATTTAAAAAAATTTTTTTTGTCAAAATGTCTTTAAAAAATTTTTAAAATTATTCTAATGTAAGTGACACTAAATATGATGAAAATTATCCATTTATGAGCTTTTAAAATACATTTCCCGAACGTATGGACCCCTTTAATTCTTTTAAAAATTTCTCTCCAAGTTCTTTTTTTTTAAGAATAACGTTTTTTTATTTCAACCCTCTATGGGTTAGAAAAAACCCCATCATTTCTTTTTTTTCCACTTGCAATGGAAGAAGAGTAAAATAGGGAGGATAGAAGGCTCTGATCTTGGCGGTGGGGGGGGGGAGAAAAAAATTGTTTGTTTTTTGGAATGAAAAAACATACTGAAACTTCATGTTTTTTTTAGAGACTGGTTGTTTTTTTCTAAAACTTTTCTAATATTTTTATATATGGTTGAAAGAAAAAAGTGGGGATCTTCAAGTGAAGTAGCATAAAAATTCACGAAGTAGCAATGGGGAAAAATAAGTAGCGGAAAGTTTTGTGAAAATTTTTAAAAAATCGGTGATCTGGAACATCCACGGCCCAAACCGGTCCGTGGATCAAATAGTACCGAGCCGCACGAGGAACATTGAATTTTTCCATTTTATTTAATGAGGATAGTTTCTCCGGGTGCGCAACTTTTAATGGAAAATACTTTATATTCATTTTGGTTAGCTGTATTTTTTTTTTTCAGAAAGGGATCTTTTAAAAACACAAAAAATTAAAATTAATAAATCAAAACAATCTAAAATACAAACAATCAACGTTCCTCCCCCCAGTGGGGCCGCGGTAATATTTCCCGACGTGACCGGTCCGCAGGGGTGGTTGTGAAGCACTGACATCAATTTGTAGATGGAGGTTGTCCCAACCCCCTGACACAATACGATTAATTACATTAAATATATACAAAATGGGGGGTAGGGTCTCGTAAATTCATTTAAAACTCAAAAAATCACAAAGAACCTTTTCAAAACATAAATGGTACCTCGCAAGGTCCCCCCCAAAGAGTTTTTCGAGATACGAGCCGACGAGCAAGTGATTTTTGCTTTTTTTTACGAGCGAAATTCGAGATACGAGTCCGGTTCGGTTCGGTTCGCTGCGCAACACACGCAAATGCGCCATCACGATCAGTTAGCAGCGTGCTTCCGCTGTGATAAGTTGTAGAGCAGCGACATAGCTATCCTGTGATGATCTATGTCTATTAGATCCAAGTGCAAGCTAGAGGTGGATTATCAAAATGATGAGACATATTGATCTAATACAACTTTTTATTAAGAATAACTTATATTACTTAATTCTAATTCGACAATTTTCTTAAAGTGAGAGTTAACACCACTAAACCTTATATTCAAGTCAGACGCGCAACTAGATCGGCTTATCTTACTATAATAAATTAACTGATTCATCTAACTTCCTATACAAAAATATTACCTTTGCAGAGTCTCCTTCCTTCAGTGATTGAGTAACACCTATAATTTAATTTTATATGAACGTATCCTTATTCCAGAGCTATAGTATATCTAATCCTCTGATCCGAATGATTCCACACTAAGTTATCTCTAAACTTGCTGCCCTATCATCAAAAGCTTCTATCCCTTTTAAAGTATATCTCATTTACATATTTGATCCGTTTATCTTCTTGGTATTGGGTTGGAAAAGGTTTTGCCATTAATCGTGGCTATCAAAGAACTTAGGAGTTATGTTAGAAGAAGGACGCGAGAGACGTCACACAACCCTCCAAGAAGAAAAACGTGATTTACTATGTCTCAACGCCTTTCACAAATATGCTCAAATCTCTATTTCTGAATCTCCTGCTTTCTGAGTTTTATTTAAATTTTAATCTTAAATCCTCATTTTTAACTTTTATAGTTTCCAATATTTATCTTGACTTTAATTTTCATTACATTCATCTTAGAATTAAATTTAATATTCAACTTAATTTTGCACCTAAACTCGTGACAATAAAATCTCCTCGTTCACCAACTAAAATGTCACAAACAGTTCACGCCACCAGTCTCTGCCTCAAACAAGTTATTTTATACTTAAAGTAACTATACACTTAAATTCTCTAAAATTTTCCTGGGTGCGCAGACCCAAACTTTGCATTTTATCATCACTGCCTATGGAGCTGGATTTTCGCTCCATTTTTCCGTGTTGAAGTTACTTTATCACAATCTTCAGGGTCTGTCTCCTGAAATGAAAACTTTCTGAGTCACTGTTTCCAATCTATGCTTCTTACATAATATCAATAAGTTTTGCATAATATTTATTCATTATATATTATTTTGTAAATCACAATACTTTTTCATCTCCATCCCCACATCTGGTTCCAAAACTCCCAATGAGCCGTGCGCAGCCGTTATTATTATTGTTAGTGCCTGACTACGCCGCGTTTTCCTGAACTAGATGCCTCATATAATACGCAAATAATACAACAACATATATATATACACAATATTGTTATACAATTACAAACATTTTTCAATAAACTGTTGGGCCAACCAAAGGAATTTCGCATCTCACGAAGTCATCATACATCGAAGCAAACAAATGTGCACATAATTGTTTTCTCCAGAAAAATTTTTTAACAAGTCAAAAGTTCCAAAAATAAATATACACTCATTATAGTGTTTGACTTTGCTTGGCTTATAACTTTTGGGCACCGCCTGAGACTTTTCTTGCAATAATTCCTTCCGACCAATTTGCTGGAAGATCATAAAAATGAAACAATACAACCTGATTTTTATATGCGGTCTCCCCACCATTACGCCCCAACGATGAGGTGCTACTTCACTTCTTTCTTTCCCTTGGCTGCACTGGAATTTCTTGTTTTGCTTGTTGTAGGGGCTTGTAATCTCCCCTTGTCGTCCTCCCTTTCTTGATTTCCTGTTGTGTCCCTTTTGGCTGGTCGGGGATTCCTTGTTCTTTTCCTCCGGCGTGGCCCTCAGGTTGTACATGGGGTCATCCTGGAACTTCAGTTGATTCTGTTCTGTTCTTTCTTCTACTTCTAGAAATAGGTACTGATGAAAATGGTCTTTTTTGTTAATGTTATTGGGTCCCTTTCTGCCACTTTCTCTCTGTGGTCCACTTCGTTCCCTGATTCTGATCTCCTTTTGTTCCCTTATTATACCTTGTCCTTTACTTTATTTTCACTCCAAATGAACTAGGAAGCGATTCGACCAGTGATCTGCGTTTATGGGTCCCATCTGTATTTTTATATTGATTTGATTGGCGACCAACTCTTTTTGCCTCTAACTTACGTTTCACCGCAGATTTTTCTTTCCCATAGTGTGACTCATTTAATCCTTGATGTACTTTTTCCGAAGTAATTAGTTTCCTGACTTGATCTTTTATACTATTTGGGATGTCTGTTCCTAATTCGACCTCGCTCGCTACTTCCTATGACGATATATTCCTTATTTGATCTACGTTAAATCGTTAATCTTTTCCCGATTTCCACATACGCTAACATTATTAAGTTAGTTTCTTACTTCTAATACCTATAAGGTCCTTCAAATTTTTAAATTTAGCGCAGACTTTGTTGGCTGCTGAACTTAAAGGGTGTGTTTTTCTAATAAGACCCAATCATTTACCTGCACTTTTATGTCTTTTCTTCGTCTATTATAATATATCTTTTCCCACCCTTCCTGTTTAATTTTCGTACTCAGTCTAGCTTCCTTAAATATTTTTTGATATTTGTATTTGAATTTTGAACTTTCCGAGATCATAACTAGTTTTTGAAATGGTGTAATCACTTTCGGCCCAAAATAATTCAGTAGGTGATTTTCCCGTTTCATTCACCGCCGTACGAATAGCGTAAGCAAACTCACGCAAGAATTGGATCCCAAGTATCGTGTTGATCATTAACATAATTTGTAATCATTTGTACTATATCTCCGATTAACTTTTCAGTCCGATTTGTTTGTGGTCTATATGCAACAGTCTTCATTACGCCTTATGCCTAATCTTCACTTAAGTACTCGTACCTTTGATATAAATTGGGACCATTATCACTTATTAATTTTATTGGAGTCTATAACGCGATATATAAAAGTTATCAAAAAATATCCGGCTATTATACGAGATGAGGCCTTTTAAGAGATATATAATTTCAGCCCATTTGCTGAAATGATCGGTTATTACTAAAATATAGCGACATGTCTTATTCTCGATATAGATACGGCCTAACAAATCTAACGTCACTATCTCTCATTTGGATAATTTGGATATAATTGATTTAATCGACCAGCTGGTAACGCGTTTTTTATAGTTATTAACTTGGCACATATGGCATGTAGAGACATATTGATCAATGAATTTTCTGCGTAATGGAAATAACAAACGTCCCGAATTTTACAGATACGTTTTAAATCTTCCCATGTCCAGTTATTGGCTTGTCATGAAATTCTCTCATTATTTCCCATTCCTAAAGATTTTGGGAATGTATACACGCATTTCTCACCTAATGACGTTGCGTGTTTCGCATAAAATAACAACAATCCTTCAATTAAACGGAAATCGTGGGACCACTCTCACATATCGTTGCATTTCAACCGAGCTATTCTCCGGGTTTCTAAATATCTATAGATATGACTCAATTTGGGTCATTTTCTGTTCTGTTATTATTAATTGTTCCCGTGAAGTAAGTACAAACTTCTGATTATGGCAATAATTAACTTTATCTCCACTATACTTTCCACATGCTTTTCGGTAAAACATTAGAATACCATATTTAACTTATTTCTGACCCATTAACGTGTAAATTCCCTTATCTACCTTATTATGTTCAACCAGAGAATTTTGAATTTTTAACGATTTCGATCAAAATCTAATACGATCCTTGACCCACTTTATAAAAATCAATACCGAGAATACATGGGTATTCTAAATCTGTCAACACATTACGAAATGACCTCAATTTTCGAATTGTCTGATGCGAATATTCAATTCTACAATCCCCATGTTTTGCATTTCGCACCCCTGTGCTGTTATTACCCGGGCTTGCGATTTTTTAATTTGCTTATAAAAATATTTTTTTTATATACTTCTTCCGATATAAATGATTTATCTGCTCCGGTGTCCCATAGTGCTTTCAAAATGGTTATTTAAAAAAAATAGAACTGGGGAAGTTCTACGGGTAAAATATGGGAAAACCTTATTGTTTCTCTTGTCGATCCCTTTTTGAGGTTGTTTTTAACTTTTACAATAAATCGCCCCCTTTGATCCTATCGCCTCGACTGAAATTTTCCCGAACCCCTATTTCTACGGCCCCCTTTTAAAAAATTATCATTTCGCTTTTTGAAATGGAACCCTGTTGTTAAAAACCCCTATCACATTTTGAAATCTATTCCCCCCAAACCCCCTCTATTATTTTGACGGCTATTCCATAAAAAATCATTTCTACCGTTATTTGGTCTACGTCCTACTTGAATTCCTCCAGTTTTACCATTAGCATCAAAATTGGCATCCTATGCGCTTTTTGACCTCGTTTTTCTTTATTATCTTTCCCCGGAACCCCTTTAATTTAAAAGAATATTTTCCCAAATTTTTAAGACTTCCAAAAGTTGTACCGTGTTCGGGATTGGCACTTCCACATAATCCTGATTTGTGGTTCGAGTCAAACCAAAATAAGATCCACCAACCTCCGGGGACATTCCTAATTCTAAACTTCTTCGTTTTTTTAATAATTATATACGAAATCAGTTGGTTCCTGATTTCTTCCCTCTGTGACGCGTAAAATTTTGATTGTAATTTTTCTTTTTTGACCGCGGGAAAAGCCTTTTTGCTATTAGCCTTGAGCTGCGCAAAACCGTGGCTGTATTTTGCCCCAACACCGACCCAAATATCAGTCCCAAATTTTGAGCCCTTCCCGAGATGACTTTTAAGTAAGCACATGACAGATTACTTGGGATTTCAGGTAACTGTATTTGATTATCTATTGTTTTTTGAGAAATTGCAATGTTTCGACCCGAAAAAAACATTTCAGGTAGTACGTTACCTCCACCCATTCCTAACCCAAATTAAAGTAGTTGGGACAAAATAGCCATCCCGTGATGATATGTCATTTGGATCCGCAAGTAGAGGGTGGATTATCAAAAAGATGAGACATATTGGATTCTTAATACAACTTTTTTTAAAAAAACTTATATATTCTTTTTCTAATTGACAACTTTCTTAAAGTGAGAGTTAACCCCAAAACCTTTTATTCAAGTCAGATCGCGCAACTAGATCATTTATTCTTAATTTTAATAAATTAACTGATTCACCAAACCCCCTACAAAAATATTACCTTTTGCAGAGTCTTCTTCCTTCAGTGATTGAGTAACACCTATAATTTAATTTTATATGAACGTATCCTTATTCCAGAGCTATAGGACATCTTCCCTTTATCCGAATGTTCCCACTAAGTTATCTCTAAACTTGTGTCCCAATCATCAAAACTTCTATCCTTTTAAAGTATATCTCATTTTCATATTTGATCCCTTTATTTTTTGGTATTGGGGGGGGTTTTGCCAAATCGTGGCCGTCAAAGAACTTAGGAGTTATGTTAGAAGAAGGACGCGGAACGTCACAGTTGTGTTCCTTTTTTTGCGTTTTCATTTTTTTACAGTTGTAGTTCATTTATTTTATAACCAGGATCGGAAGAAAGTTTGTAAAAAATCAAGTGCTAAGAAAAAGAGATGGTATTGAATTAAAACGTGAAATTATAGAAAACATGAGCAAGGTGTTCGACTTGTCTAGGCAGTATGGCGTCCTGATATGTTCTGTGCTTAAACGGAAGGAGTCGATAAAGGTGTAACGCCGGCTAAGGGCCACGATCATTTCCAAGCTGCGAACCCCCTTCTGAAAAAATGGAGAAACTGCTGATGGTGTGGGGGACAGAAAAAAAGGGTCCCAAGGGAGAAGGCAAAGACCGTGAGGATATCTAATTTATTTCTTTACATTTTTTTTTTTTGTGCAAAAATATTTGATATTTATAAATACGTTTTATTATTCAAAACCACGTAACAAAAATAACTGGGGTTACATTTTGGAGGTTGGAACGGGTTAATGGTAGTTCAATTGTTTTGTATGGGGAAAATTTTTGTTTGAGATACGAGTAATTCAAGATACGAGCAAGGTTGCGGAACGAATTAAACTCGTATGTCGAGGTACCACTGTATTTTATTAAAATCTTCTTCTTCTATTGACACAGCAGCCCTGGATGGGCCAAGGTCTTCTCAAGAACCCTCTTCCACACCAATCTCCGCTTAGCAACAGTTCTCCAATCAGTCACTCTTAAAACTTTAAAATCATCCTCCACACAAGCAGCCCATCTCAATTTGGCCCACCCCTAGCTCTAGTTCCAATAGATTTGTAATTGAAACCTCTGAATGTGTCAAGGATGAGGAGTCCATTCGGCAGATGTGGCTCGAAAAACTTCAAACGACTCATTTTGGTGGATTTAATGACATTGCTTCCTTAAATAGCACGTATAATTCAAAATTATGTCGTTGTTTCCACAATCCATTCTCATGCACAGCACCAGATATATGTAAGGCTTTTTCGCTCAGAGATGGCTAGCTGTTCAGTGAAAGCTAGCTGTGATTAAATCAAATTCCAAATTTCAAATCCGTAGTAAGTATTGGTCTGATGATTGTTTTATTTAGCGAATTTTTGTATGTCTTTTAATCAATTTTGACTTTAAGAAAGTTATTAAAATCAACTGGAAATTTGGAGCATTCTAAAGCTTTTTTTTTGGATGTCAAATTATTCTTATAAACTACTAAAGTTATGCATTTATCGCTATAGTAACGCTTGAACCATATGTTTTACCCACATTTAACCAGGCCCGCTTTTCCGCTTAGGCAGGCTAGGCACATGCCTAGGGCGCAAAAAATTGGAGAAAGAAAAAAAAAATTAAAATTACAGGGAACGTACAACCGCGCGCCTAGTGTTTATTAAAAACCCAATTATTCTCTTTCATTTTTATATCTAAATTATCAAATTTTCGTTTCGCTATCGGACAAATTATTATGTAAATCACTTGGCTTTTCTTCCCCAAATCATATTTTGTTTCGTGCATACGGTTATTAAATTGTTCTCAAAATTCGAAATAAAATCTTTATAGCAACATTTCTTAAACTGTGGGGCGCCCCCCCCCCTGAAGGGCGGGATAACCCTACTTGGAGGGAAGGGGCGCTAACATATCGCGAAAAAAAGTTAAGAGTTGATAATTATTAAGTTCATACAATAACGTATATATTCTATACTGTAATTCCATTCGATTATATTAATTTACTGTACTTATTTACAAAAGGATGGAGGAGGAGGCGTCCGTGATGCCAAAAGGTAAGAAATGAACAAGAGTGACTGTTCAATACTCAAATTCACAACTCATTCACAAACTGTAAACTAAGTGCGAAATAAATGATGTGGCTACGAGTGTTTCTCAATTTAAATAAAACATTTATTAAGTATTTACAAGGATGCATAAAAAAGTTTAAATATTATCGCGCACGCTCATAGCCGTCCGTTTCCTCCAAACGCATCTAGAGGAATACACCTTCCCTCTCTCTTCGGAGCGCTTTTCCTCCCCCTGTTGCCATCAGAGAAAAGAGAAACTACGCTTACACCCCTTCCTAGGGTCAGTCACCCCTTCGCTCCTTGGGTGACTAAGATTTATTAGGCGCTCGCCCCTCCTCGGGTCAATCAATCACTCCTTCGCTCTTTGGGTGCTTTCGCAACAGTGACCAAACCATATCCCTCTCTTTCCTTACGGCTGTCGGTTGCCAGTCAGAGACACGGCGGGTCCATAGGTGGTGGATAATGGAAGGACTCTCTATTAAGAAGACAAAGAAAAGGAAAAGAGTAAGAGAGTTCAGGGAAAATCCCTCCTGAACCAAAACTGACAAGGTAAGAACTGAAGGAGAGGGTACTCTGGAAATAGTGGGAGGGGGCACAACAGCTTTAGGTGCCTAGGGCGCCTGGGAGGTTAAAAACGGCCCTGCATTTAACATAACAAAACATGTACTGAACAATAAGTATTCATAGATTACATCAGTTATTCGTAATAGTAAAAAAAAAAATTGCGAAAGGATGTGGAAGGATGTTACGAGATTTAAACAGCGATAGGCTTTCAATTTTCGGAAATCATCTCTTATCGATTAAATCATTTTGAAGCGATACCGAAATTTCCGCCCACGCAATTGATTTTCCAACATTTTTTGTGCATCCAAACAGGCCAATTTGTTACCATGCGAATTTTTAATACAGCGAAATATGTTTAATGCGAAAACACTCAAGACGAAATATCGGTTAACACGAAATAATAAAAAGGGCCCCCGCAAACTACATGCATTATTTTTCTCTTAAGACGAAAAGAGAAAATCGCTTAACGCGAAAAGATTTCCCTTCTGGGAATGAACAAAACATGGAAAACAGTAGCCGAACAGGCTAGATTTAAGAAAGATGTGAAATGAAGGAGTGGTTTCACATATTTCGTAGAAAGGAGGCTAACTAGGCTTTGAAATACCCTCGGAATAGCCTATGACACAAGCCAATTTTGTTTATCTAAACTACTTTCACCCTCCATCCCTACACACGACACGCGTTGTTTCTGTCGTATCATAAGTTCGAGTCCTGGTAGCACTAAATACCCGCCGTGTAGAGGGGCTGATGCATGTTAAATCTGTCGAGGATCAAAGTACGTTGGAGTGGTATGGAAGCTTACAAAGTAAAGTGTGCCGGCTTTTATAAAATACAAAATGGTGGACTAGAAAATAATGGATACATATTGTGACGTCTGAGATAAATTAAGGTAGCGTGATATTGATTGATTTAAATATTTATTTTATTTACGTCAAAGCTATTATTTACAGATTATACATTGAAGTTATTAGTCTTATTAAAGAGATTATTAGAGTTCAAACGATGTGGTTTGTGAGGGAGAAATTTCTTTGGTGTCCGTTCTCAGCGAAATTTATATAACATCTCTCCCCTTCTCTCTCTGCCTTGGCTAGGGTCTAGGGGATGACATAGGTCGGCGTCTTTAGCTTCGAGTTACATCCGGTCGTGAGCGGAGAGAGGTTCCTCGTGGTGTCAAAGGCTGCCGAGGTGATGTCCAAGACAAGGCCGTGCAGTATTTTTAAGGGTGCTGGTGTCTTTGCACGTGTGATGACCATACCCAGAAAGAAGCCGATTCACAGCCGTGCGGCGGGAAGTTCAAAGCTACGTCATAATATGAAAGTGTTAGTAGATGAGAGTCGGGGAGTATGGAACACCGAGGTATTGGTTATGTTTGTAGCTGCCAATGCGTGGGAAAACTTTGAAGTAAAGAAAGACTCCCATGATGCGTTACAGTGAGAGTTGACCGCTTGTTGTTGCCATACCACTCGCTACAAAACAAAGTGTATTTTAAGATTTTTAAAACTTTTGCAGGTAATTTTTTAAACTTTTTAACCTGTTGTTGTTGTTACTAATGCCACCTGATCGGCAAAGGCCAGATCAAGCCCCCGAAATTCATCTTGACAAAAGGGGTAAGTGACGCCTGTCGTTAGCCGTAGCTTTGACACCATACAGGTAACAGACGATTTGGGCCCCGAATCCACCCCAATTTAGAGGAGAACACTCTGGGGGGGGTCAGGGGCCCTTTCCCCCAAGGAACGATATAGATGGCGACACCACCCCCATCTCCCCTCCACAATTTAGGCATGAAACGTTTGGGGGGAAATTTTTCCCGTTTCCGCACTCAATCAGCCCACAAGACTTTCCCGGGCCCATAAACGAGCACTGCTCCCGTGTACCGGAGGTATTTTCCGGTCGGGGATCGCACCTTCGGGGCCGGGGTCCGGGGCTCTCACTAGGCCGTGACGAACAATAAAGTTAAACAATGTACACTAAAACAGCGCTTCTCAAACTTTCAGTATTCGGACCCAATATTCAATCATAAATTTTCATCCCCCCCCTCCTCCATACAAAACAATGTTTAATTCTTTTATACTATCCCTTTAAGCAAACTTCAATGCGACTTTAACCTCTTAAGTGCCACCGGCATATATAAACGTCTCACCCAACCAAACCCATAATTTTCTGGACGTATATATCGTCTTTCCAAAAATACGATTTTTTTCTGCGCACTGATATCCAAAAAAATTTTCCCGAAGGATTTGGGATGCAAAAAAAGGCCCAAAAACAATGTTTGGGGATTTACTTATTTCGGAGCTTATTATTGTTATTTATTCTCCTTCCCTCCCCCCCCAAAAGCATGACATACTGCGTCTAAGTGGAAAATGGTGGCTTTAAAGGGGGGTGTGACGAAGCATATCTTTTTTCCTTTTTTTTCCAACAGATCCCTTGCCGACAGAAGCTGCAAAAATTCCAGTTTTCCTAATTTCTGGGAAGGAATTTCGTACTGGGTGGTAAATTTCGGCATTTTTTCCCCGCTGACCAGACTGTCAAAGAGGCCCTTATCATTTGTATTCTTTTTCCCACCACTGGTGATGACGTCGCGTCTGGGAACATCAAATGTGCCCCCAGCCTCGGCGCCGGGACTAGCGGAAACGGACCGGATTTGGCGCGGCAAGGGTAAGACATCAAAGGGGGCGTGACCGGGAAAGGGGGCGCCGAACCAGGGGGCTGAGGCCGACAAAGAGATGAGCGGTGGATGACTGGGGGAAAAGGATGATATAAAAAAAGGGGGAAAAGGGTCCCGGGCAAAAAAAAAACTGGATGTTTGAAGGGCGGTTCGGGGGTTCCGAGGGGATAGGAAGGCGATAACGACCCCGCAAAAAAACGGTCTCCCGAAAGATCGGGGGAAAGGGGAGAGTCGAAAGAGACTCGAATGATTACGGGCCGCCCGCGAAGAACCGGGGGCTCCTGACTTGGAGAATAAAGGAACGGAAGAGGTGCGAAAGAGACTCGAAATCGTTACGGGCCCTTTTGATATATTGAACTGTAATAGAATATCCATTTTTTTTTTAGATGATTTTCATATTGAAATAAATAGTTAACCAAAAAACGGTGAAATCATTACAGGGGGGAATCTTGTAACTTTTAATCGGCAGTTAAGGGGTTTATTATAAACCGTACAAATTATCAAGATAAGATAATATAACCCATGGGGTCACTGGCAATTGTTAAACTTGTTCTTAGATAAGTACTGCAAATTAATTTAAAAAAACTTTAAAACTGATACATTTGTAAGTGTATTTTATCGGGTTTAAATTGTATTTTATTTTTATTATGTGTCAATGTACACTGCTGGCCACCTAAATGCAAACCAAGAAAGACAAGAGATAGCAAACAAAACTTATTTTGTAGGTAACCTGTTGACCAATATCAAATAATTTAAATTTATAGACTTCTGTGAAGTTGGTTCCTCCCGAATCGTAGCCAGAGTAGCTGCCATTGTTGGAGATCACCACTGCCACACGTTTTGGCATTGTTCAAAGAACTTTGGATGTGTTCTTGGGGTCAAGAAAACAGCCCCCCGTTGCCAAAGTTTAAACTGGTGTGGCAGCTGGGGGGGTAATCTTTCAAA
>BMAV01003041.1:0-76844 GCA_019973955.1 Trichonephila inaurata madagascariensis
CATCGGATCGTGGCTGGCATGTCACGAGTTCGAGCCCAATACCATTAAAGACCCGCCGTGTAGGGGAGCGATGCACGTTACATCTGTCGAAAGCTGAAATGTCCTCCCGTGGCGTGGCTTGGTGTGGAAGTTGGGAGACTGAGTTCCACTTTAAGTGTCGCCCTCATCACTTGACCATGGTTCAAAATTATAAGGTGCGGCGCCAAAAGCCCTCAAGTAGCTGATAGTGATATTCACTCACTCACTGGACATGGTATGGAAAATAAGAGAGGTGCTGTCGGCTCAATCGTCACCCTTGTCAGTGGACCGAAGTTCAAAACTGCTAGGTCCGTTGCCAATAGTGCCTAGTGTTGCTTTATAGCTTTCTTCTTATTGTGCTCTTTTTTATTGTGTGTTCGTTCTTTGAAATGACGAGTTATATGTCCAAATGTCGCCGGCTGAGGGGCGTTGTTGGTTTGTCGCTGGCCTTCTGCACTCAAGGTTGCAGGTCCGATCCCAGCCTAGTGGCCGCGGTAGCCGAGTGGTATAGGTATCAGATCGTGGCTGGCTTTGTCACGAGTTCGAGCCCAGTACCACTAAAGACCCGCCTTGTAGGGCAGCGATGCATGATAAATCTGTGGAGAGCTGAAACGTCCTCCCATTGGTGTGGTGTGGTAGTTAGGAGAGAGCGTGCTAGCTCAGGTGTCGTCCACGTCACTTGACCATGGTTCAAAATTACGTGGTCCGTCGCCAAAAGCCCCCGTGTAGCTGAACAGTGTGACGTTCAGTAACACCACTCACACGATCATTTACCCACTCACTCACCCGATCCCAGCCCAAGTCGGTGGAATACCATGATGCAGAATATCAAAAGCGTCCATGTTGTATGATTATGTGGCATGTATATAAAAAATCCGATGAGTACCCCTTGGCTTCGGTGCTCTCGGCAAAATTAAATTTTTAATCACAGTTTCGCATTAACAGAGCTCAGTTGTCTCCCTCTGGGGAGAAAATTGGGCGTCAGAATTACTTACGCAATTGGTATCGCCTATATGGTGCCGCACTAAAAAGTGATACCAGATCCTGAGTAATGTACTAGGTCTTCAAAGGTAAAAATACCAATCCGCAGCTTCATTGGGGAAAGAAAAATCTCCAAAATATTAATTGTTTAGCTCTTGTGTGACGTTGATTAAAATGAACAAAGAGCTTCATTTATTTTCTAATATTCGATAATTGTTAAAGCGAAGTATTAATAAATAATAGAA
The DNA here is from genome assembly GCA_019973955.1 of Trichonephila inaurata madagascariensis. Taxonomy (NCBI): domain Eukaryota; kingdom Metazoa; phylum Arthropoda; class Arachnida; order Araneae; family Nephilidae; genus Trichonephila; species Trichonephila inaurata. Next base: position 1,245 of record BMAV01003041.1, read on the forward strand.
ATTTTAAAATTACGAAAAACGAATTGGAATTCATTTAATAATCTTTTGTAAACTGATCAACCGAACCTGCACGGTATTTTTAACATAAATATATCACCAATGAATAACTAGTAATTATAGCAAGCAAGCCCTTTTTTAAATACTTTTGCAACATTTACTAAGCCTTTCTTTACCAAAGAGAATGAGTTCACCTGAGATGTGGGAACTCTCCTTTTCTTCAAGCCTTGTTACGTAAGTTATTACTTAACGCCGATCCTTCTCAACGTTTATGAGCAACATATTCACTTCATTTTACTTCCATTCCTGATTATGCTCAAATCAATTACGGTCAACAAGGTATTAACTGAATCCACTGTTCATGGTTAAGGCCGAGACATCGAAATTAACTTCTTTTATCTTTCGCTAATTTGATCTTACTTAATTTCCCATCGTTGGGATTATCGGTGGCATCAGTGTGTCACTCATAGCAAAGGCACATCCCATTTACTAAAATTTTTAGCAATTGATTTCCATGAAATCTTAGTTTTCTACCAAGTGGAAGGTTAGGAAAGGGATATCTTTATTTTTATGTATCTATAGAGCAATACGATATACATTTAACCACTTAAGTTCTGATGGATTTTTTTTATATATGCTGCTGTTATATATAAAGTGTATAATTCAATTATATATTTTATAGGATAACTGTATTTCATGAAATAACTAGACAAGTCAGTTAAAGTATATAATAGATGAACAATTTCATACATTACCTAGTTATTCTATGAAATAACTAAGGATAGACCGTTAAAGTGAAAAATAAACAATTTCAAAGATATTTTATAAATCAATGGATCCTAAATAGCTAAAATATCTCGAAAAGTACATGTTATCTCTTTTGCAGATGAATAATTGATAGATAATAAGGAAGAGCAGATGATATAATTTATTATTGCTCATATTGCTAACATTAGTTAAGCATAAAGGGGAAAAAAGGATTGTTGCAAAAATAGATTATATTTAAATATTATCAACAAAAATACATGCTGTGAAGAAAAACCGTTGCTTCATAAAAAGCAATGTGTAAACTTTTCAAAATAAAAAATGTAAGAGAATATTAATTTAAATTTTATGAGATACCTCTGTTTTTTTACTTTTCATTATTTATTAGATCAAGAATTGCTGTGATAACACCTTGGATTGGATTGCTTAATATTTTTGAAGCAAGTCCACTTTTTACCATTTCTTTTTACACACGAGCACTTTTTAAATCCTTGTCCAGTACCGCAACTTTGATGTGTTGCAACAGATCGAAGCGTTGTGTCAATATTTGGAACTTCTTCATTGGAAATTAGTTCTCTCTGAGATATATTGAACTGTTATCTAAAGTACAATTGTTTTATTTGGCAATCTCTAGTACCTAATGGGAAAATCCTTTCCAAAGCAGATAGAACCGGTTCAAAGAACTTTCGAATGCGGTATTTCACACTTTAATGATCAAGTAATCGTTATTCTATAGAATACCTAGTTAAATCGTAGAATTCAATAATTTTATATACTTTAACTGACTTGTGTGTGTAGAGTTATTTCATGAAATACCTAATTATTCTATGAAATAACAGATTTAACACTTTAACGGTAACATATATATGCCAAAAGTGCGGAATGTTTATAATTTTTTTGGAAAATAATTAAAAGGGTTATAATTAACTCTAATTATTATGTAACAAGTAATTTTGACCTGCAAAAATATTTTTTATTCTGTCTTATTACAAAAATATTTTGCTGCACAAATTCCATGAATTCCTTTTTTACATATAGCGCAAAATAAAGCTGGGTAGCTTAATTCCATTGCCATTTTCTTTACTGTATACCTTAACCTGTTGAAAGCTTCGCCCAGACAATTTTTCTTAAAGAAAGTTTTTTACTTATTTTATATATATACTTCTCCTATGGTATTTTTGCTGGCTAATCATTCCTCCTCTGTAGCATCAATAATGTTCGAAATAAATTGCAGTCTAGTTAATTTTTGACCTAGACAATTTTCCGAATATATCATATAAACGTTTGCATCATTCTGACAAAAATGTTGGAAACCAACTTTCTTTCAGTATTTGAGAGTTCACCTTCCATCGTGATATCGGTAGTAAAAATCATCTCTTGTTCTTACAGATCTGGTGATGATTTAAAAAAAAAATTAAAATCAAAACGCTATCTATCTTTTTTCGTTGGATCATTTTTTTCTACCTTAACACAATCCACGACTCTACTGCATTACTGCTTACCACTGTGCTTTATTTTAATTTTATTTAAAATTATTCAACTGAATTCTTATAATTATTATTATTCAATTGAATAAAACTAATAAAAACTGCAATTGATATTAACACAGCTACACACTCAATGGATGCGAAAATTATACTAACAGTAACGTGATCGTGCTTCTTCACATTTTTGGCATACGACAAGTCGCACTCTTAATATTACATAATTTTCCACAATTAACAAGGATCTTTTGCTAACCCATTGATGTATTACAGTATCTTATACGTCATCGAGAATTCAAGAAAATATTGAATTCTCCGATGAATTGAATTTTACATTTTGTGGAGCTGCCATGTTTATCTAGAGAACTGTTTTCTCGTTATTTGGCTTTCTTGGTATATTTTTGGTTCAAACGATTGTTCCAAATGGAGTTAGACTTGTTCAAAATTATTTGCCGAAATTCCAAAATAGTAAACTTGCAATCGTGGTGGGTTGCCCCGTGTCATCAGATCAAGAAAAATAAATTTTAACCTTTGGTCGTACGAAATATATTCTTTAAATTTTTTTTTCTTGGTCGGCGTTTCATAGGTTCGAATCCTGGCATGATTGAAGAACCACCGTGTAGAGGAAGCCCGTTTCACGTTAAATCTGTCGAAGCTCAAAGTCCTCCCGTTGGTATGGTGTGGTATGGTAGGAGAGGGAAGGTCGAGCTCAGTTGTCTTTCTCGTCACTGGACTGAGGTTCAAAATTATGACGTCCGTCACCAACAGTCATCATGTTCCTTTATAGCGTGCCGCTAACATAACTCTCATTCCTCATTAACATTTTAATCTATTTTTCGAAATTTTATTCTAAAAATGTAAATTAGTATTTTTATTAAAAAGCATGAGGATATATAGCTATACAGGATGACTCGCTACCAGACCGACAAACTTGCAGGAGGTGTAGGCGGTATGGCAGGGGGTATTTGCAGGGGCGCAAATGCCGTTGTTGCGAGCTATGGGCAAAGAAGAGAAAAAGAACAGTAAAAAACAATGCATTAATGCGACAGAAAACATTTTATTGAAAATTTGTACTACAAGAGGTGCTCGAAACTACGACCAGAAGTCGTATGGCTGGCCTGACAGCGGAAGTGCATGAAATTCCTTACGATCTGGAAGATTCCTTTCATAACAAATATTCTTCCGGCAGTTAGATATTCTCGCAATGTCTTCCATCGAAGGACTGGGTGTGTGTAACACCAATTTCTGAATGCGACCCCAGAAGAAGTTAATGCATAATAGGTCCGGTGATCTGGCAAGCTGATGAACCTGGCTACCACTACCTATTCACCGCTGTACAAAGATTACGTTGAGGTGTCAACGGACGTGAATTCTGTACTGTGGATTAGCCCAGTCAAGCTAGTACCGTATTTAGCGGTGCAACGACGGAGGATTATGTGCTGTGTCAAGAAGTCTATTGCAAGAAGATCACATATGCCCTATGACCCATTTGGATGATAGGAATTCCATGCAGCACTGCTGTCAGACTTGCCAGACGACTTCTGGTCTTAATTTCAAACACCTGTTGTAGTACAAGCTTTCAATAAACGGTTTTCTGTCTAATTAATGTGTTGCTTTTACTGTTCTTTTTCTCTGCTTTTTTGCACCATAGCTCGCAGCTACGACATTTGCCATCCTGCATTCCTACGTGAATTCGAGTCGTGTCTGTACCCTGCAAGTTACACACCCTGCAGGTTTCTCGGTCTGATAGCGAATCCCGCTGTTATGTTACTTTTCAGAAGTCTCTAGTTGCGAAAGGATTTTGTAGAACGACAAAATAGAGGATTCGCTTAGCTTAAATTTTAATTATCAATAATATGACTGTTTAGTCAAATCACAGAATTAACAAATACTTATCATTTAAAAATACGTTTTTTTGTCTTTTCGGAAAATTGAATGTATTGAGAAGGTTTCACGCAGACTCACATAAATCATTATCCAAAGTATAATCACTACTAAAGTTTGAAAAATAAATTTTTAGAGAAGATTCAGCAGTTGCGGATGACATAAATGTCTCCCGCAAGAAAGCATTTTCCATTATCTTTAAGAAAAAGATCTAGTCTTAGAGTGAAGTAGAAATAAGAGATGGAAAAATAATGAAAATAAATCGTGAGGATTATCCCCTGGAGGATTTGAATCATTGAAAGATGATTCCTCGAAGTTTCCTACTCCACAAATGTAGGATTTCGGGGATCAAAAACAAGGATTAAAGTTATTTTTAAACAAAATAATTTTATCACCCTCTTTCCAATAGATGCTTCCAAAAAAATTTTTTTTCAATATTTCAAAGTTCGTTCAATTTCCGGTTATTTTAGAAGCTCTTTCAAAAAGCATCCTTTTTTCAGTGATATATTATTTTTGGTTCAACTTCCGTCGTATAGAAAATCAACCAAAAAACGGCTTGTGACGTGGATACACGAAAAAATTTTTTCTATAAAATACACAAGCAAAAAAGACTAGTCTTAACACAAACTGTATGTTTCATACATTACTCTATAAAAGTTTATAAATTTCTCTCCACTTAAGTTTTTTTTTAAATAACAATAAAAGGCCTGAAATATTTCAGAATATTTACAAGCGTTTTATTTTTTTTTAAAGGTAAAAGAAATAAAGAACCCTTAAAATGTTACTTTTACACTCATGTCCAAAAATTTGTATTGCTACTTAATTTGGAATAGAGACATAATATAACGTAAAAAAGAATATAGCAACATAGTAATACGTATAAATATTTTAACTGTGAATTAAGATTCATAGGATATCAAAAAGTATGAAATCATGAATCAGAGGTATAAAGCATTTACCTCGGGATTATCCTCAATTGCCGGTGTTTCACTGCTAAATTTTAAACTTAAAATGAATAAGATTATTATTTACATTGAATATATGATTATAAAGTCTTATTATGAATAAAGATGATGTGTCAAGATATTTCTTGGCTTTTAAGGAGTGGGGTTTTGTCGGTCTATTTAGTTATTTGATGGTTTTTGGTACGGATCTCATCTTTTTTAATTATGGTCAGGTGAGAAGACGACACCTGGGGGGGGTACCCCTCTCTAATTTTCCCCACCACCACACCAACGGGAGAACGTTTGAGCCCTAACTAAATGGCGGGTCTTCAGCGATACAAGGCTCGAACTCATGACACCCCAACCACAAATCCGTTACCTTGACCACTAGACTACCACGGCCACCAGGCTTTTAGGAGATTTATACTTGTCACATTTTAAGGAGTGCTCATCATTAGCCTAGCGGTTATGGCCACAGACTCAGGCGTGACGAGTTTTAGCCTATTGCCACTGAAGACCCACCGTGTAGAGGGGGGCTGCGGTAGCCCAGTGGTTAGGGTATCGGACCATGGCAGGCATGTCATGAGTTCGACCCAAAACCACTGAAGACCCGCGTGTAGGGCAGCGATGCACGTTAAATCTGTCGAGGCTGAAACGTCCTCCCGTTGGTGTGGTGGGAGGGGGGGGTCCCTGGTGTCGCCCACGTCATTTGACCAGGGTTTAAACCCCGGGGCCCCGTCGCCAAAATTTTAGCTAAAAAGTGCGACTTTAAATATTCCTCAAACTAAAACCCCACCGTGTAGGGGGGCTGAAGCTCAAAATCTGCCCCGAACTTTTTCCCCCCGGGGTGTATTTTAGGAAGGGGGGGATGCCAGCCCCAGGTTTCGCCCTTTTCCGGGCCCAAATTTCCCAAAATTACAAGATCCTTCGACACTTACCGACCCACCGAACACCGATCAGGTGGAGGGGTTGAGCTTTGACGTTGCTGTGGTGTTCAGGTGGGAAGATAGAGATGCAACTAGAATGATTATGATTAAAAATTTAAAGTCCTTCTCCAACAGTCTTCATGCTGTTTCTGTAACGTTAAGGTATCCGACTAGTTGCGACAAATTTATTTTTAAAAAAATTGAGAAATGGAGATTTTTTTGTGGTTTTTAGATTTATTTTGTACATTTTAAGAAAAAAAAGGCTAAAATTAAGAAGAAAAAAATAAATGATTACTACTAAAATGAGAAAATATGGGTAAAAATTGACAAAAAAATTACGAAGACGGGGCCAGCTCTGTACAAAAAGTAAATGAACGCATTCTCAATTTTTCAATTTTGATGTATTACTTTGCTATTCGTTTTTGAAATGACCTACAGGATAAGTGATATTTTAATTTTTACAAAAACTAGAGCATTTTATTTTAGCTACTATATGAAATTACTTAAAAAAACAGTGATTCTATTCAGATAAAGAACTACAAATTTTGTAATAAAACGGTGATTGATAAATCTAAAAGTTAAAACACTTATACTATTATGCAGAACAAACACAAAAGATTTCAGTTAATTATTTTCAAAACTTTTTGAGCCATTGCTGTCCCGGTTTGTACATTTTCAATAAAACATATTTCGAGTAAAACGCATTTTAAAGTATGACATCTTATGTAAAGTTATGACATCTGCTTATACTGAAACACTTGTAGTTTTTGTTCTCGTGAATATGTGAAAAATAAAAAACTTGGTATTTTTATAAAGCTAATAAAAGATGGCCTATAAAAAAATCCTAAAAAAACTTTGTCAATTTATAAAAAAATTTCTGATTTTAGGGAAGTCGAATACCTTAAATAACTCCACTAACACAAAATACGTTTAATAAGCTTAATGTTACTTTCAATTCCCAAAACTGATTTATAATTTCCATTAAAACACACACAAAAACCAGAGAAAAAGAGAAATCCATCAATACACGCGGCTTCCTCGCACTCAATAGCGCATAAAATAAAAGAAGTGGACAAAACAAAAAATATCCCATTCAACCCGGAATTTTTCATTCCCAGGGGGATCGAAAATCAGCTTATCGCGAGTGGGCTTTGTTTTTGACCATTTCGTTAAGGTCACCTCTCTCTCTTAATTACAATGCATTAGAAACGGGCGGCGTCTTGGTTATTTTAGGACCTAATGGTATGTGCCGGGAGTTTCACGGCGGTGCACACACACACAAAAGAGATAGAAACGGATCCTCTCAACAACGGTGATTATCAGTCGCAGAAAAAAAAGAGGTGGTTTATCTGAAAACCTTATTTTGATTATTAGAGGCTGAAATGTTTCATTCGGCAGGGTGGATGTTGTTGTTAGTGTCAACTTTCAGATGAATTGTTGGCGTGGTTTTGTTATGTTATTTTGGAAAAGATTGCACTGAGTAGAGAAAAATATGTTGCAATGAAAAAATTGTTAAAGCAGCATTCCTGGAATCAGGTTTCTCGTTACGGTGCAGGACGTGTTATTAAATCCTCAATCATGTTTCTGTTTTTGGAATACATATTGACAGCCCCTTTCTTTTGCTCCCCTGGACGTGGTAGCCTAGTGGTTATGGTGACGAACAAGTTGCATGAGTGTCGTGAGTTCGAGTCCTACCGCAACAGAAAAACCCACTCCACTATATAAAGGGGCTGGTGCACATTAAATCCATCAGGCAAAGTCCTCTCTTTGGCGGTGTGTGGTGGCCGCGGTAGCCGAGTGTTATATGTATCGGATCGTGGCTTGCCTTGTCACGAGTTTGAGCCCAGTACCACTAAAGACCCACCGTGTGGGAAGTGATGCACGTTAAATCTGTCGAGAGCTGAAATGTCCTCCCGTTGGTGTGGTAGTTAGGAGAGGGGGTGCCAGCTCAGTTGTCTTCCACGTCACTTGACCATGGTTCAAAATTACGTGGTCCGTCGTCAAAAAGCCCTAGTGTAGCTGAACAGTGCGACTTTAATATTTAATCAATCAATATTCAATCAATTGGCGGTGTGTGGGTGTTTGGAGAAAGAAGGCTCCACACTCAAATGTCCTCCTCGCCAAAATTACGAGGTCGGTCACCAACAGCCACCGTGTTGCTTAATAGTGCAACGTTAATATAACTCTCAATCACTTGTTCCTATCAAGATTCGATTTAATTATAATTTATTTCACACTACGTATCAACACGAGCTCTGTTGGAGAAGGATCTCGTAATAATGAACCAAAGTCAAGTGATGAGGTTGACACTCTTAAGTTGCAATTACTCCTCTTTAAACTTCTACACCACTCCAGCAGGAGGACTGTGTGCCCTGACACATCAGCCGCTCTACACGGCAGGCTTTTATTGACACTAGGTTTAGAATCCGAGATTTGACGACTTGTCGCAAGTTGACGACCACGACCATGCAGGCGATCTCTACTGAAGGATCGAAATCCTGTTTAATATATATTTCTCAACTTCCACTTGATTTCTATTAGTAGAGCATCAAAAATAGGACAATATGCCAAGAGAGTAAGTGAGTGAATATTAACGCCGCACTATTCAGCTACTCCAGGGCTTTTGGTCACAGACCTCGTCATTTTGAACCATAGTCAAGTGACGAGGACGACACCTGATCTCTCACCACCCTCTCCTAACTACCACACCACACCAACGAGAGGACGTTTAAACTCTCTACAGATTTAACTTGCATCGCTCCCCTACACGGCGGGTCTTTCTAACTATATTGAAGGAATATTTACACACATTTTGTGTGTGTGTGTGTGTATTTGTTTCTGATTTTAATAATTTAGTTTAAAAGATACATAACACAAACTATATGTACAAAGTGAATAAATCAGTTATTTACCTTTTTATAAACTTTTAAAGACATATATGAACCTGTAACTGCTCTAATTGCCTCATCCAACGAATTTTTCCCCTTCGATTCTAAGCCGCACCCGATTTTCAATAGCATTAACATTGGGAAAAAAAAGTGCGGATCTTCTTATAATACTATATTAGGCTCCAGAATCATACATACGATGAAATTTAAACCGTGGTTTTCTTTCTCTGAATGATAAATAAAATAAACGTGTAATTATTCAAAATAAGGAAAAAATAAATTTGGCTGACTTAATAAATTAAATAAGAGTGGAAAGTGTGTTTATGACAATACATATTTTTTGAATATAGAATAGGTATTAAAAGATTTGATTCAAATTAAATTTGTTCTTTAAGTCTTTAAAGTGCTGGCTTTCGAAATACTATTGAAATAAAATATTACCTTAAAAATCTTTTCAATGCTTTCCAACACAATCATTAGCATATCTCAACGAAGAATTAAAGCAAAAGAGGGAAAATTTAAACTCGACTCTATATTTCATGCATACATTCATGTGCTTTTTCTTGGAGGTTCCCAACTGCAGCAACTATCACCTGAAGGGCGCCGGGACCATGCATCATGATCAGAAACACTTCGGAACTCAATCCATCACGATGGATTTCTTTTAGGGACAGAATGGAAAGGAAAGAGGGAAAAAAGAAGAGACGCGAAACATCTTCCGATAATCCCACTTGATGAATCGGTCTATGTCGGCGATTATGTATATCCGTCGCCGTTCACATTTCCATAACTATATCGGGAGCGAAAATAAATTATTTAACGTAGACGAGGGGTGAGGGGGGTGAAGACTCTTTTAATTTGACAGCGGTGCTATCGTGATTTGAGGTGCCCCGAAAAGATTAATGAATGAGATAAGAAAATTAACATTTCTCGGGTAGAGTGCACAGAATTCAGGATGAGTACAAGCGATGAAACCGATTTTAAAAAATCATATTTTCGAATCTATTGTATATGGGGCCTTGGGTGTAAAATTTCAATTATTTCATATAATAACTATAGTTATTTCATAAAATAACAGACGTGTTAAAGTATATAATAGATGAAAAATTTCATATTTTTCCCTTTTTTCTATAAAATAACAGGTATTCTATGAAATAACTAATAGAACAATTTCAATAGAATGAAAAATAAACAATTTCAAAGATGTTTTATAAATAAATTGGTCATAAATAGCTAAAATCTCTCGGAAAATACCTTTTATCCTTTTTGCGGATGAATGATAAATAAATAATAAGGGAAAAGTAGAGAGACATATAATTTATAATATTGCCTATATTGTTATTAGTTAAAACAGAAAAAGGGGGGAAATAACATGTTGCAAAAATAAATTATATTTTAAATATTATCATCAAAAATACATGCTGGAAAAGTCTGTTGCTTTATAAAACATTGTGTAAACTTTAAAACAAAAATATAAGAGGAATACGTTTCTAAAACTTTAGGAGCACTTTTATTTTACTTTTCATTATTTATAGGAGCGTGCTTAAACGTTTTACTGGCCTTCGACGAACCGGCTTTACGGCTTTGAAACGCCACAATTTGCTGCCTTAAACCCCCATCCGCACGGAACTTTGAAATGCGTTTGCAAACAGATTCCAGCTGCCAAAATGAATATTTGGAACTCGCCCATGGAAATGAACCCTCGCTGTTGCCCTGAAACTATATCGAGCGATGCAATGTTTTGTCTCGTACCCCACTCCTGTCGAAACCTGCCCAACAGTTTAGGGCTTATCATTACTCTTTAACGATCAAGTAATCGTTCTCTATAGAATGTACCTAATTAAATCGTAGAATTAAATAATTTTACATACTTCGACAGATCTTAGTTATTTCAAGCGAAATACTCTAGATATTCTGGTATCAGCTTTTAAACTTGTAGCAAATATATATATTTTGCTACTAAGCGATGTATGAGGAATGTAAAAGAAAAAGGTTATTTCTTTCATCTGATTACCAGCCCATTCAAGATCCCTGTGATTGGAATCCAAACATGGCGCATTACTGGACAGTTAGCTAAGAATTTTTGCGTATTGTACCTGGGTTTACTCATAAGTAGAGTGTGCATTTAGAATCTCTACGGAAAAGAAGCACCCCAAAATAGTATTTCCTAAGTGATGGTGGTATCAACACTCTATAAAACCTGTTGCTTGTGTAAAAATAAAAGCAGCAGAGTCGGTCAAAGGTCTCGGAAGAAGCAATGGAGAGAGTGAGGCAGAGTTTTGTTTGAAGTCCACTGAATTCTACGAGAGTTGCCTCCTTAGAATTTGGAATGCCCCAGGAAATGCCCCGAAAAAAGTTAAATTTCAAGCCGTATCATTTGCAATTGACACAACAAATAACAGAGGACAACAAGTAAGCATTTGTGCAGCCTTGATAGAGAGGGAATACAAAATGTATGGAACGAACTGGATTACAGATTGAACGTATGCCGTGTAACAAGAAGGGTCCCACATCGGACTTCTGTAACTGAAAAAAAACTCGGTATATTTCTCTTAACATTCATGTATCACTTATTGTAATATGTGCAGTAGTTTCGCGCGTTAATATGATTTTTAAAAATCGGCCCCATCATTAGTACGCGCACCTTGTATTACACATCAAAAATAATTTGTGATTTTAAGGTGTGCACATCTGTTTCCAATGGGTAGTAAGACCCCCTCCAAAAGTTCCCAAACAAAATAATACCTGCGACAAAATACATTAAAATATTGCTGGAGATAGTTCATAAAGTACTTAGCCTCCTTTTTATTTAAGGCGTCTCAGGGGTGTTAATTTTCTCTAGAGGGATGAAAATATAAACAATATTCACAAAAATATATAACTCTTTGAAATTAAAATTAAATAATTTGAATCTCTTTTACACATTATATTTATAAAAGAATGGGGCTTCGGAAAAGGGCAAAATGTTTAAAATATAATCATGACATATGAAAATAAGAAACATTTTACGTTGTGCTTGCTATATTCTAAAGAAGTAGTTTTAAGTACTAGCAGTAAGCGAATTTATAAAAAATGTATCCTTATTACACTGTAGTATTTTTATATAAATAGAGAGAGTAATAAATTACATGTCTTAAAAAAACCAAAAAATAACATTTTCATCTTCTTTTAAAAATATTTGAAATATTTTGAGATACAAAAGATATATCATTCTTAAATTAGTAGGCTTTAAAGAGTATGATATACATTTTATAATTTTATGAAGTTTTATACATCATTTTAGAAAACAGCATCTGCAAGGCAAAAATTGCTTAATATTTATTACAAAATTATTTCTTATTTTCATATGCTTATAATTTTTAAAATTATGATTATATATTTCAAACATTTTATACTTTTTTGAAATCATAATCCTTTGTAAATAATGTGTAAAAGATTCGAATTATTTAATTTAAATTTAAAAGAATTATTACTGTTTGAAAATTGTTTATATTTCCACCCCTCGAGACAAAATTAACACCCCTGAAGACTATAAAAAAGGGGTGGGTAACTTGCTTCGCTCGAGGGCCCCCACAGTGGAAGCTGAGGATGCTGGAGGGCCACACCTTTTGAAAATGATTGCATTCATTAATCACAGAAAAGGTATATATTGTATTGTAAAAATCATAAATATAAGTTAAGCAAAATAGTGTTGTTTATAAAAGGCCACCTGCCTGACGGCGTCAGATCGAGGCCCACAAAATTAATCGCGGCAAAGGGCGAGATGCACGCCTGTCGTTAGCCGTAGCTTTGAACTCCATACAGATAACAGAACAATTAGACTCGGTTCCACCCTAATTTTGAGGGTGAACACCCTGGAAGGGATCAGGGGCCTCCCAGCTCACTTACTTCTCCTTTCACCAACCTCAAGAGAGGACTTACGGCTCGACGGCTATTTAGAGTATCAGCATGCCGTAAAGGCATACATTTACAAACTAACATGCCTTCTCCGAGATTCGAACCCAGGCCCCAGCAGTCTTATTCAATTTATTTATTCTGCTAATTTGATATCTGTAGCTGACAGCACATTTAATTTTATTGGTACTTGTTTTCGGTTGGATGGTTGCACTTTATTCTTTCGAACTTTATCTACAGCTCCGATCGTGAGATTTTGGATGATTTTACAACACTTTTACAGATTGCCCTTTTTTTAATTTAATTACCAAGTTAGTAAAAAAAATACTGTAATATATTGCAGATTAAATTAAGTTAAGGATTACGATTGTGTGATAAAAATTACTTGTGTAGTGAAAGTGTAAAGTTGGATGAAGAAGTCTTGAGATTTGTGGAACATTTAATTTAAGTATCATTTTAAGGAGACAAATGTACCCTATCACAATTTTCTACAATTTTTTTAAATCAGGTTGTGATATTCCTTTTTCAAATTCTCACCACAGTCTGCAAGCTAATGTGTCAGCCAACTCGCGCACCTATTTTTACTCTTAATCTTCAGGCAAAAAACTTTGCTGCCTAATATTTTTTTAAAATTTCTAATGGCAGATTATAAACAGTTATTACAGGTTCATCAATCTACCTATTACATCACCGAAAGCTGGTATCTCTTTTTAGTGTGTGGCACCATATTGGCGGATACCAATCGCCAAAGGTAATTTTAACGCCCAGTTTTCTCCCTAGAGGGTTTCTCCCATCTCCGTCTATATAAACATCATTTATGTCGGAATTTATGTCCTTGCTGAAAGGGATGAAAGGTACACTTGGTTGCAGCAAGCCGGGGTAGTGAGTCACACATGACGGGATAGTATGGAAGTTTGAACTGAATTTTTCGATGATCGTGTCATTTCCAAAATGGCCACCTCGTTTACCGGACTTGTCAATTCAAAGATTTTTTCTTTGGGGATATCTGAAAAATGTCGTCTTCATGAATAATTCCCTTACGCTTGATGAACTTAAGAGTAACATCCTTCATGCAATGTCGGACATTAATTATCATGCTCTTCGTAAAGTGCCAATTAATCTGATAAAAAGAGTTCAATTGCTCAACAAAACGGACGTCATTTTGAACATTTACTGTTATTTTATAATGTCTGACACCTTGCAATAAGAATAATCGTTCAACATTTGTTTGTCCTTTATTGTTTGTTAATATAATTCATCTCTCTTTAAAACTCAACCACAAAGGTTGATGTGCCTGATTTTTGAAACACCCGGTACCTCTGAAGACCCGCTGTGTAAGGGGGCGATGCATGTTAAAGCTGTCAAGAGCTCAAACATCCTCCCGTGGATGTGGTGTGGAAGTTAGGAGACAGGGTCCCAGCTCAGGTGTCGTGCTCGTCCCTTAAACATTGGTTCAAAATGAGGAAGTCCGTCGCTAAAAGCCCTCAAGTAGCTGAATAGTTCGACGTTGATATTCACTCTCTCACTCGTTGATAGGAAAAGTTGAGTTTGGACTCAACTGCATTATTTAATTTTTTGCAGCCTTCACTGAACAGTTAGAGAAAGAACTGAGTTTCGAATGCAAAGCTGCATGTCTATCCTACATTGCCTAGGCCCAATAGTCAATGCTAAAAAATTGCTGTTAATAAACACAGGTCCGGGCTTAAAGTATCCAAAGTAACTGCTTATTACTCCCTATTAACTACCCATCAGAATGTAATAAACTGTTCATCCATGGATTGTAAAACTTTCCGAGGTTTTTTGGGTCTAGTCCGATCGGCCGCACGTGTGCGCTTTATTCGGCAATCACAGACGACAAATTTTTGTACACTGACTTCATTAGTAAAGATGTGGATGCCCCAGTAAAAGACGCAATACGTATTTTTGTTAACAGAATTTAAATCAGTCACGTGTGTGTAGCGACGTGTTCGAAGAGAATGGAATGTCGATCATCCGACTTCAAAATCTATCCACCAATGGGAAAGAACTTTAAAGGAGACGGGAACTTTGGTATCTCAAACTGGCAAGTATCTTTAAGTTTTCGTGATAATCACTGTTGATCGCGTGCGTGATTCATTTTGTAGGAGTCCTTACAAATCTATTAGGCAAGCCAGTAATGACATTCCATTCTGTTCGAACATGTCACTGCACACGCGTAACTGATTTAAATTCCGTTAACCAAAGTACGCACTGCGTCTTTTACTGTGATGTCCACATCTTTACTAATGAAGTCAGTGTAACAAGTGTATCGTCTGCGATTGGCTAATGCATGCATAGGCGGTCGGAGGACTAGACCACTTCGGAGTGTTTTCCAATCCGTGGATGAACAGTTCATTACATTCTGATGGGTAACTCCGCAATAATAAGCCATTACTTTTCTGGATACTTTAAGCCCGGACACCCTGTATATTCTGCCTGAAATTCACAATTTTTCTCGCTCAAAAAGCACATAATATTTCTTATTGATTAAAAATATTTTAATAATCGCCAGTATTTACGTTAACGCTTTCCTTAAAACATTTCTTTTTAAAATTCGTCTTATCCTTTATTTTTTATATATTTTGTCCAGAGACAAATGAAAAAGAATCACAAATACATTTTCGAATCGATTTTCAACGACCTTTGCCTGAAGCCATTATTCAGTTTTCTGGCTGTTCAGAAGTGACATTCATACTCACACATAAAAATGAAGAAAATGTTTAAATTTTACCTCGACCATTTCAGAATCAATAATTCTATTCAGAATTCGAACCACTCGGACAATTTCAATCTCGGGCACTTAAGTAAGTAAATTCTAAAGGCTAACTATATAATATATTATTTGCTTCGAATATCTCTATTTTTCTATTCAATGTATTATTTTTAAGTATGAAATAATGGATCTCATTTTGGTATAATAATATAATAGGCAGAAAAAAAGAACCAAAAGAATCTCTATCTTTAGGTATAATGAAGCATTTATATAAATGTCAAAATCGATAGACCATTAATTCTTTCTACTTGCTTGTGTCGTGATTTCATATAATACAAGAATCTCTAATTGAACATATAAAACTAACAAATGATAATTCTCTAAATATTTTTTGACTCTCATGCAAGAAAATTTTAGGTACCAAAATAATAAATAAATTTTTGAAACTGAGCTGAAGACCTCACCGTGTAGAGGAGCTGATGCGAGTTAAATTGATGGCTGCGGTAGCCTAGTGGACAAGGTCATCGTTCAGTTTTATGGAAGTAGCCGGTGTGTCATGAGTTCGAGTGTAGTACTACTGAAGCCCCGCCATGCAGACGGGGAGGGCAATGCACATTATATCTGTCGAGGCTCAAACATCCTCCCGTTGGTGTGATGTGGTACTTAGGAGAGAGGGGGAGTCAACTCAGGTGCCATCCCCCGTCACTTGACCATGGTTAAAAATGACGAGGTCTGTTGGCAAAAGCCCTCGAGTAGCTGAATAGTGCGACGTTAATATTCTCTCATCCCTCAGTTGGCCTCTCGGTATATTTTACTAATGTCCAAGATATTTTTTTGTTCATTAATGCAGCTCAATTCGGAGCCTAAAAAAACTCCAGGGTACATTCGAACTACCTTATGTATACTTTACATCTCTGATACGAAATTATTTATTATTAAATATATAATAATATTAATGAAGCATAGTACCCAATTTATACATGCGCGCTTAAAGTGTTGTTAGATACGAATTTTAAGTTGAAAAGTGCTTTTTAGGTGTTTGAGGTTTGGTGTTGTTTGGAACATTAGGAAAAAAGAAATATAATTATTGAAGATGAAGGACTAATATATAAAACTAGAGAGTTTATAAGTTGTTTTACAGCATTTAGTTTATTTAACTTATAAGAATATTTTTTAATGCGTTTTTTGAAGAATGAAATTTTTACAATAATTTGTGCATGAAAAACGGGATATCTCCAAAATAATCCAATAGAATTCAATGAAATTTAGAACAGATATGTTATGAGCCCTTCAGAGTGTAACCGCAGGTTTTAAGAATATAGTTACATTTAATCACATTTTACAGCTATTTTAGCTTAAAACATACACTAATTTTGACGAAAAATCATTCACACCAAATTTAAATGCTTCTAAAATATTTATTTCTTAAAATATTTTCTATCCTGCGATTTGTGTTACACTTCAAATAGATCAAAAAGTATATGAATGAAATAAAAATATCATTATGTGCAATTTATTTTTATTTAGGGCGTTTTTCTGAACTTTGAAAATTTTTGCTAAAATTTCATAAAAATAATAATTTTTTTAAAAAAATAAAGGGTGATACATGATACTTATTTAATAATTATGACTTTTTTAGCATTTTTTGTTCTTTAAAACAAAATTATTTTGAAAATTGGTCTCCGAACCTAGTCGGAATCCTATAGTCGTATTTAATATAAATCATTATTCCACTGGTATTTTTGGGTGTATCCACCCTATACTCCACTAATGATTCTCTAGTAAGCTTTCTTTTGACATTACCATAAGGGGAATCTCGTTGTAGCATGTCTATTTGGGTCGCTTCAATCTTCGATGAGAAAAGTTTGTAAAGATGGACAGATTCGTGACTAGCAATCTTAGAGAATCCTGATTCCAATTCCATTTTAGGCCCCTGGTTGTATGATAGCCGCATCGTGCGGTTTTAAAATAAATGTACACGAATTCATTGACTTTTATTTTCTTCTTAGGGGCTTAAGTTCACAAATTAACTTGGATTTGACCCCAAAATTCATTTTTTTATCTCTCTCTCCCAAAAATTTTACATTAATGGGGTGATCCCCAAATGCCTTAGATATATCTCCCTAACCCCTTCGCTTGTCTTTTCCTTAAAGACTATCAAAGGGGCTTCTAAATTGGGGGCATCCCCTAGGGTTTTTTGTAATCTTTTGGGGTGTGGAGCAATTTGAAAAGTCGAAAATAAAAGATTTAAGATAATTACTAATTTATTAGGAAGCAATTAATACAAGGAGGTAAAGCAAAATACATTCTGACATATTAAAAAATAAAATACACATTTGCACTGATATGCTTATAAATGTATCGGTACTGTACACAATGTATTTGATAATTAATTCATCAATACTAACTTAAGAGGAAACTTAATCATCACTAGTGACTCCCATGGGCTTGTCATATACAAAATTTAATACTTCATGATAATTTGTGCGCTTTATAATTAAAGTCGTATTGTAGCTTTAGCGTCAAAGTACACTATTATTGCATTCAATACATTGTTATTGTTTGGGGGCGATTAAAATTACACTGATGGCCACCGTAAATGTAACACCCTGAAGGAAGCATGCAAATAACATGAAATTTACAACATGTATTAGCGGAGGCGAGATATGCAAATGATCAGAATTTCAGCGCAGACATACATCACGCGCGCCGGTGGCGCCACCTCAAAGCGCTAAAGGCTCGAAATTTCGACGATTTCAAGATCGGCAAATGTGTTTTTCTTGTGGTTTTTTCAAAAAACGATCAGTTATATCTCATAGAAAACAGCGATCAGCTTTTGATCAAGGATCCGAGTTCGACAGAGGAAGGATAGTGGCCTATCGAGATTGTGGATTATCATTCAGAAAAATCGGTAGTCGTGTTGGAAGAAACCGAACAACTGTGATGCGGATATGTGACCGTTGAATGCACGAAGGTACGACGGACCGACGTGGTCGAACGCATCCACCTCAGTGCACCACTTCACGTGAGGACAGGAAATTGTGCGATTGGCGGGGACGGATCGCTCAGTACATCACGAACCATAGCAGCAGCATTGAGTCTGTAACGCATCATTCAGTGTCTGCGCGTACCATTCGATGCCGTTTACAGCAGAGTGGTCTGTTCACAAGACGTCCATTGCTTGGTCTACCCTTGATGCAGAACCACAGACGTCTCCGCCACCAATGGCGCAATGAAAGAAGGATGTGGGCGGCAGAATGGAATGAAGTTGTCTTTACTGGCGAGTCACGCATTTGTCTGCCACACAGCGATGGCCGGATTCGAGTCTGGAGACACCGTGGAGAGAGGATGCTGAACACCTGCGTTTTGCGTTATGTCCACACTGATCCTGCACCGGGTATTATGGTATGGGTTGGTATTGGATATCACTCTCGCACACACTCCTCTAGTACGCATTGCCGGTACTTTAAACAGCCAGCGATACATCTCCGAGGTGTTGGAGCCAGTTTTTCTTCCTTACCTTCAGGTCTTGGCCACAGCCATATTTCACAGGTTAATGCGTGACCACACGTGACACGCATTGTCAGAAGGTTCTTCGTCAATCACCAGATTGAATTGCTTCCCTGCCCGGTTTGCTCTCCAGATCTTTCGCCGATAGAAAATATGTGGTGCATGATTGCTCAACGATTGACCCATATTACACCCCCACCTGCCACACTAGATCATCTTTGGCAACGTGTGGAAGCTGCTTGATCTGCTGTACCCCAAAAACTCATCCAAAGTCTCTTTGAGTCAATGCCGAGGTGTGTGGCAGAGGTTATATCCAACAATGGCGGCTACTCTGGCTACTGATTCTAGCAGGAACCACATTTCACAGAAGTCTATAAATTTAATCATTTGATACTTGGTCAAAAAACATGTTATCTACAAAATAAACTTTGTTGTGCTATCTCTTGTCTTTCTTGGTGTTGCATTTACGGTGGCCACAGCAGTGTATATGACTGAAAATTGGGTCGCAAGTATTGAAAGTTTGAGAAGCACCGATCTAAGTAACACATGTACTCTCTTTGGAACCTTAATTATAGTAACTGGACCCAAAAAGACCCTTGCATTGATAGAACTGACTGTAACAGCCGACCAGCAACAATTAAAATTTTAACATTGTAGAACTATGTATTTTAATACTCTTTTAAATGTAAGAATTAATTCTGAGCCTAAGTAGACCTGGTTTGAGTCTTGATTTCTCTCAATAAACCTTCTCGCTAAAAATCTTCCTTTGAAGTGATATGGATATAGAGAATGGGGCACTGACTCAGGTGTCGTTCTCGTCATCTTACTCTGGTTCAGAAGTTAGAGAGTTATTGTTTGTATTTAGACAGAGTGAGTGTGAGAGTTTATTAACGTCACGCTATAAAGCAATATAAGCGTACGAAGTACGATTTCGCATCGCGAGCTCAGGGGCCTCCCTCTGGGGAGGAAACTAGACATCAAAATTACATGCGGCGATTGGTACTCCACCAATAGGATGTCGCATGTTAAATCTGTAGATGCTCAAACGTCATCCCGTGGTGTGATGTGGAAGGAGGGTAGGTGCCAGCTCAAGTGTCGTCCTCCTCACTTGACCGTGGTGCAAAATTACGTGGTCTTCCGCCAGAAGCCCCCGAATAGCTGAGTGGTGCAACGTTAATATTCACTCACCAACACAAATTATTAGTCGAAGGAACATTTTTAAAAATTTTAGCTTTTCAACAAATGACTTAAAGGGGTGATGACAGATTTTTCTTTCTTCATAAATTGCTGCCTTAACATGTCTAGAATACGGTGGTAAAGTGGTTTTTTAAAATTCGAAGTCGTTATAAAGATGAAGATGCAGGTGTTAGAAGAGCAGCAGCTGTTCGTAGCACTAAGTTAAGGTTTTCATTGTTTTAATCGGACTTGAAACTTTAAACGCGTTTTTCTGAAAACTGTTTTTCAAACTCTCCTACATCATATCTCAAAAACAGTTTGATCGAATGACTTCAAATTTTTAGGGTAGACTCAGCACATATATACGCACCAAATGAACTACAATCATTTTAAAATTCAAAATATTTCTATTTTTTTATAACAAAAACAACAAAAAAAACCCCATGAAATTCAAAACTTTCTCTTCAGAAGTCTACCAAAATTCCAATTTTCGATATTTTCAATTGAGTGTAATTCATTTGGTGCATTTTAGCTTATAGATTAAAACGTCGTCATTTTTTTTTAATTTCAAATAAGCCAATCAGCTGGAATCATGGAGGAAGTGAACGTCCATTTTTCCGAGGCACGTGTGCTCAGAGCGCTATAACTCACCTTCTATTGGATATTTTTGGCTAAACATTTATATTCATACTCTTATATATAAAATATATATAAATAAATGATAAAAAAACAAAGCTATATCTTTTTACTGGTCGTGAAAAAAATTCCCTAAAAATGATTAAAATACGGTTCGTCACATGGGTGAACCATTTTAAGAGTATTGGAAATTAAATAAATTAGTTATCTTTTCCTCAGTAAAAATTAATGAATATAATTTTCCCCACATCAATGCAACACCAAAGAGGGAAAAAAATAATTTAAGGAAAATAAATACATTCCTCACAGACCACGTAGAAAGACCCCAACCCCCGTCCCAATTTCACAAATAAAAACCGAAATAACGGTAAAAGCTCATGAGAAATAAAAGTGGAAAAGAAAAGATAAAAAAAAAAAAAAAAAAAAAAAAAACTTTTGGGGTTTTAAAAACCCCGGAGAAACCCTTAACGGGGGGAATTTTGGTTTGGGAAAAAAATCCCCCCAAAATTGGAAAAGAAAAGGGGCCTGGAAAAGCGGGGGTTTAAAAGCCCGTAAACCGAAAAAAAAAGGTTTCCACCCCCCCGTTTGCCGGGGGGAAATTTTTTTTGTTTTTTTTTGGCAAGTTTTCCAAAAGTCCCTTTGTTGGGGCCAAACCCAACTTTTTTTGGGGAAAGAAAAGGGGGATTCTTTTCCACCAATTGAAAAAAAAAGGAAAATTTTTTTTCCCATGAAAAAATTTTTTTTTCGAATTTTTTTTTAAAAAAAACCCCTTAATTTTTTTGTTTTTTCCCAAGGTAATAAATTTTAAGGTTTTAAATTTTAAACTAAATTAATTTCCTTAAAAAAATTAAAGTTTTTTAAAAATTTTTTTTGGGGGGTTTTTTTCCCTTTTTCTTTTTTGGGAAATACCTTTTTAATACTTTTTGGAAAATTTTTTTTAATATTTTTAAATTTTTTTTTTTCTTTTTGAAAATTTTTAAAATTTTTATTTAAATTTTAAAAATGTTTTTTTTCAAAATTTTTCCCCCCCTTATTTTTGGGGAATTTTTTTTTTGGGGGTTGAGTTTTTTTTCCCATAAATGTTGCAAAAATTTTTAAAAATTAAATAGATGTTTTTTTCCTTTTTTGTTTTTTAAAAAAATTGGTAATTTTTTTTTGTGAATTTTTTTAAAAAAATTTTCTTTTGAAAACCCCCCTTTTTATTAAAATATTCCAAAAAATTTTTTTAAACACTTTTTTTTGAAATTTTTTTTATGTGAAAAAATTTTTTCCCCTTTGTTTTTTTCCATAGAAAAATTTTTCTTTATATTTTTTTTTGAAAACTAATTTTGGGTTTTTTTTCTTAATAGGGGAATCAATTTTTAAAAAACGAACCAATTGGATAAAAAATTTTTTTTAATGAAACTAAAAAACGGGTAAAAATTTTCCCCTTTAAAAAAAATCAAAACCCAAAATAGATAAACTGATGAATCATAGAAATCCAGGACTTAATATGAAATGTTTTAAATATTATCTTTTTTAAAAAATAGCTAAAAAAAAATGTTTCTTTTTTAATAAAACCTACTATATATTAAAAAAAACTTTAAAAAATTTTACGATATGCTCCTTCCTTATACAAAAAGGTTTTTTACTTCAAAAATTTTTAATTTTTGAGTTGTCAGTTTTAGATGTAATTTCGTGCCTTTTTTCAACACCTTTTTAAACTTAAAAGGGAACCTTTTAAAAAATTATTTTTTAAATACAAATTTAAATAAATGCCCCTAATAGAATAAAAAAAACCTGAAAAAAGAATGAATGAAACATAATAAATAATTATTTTTGAAACGAAGATCTTTTTAGTTGAGGGAAAAAAATACGATTTTGAAAATTAGGGTCCCAATAAGTCCTTTTAGTATAGAAATTAACATGGGGTTTGATCAAAATTTTTTTCTTTAAACACCCTTTTTTTTAAAGGGAAAACACCCAAAAAGAAAATGGGAAAATTTTTTATTCCAAATTTTTTTATATGGGGTTTTTTTTATGATTTTTTAATATGCATTTTTTTCATAATTCAGTTAAGTAGCAAAAAGAAACTAAAAGATCTTCTTTAAAGATCATTCAAATTCGAAAATTTTCTTTGCATTTTTTTGGAAATTTATTGAAAAAGCAAAAAAGGTAGTTTAAAAGTTGTGAATCTCCAGTCAAGTGTATTAAGACCCATTTACTTCGGAACAGTGATTTAAAAGTAAAATGGATATTTTCATGATATTTGTCGCTTTAGATTAGAATATATGTAAAAAAATTGTTTTAGGAATTTTGACAAAAATATTTATTTAAATACATTTTTTGGGTAAAAATCAACTTAAATAACCTTTTTCAAAATGTTTCTTTAAAGTTTGGTTCTAAAAATAATAATATTTTGCTTATATAAAGTAAAGACCTCCAGAGAGGCTGAATTATAGGATTTTTGAAAAAATCACATTCTTTTCAGAGTTACAACAAATTAAAATAATTAACGGCATTTTTTTAAAAAAATTTCTCCCCTCTGTTGTAAAATATGGATAAACCCACTTCTAAGTGATATATTTCAAAAATTCTAGTTGAGCCTTTGTACAGAGGTTTAAGTTATACACAGGCAAAATATTATTATAATAGAAGTATTTTTCACAAAAGGAGAATATTTTGAAAATGGGTCATTCTACGTTCATTTTTTGTCAAAATATTGTACTTAACTAATTTTTTATTGTAATACTATTCTTAAAACAATTTTATATACATTTTCTAATCTAAGTGACACTAAATATCTTAAATATTATCCATTTATACACTTTTACAAAATCACGGTTCCGAACGTAGTCGGGGATACCTTAAATTTAAGATGTTTTGTTTAAAACTTTGTATTATATATATATTATATATTATATATATATATATATATATATATTATATAAAAATATATATATATATATATAAAATTTATATATATATATATATACCTTAACATGCCTTTTTTGTAGAATAGTTTCTTTAATTGTTAAAAATATTCTGAATATATAAAATATTGTTTTATAAATTAATCAAAACTGAATTAAACATGAATATACAGTGAAATATAATTCCAGTATCTCTGTAATAAAAATGTTTGCTAAGCCTAAATTAAGTTACTTTTAATATTCGAAGAGAACAATGGGTTCCTTTTTTTTAAGACTGTTATTCCAATTTTTTTTATTTCTATCGTTAAGACATGGTCATACGGGCGTAATTTGAATTTAAGAAATAGAGTCACAGTCTTACCATAAAAAAACATTAGATAGAGATTATAGTATGGACTTTGAATTACATTTTAGGGCAATTTGCACTTCGTCTTTTATTTATTTTGATAATAGAATTTCTTTGAAAAACACACATATTAAATATATTCATGAATGACGTACTTTAAAAAGGCTTACGATCAAATAATTTTCTCTTCAACTCAGCACAAATTTGAAAAAATGTCATCCTCTAAGAAAAACCCAACCAATATACCATTTAAAATCTTTTGTGAGAATAACACATTTACTTTTAATCTGTTCATTTTAATCAGCTGTTTCTTCGATAACACTGAATTAGATAAAATAATCCCTTTTTTTTAACATAAAGTTAATTATAGGTTTGGCAGTCCAAATTCACTTTTGCTAACGCATATAACGGGTTTTTACCAGTCTCTCTCTTTGTCTCTCTCTCGAGAAGATATGCTAAGTGCATCTTCTTCCGGTAAACTCTAATTTTTATTCTTAAAATTAAATATTTTTATGCCAACTTCCAAACGGAGATTTTTTTCATTTTATTTTTTGTGGGCAGTAAACAACAACAGAAGAATCCATTTTTGTAAGTAAATGTCATACATCAATCATCTTTATTTAGAAATATTACTAATATTATTTGTGAATGACATTAAAAAAAAACTAAATTTTCCAGGCATATTTTGATTTAAGGTTTTACCAAGGTTTACATACAGTGTGGACATGCCTGCCAAACCCATTTTCGTAGTAAAAATTATGTGCTTAAATCTCAGTTATAACTAGTAGAGCTACTAGTCAAAATTACCAAAATTAATCCATGCCTGCAATTTATAATTCAGTTTATAAATAATCATGAGATATCTACATTGATTTACAATTAAAAAATCATACACTTTTTCTGATCTTATAGTTATGTAGGGGATGTAAATGTTTTTTTCATTTAATCTTTTTATTGACACAAATATCATTTGAATAAAGAATCATTCGAAAATTCTGTTTTCATCTGGCTCCATGGCTTTTTATGAGTAATCCTTTCTAACTCTCACATTAAACTTGTTTCATTCCTAAAATATCTCTTCTGAAACTTGTAATTATCTTTCACTGCTTGTTTAATCTTAATAGTTTGCTCTTTTATCTTTTATGGTTGGATTGGTGTGGACCCTGCTCTTTCTCTGTTTGATAATTATTGCACTACCCTCCGACTCTTTTCGATACATGTTCTAAGCTTAGTTTGATCCACAATTACTTGTACCTTCTGTTTCTTTGTTGTTTCTCCCATATTTAATACACACGTACATTACTATTTCCTTCATTGTGCTTTCCAAAGGAATTGTTTATCTAAATCTATTAACTTATTTTACATTGTTAATTCCTTTTTATGATTATGTTTTTGTCTCACTTAAAGTTGTAGTTCTTGTTTATCCTCCTTAATGCGTGGCCGCGGTAGCCGAGTGATCATGGTCACGAACTCATGGCCAGCTTTATCGAGTCGCAAGTTAAATTCCTGGTACCACTAAATACCTGCCGTGTAGAGATTTTGATTCACGTTAAATCTGTCGAAGCTCAAACGTCCACCCGTTGGTGCGGTGTGGTAGTTAGAAGAGGAGAGTGCCAGCTCAGGTGTCATTCTCGTCACTTGACCATAGTTCAAAATGACGAAGTCTGTCGCCCAAAACCCTTGAGAAGCTGAATAGTGCGACGTTAATATTCACTCTCTCACTCAGGAATCGTCCTCGTTATTTGCTCATGGCTCAAAAGCTCATTGTTTTTTATTTGCTCATGAGCAACTTCACCAATAACCCTTGTAGGGGGCTTCCAAGTACTTCGTTAATAAAAAAAATTAATCATGGAGATTTTTAGTTTGAATAGTACAGCTGTACTAAGGATATATTGCATGAAATTCAGAATGATTTAAAGTTAAATTTAGATCTCTTTAAAAATTTTAATGATAGCAATTAAAAAATGCCTTTATGTTGAGAAGTTAATATGAACAACAAAAATACAGAAAATCCTTTAATGACAAATACTTAGAAAATACATTTGTAATAAAATGAAATACAAAATTTAAGGTATTCAACAAATTGATCCAAGAATACATTACATATTCCGTATAAAACAAAATTCTACTGTAATCACATTTATTTGTAAAGACAATCAATGAAGCAAAATATTACTTTCTGGAAAAAAAAATTTAAATACCTAATAATTTTTTAGATTAAACTTTTCTTTAATGCCTTTTTTCAACGAAAGCTAAAAACGAAAACTGTTGTTAAAGATATTTTCCAACTTTTCTATTCTAAATATGCTGAATTAATGAAAATAAACACCAAACATTACTCTCTTCTTTTCTAAAATAGCGTAAAACGAGATACACATTAAATCTTTTCTCTATTCCTAATTGACTCACACACTCACTCCTGCATTCATTTTTGATAATGGCTTCTTCTACGAACTTTGACATTTGAATTAATGGGGCGACTCTTCTTCGCTTAGTAAAATTAAAATTAAGTGCACCTGAGGTCTTTTTTGATCACAATTGCTCTGTAAATTTATTTTTCTGAAAAGTGGCTCCCTGGTTTAAAAAGGAGTAAATTAGATTCGATTATGTAACGGTCTTTGTATTTCGAGTTATAAATCATTTTTCTCTTTATACCAGCAGCCAAACTTTCAATACTGGCGCCCTTTTTCAATCACAATTTTACCGCCCCCCCTTATATACATTAAACAAATTACTGAATGCACACACGCTCTTTGACGCTAAAGCTACAATAATAATGATCTTAATTATAAACCGTACAAATTAATAACATAAGTATTAAATTTGTATATGTTATTTTTAATCAAAAAAATACAAGTAATAGGATAATTATTATGTTATTTTCCTTTCTCTGTGTGATTTTTAAATTGAAACATATTGCAAAATGCGGTGGCTGCTAGGTTATTTAAAAATATAGATATCAGCTAAATATAGTAGAAAAAGAACTCAGAGGGTCAATTTCTAAAAATCCTGCCTGCAAGATGTGTCACATGGAAGTCGCTAATACTTGCCAAAACCTATTCTTAATTCAGTATTAATAAGATAAGTATTAAATTTTTATATATGTTACTCTTAAGTAATATATATTTTAAGTAAATTACTTTAAGTAATAGGTGTTAATATTTATTTATTTCTTTCTGGTTCTAATTTTAAATTGAAACAGATTGAGAAATAATATTTAATTAAAGATTTATTTCCTTCCAAGATCCATTTCTAAAAGTACAAATGTCATTAAAAAATAGCCTTCCACCTATGTTGCTTTTATCATATCCATTACACTGGCATCCCCGCGAACGTTCATGTGAGTCTAGCAACCTAACAGACGTCTGCACAAAACATAAAATACTGTACTTCGTACAATTTAGTCGTCTTGGCCGAATCGATTAGCTATCGAATCTCTCTCTTGAATGTACATTTCACCACGTTAATTATAATTCACGGTATTAGTATTTACGGCAGTGGATTAAAACAAAAATCATAGATATATTTTTAAATCACAGCGAGCATTCGACGATAATAAAGCACTCAACAGCACACAGACGAGGGCAAATTGGATAGCAAATTAAGCAAATGGGTTAGGGGATCCATTTCAAATACTCAGAAGGGCTCTCAACCGCCGAAAGACATATCTTCATAGATTTCACATCCAGTGATGAAAATTAAAGGGCAATTTTGTAATAAATCACTCTTGAATTTTTATAGAGGTGGGAGGCTGAATTTTCTGCACTGAAACAAAAAGCATTTCGTATACTATTACCATTTTTAACAACATACCTCTTTGTGGACCCTGATTTTTCTGCCATGGCGGCTTTGAAGACAAAATATAGATTCTGAGCTAAATATCAAAAATAACTCGTGAGTGTCAATTTCACTTTAGCCTTCCTTTGAAAAACTTTTGCTCTGCAAGACAAGCCCATGGAAATCACTCATAATTATTAAACTTGTTCTTATACTGGCTGAAGTACCCACTCTTAACACGAGTTTATTTTTAAAAATAGATAATATATTATTCTTTTGATATAATAGCTTAATTGTAAGGAGAGTAAAGTTCCAAGTGCATGACAATGTATACAAAAATGTAAAATGATTTATTGAAATGAATTCTCATATTATAAAATGGTTTTGAATGAACTGTAATTTTAAACTCGCAGAATTAGCATTTAGAATAAATGTTAAGTAATAAAAAAAGAATATAAAATTCTAATGAATAACAATCTGTGTTATTTTTAATATTTAAAGCGAGAAAGCCCGTATCAGGTGTGTGCACTCGATACTAACGTTAATGGTCGCGAGGAGGATGCACCAATTTTTTTATGTACTATTTTAAATATACAAGATAAAAAATCAGAATTTCAGTGAATAATTTAACTAACAGAAATATACTTTGGCCTATTTCAAGGATTTTTCAATTTGTCTTCTTCATAATTTGAGAAAATATCCAATAAAACTGAACTAAATTGTTCCAAATGTAAGCGTGACCTTAATAAAGACACAAATCACAGACACTTTTTGCTAAATACGCTATGTTGATTTGCGCCAAAACCGCCATTTCCTGCCTACGTTTTTTGTAATTTTAATACCTTTTGATGATCGACAAATATCCTGTTGAACTTTTCCTCTTCGTTTTGTGTCTTTTGACAGGGTGAAGTGCATTTTGCGGCATGTAGTTATGGTTTCCATATTTTCTGATAAAAGTTCTAATGTAGCTATTGAAAATTTTTCCTTTCGTTTCATGTTTATTGCTTTTCTCAAATTTACTTTCGCTAACATGATTAATATGCATTATTTCAGCAAATGTTTCCCTTGTTTGATCAGCTTCAATTTCCTATCAGAGAGATCACAGATTGAGAAATCTTTTTTTAGATTCTGCTCATTTACATTTATAAAACCATAATCAGTCAAAATAACATCACAATTAAAACCACTAAGTTATTCATAGGGGAAAATGCAGCATGTTCAAGAAAATATTTTTGAAAAATAGTGGTCGTGCCGGAACTCGGTCTAAACAAAGTACCTTAAGATTCTAAAAACGTTTGCCAATTCCCAAAAAAGGAGATATATGCATTAATCCATTTAGCTCCCCATTAAGACTGTCATATTAGAGGATTATCTTCGGTCGGGTTGTGTCAGCCAGTAACAAATAAACAGTTTTCCCAGAATTGACGATTTTGCATTATATGTTTCAGTACACTCATAAAAATAAATCTTGGCCAATAACCTTCAAAGTGCTCAATATGTTTATCAATGTATAAAAACTCTTTCATTTAGAAAAGCGCAACAGAATTATATAATTCGCGAAATCCCTAAAAAAGGGATGCAGGTAAATCATACCAGTAAGTTCGAGAAAGCCAGCAAAAGTAATATTTAAGTTAAAAGAAACGTAATAAAATCTCTCATCGTAGGATTACAGTAAAGCAAACAAAATATATTTTTATTTAGTTATAGGATCAAAGATAAGGCTAATGAGCGTTCAAAGTAGAATCTTTTTATTTTGATGACCTCTTTTTTCACCAGATGATATATATAAATCATATCAATGTAAATTGTATTTTTATTATATCAGAAAGTATTTTGTTTGTTTTTTTCATTCCAGTAAATTAATTTTTTAACCTTTAGTTTTCGATATGCTCGCGCCCCTTGAAGTGCTGGCTGCCCACAGTTTGAGAAACACTGCTTTATACAATGGCACCGTTTTTTATTCTGATTATTTGAAACTAGAAAAATTAAGAAAACTATTGACATTTAACATCCATTTTTGGAATTTTGAACAAATGCCGCTAAAATCTGATACAATTATAGTGAATATGACATGAATATAAAATGGGCTATTATCTCTACAGCTAGCTTCTCACACATATTGAAGCAAAAGGGAAAACCCGATTAAGGTCGGTTGATGCGCGGGGAGAGGCTGTAGCTCACTGTACCCATGGACTTCTTTTTAACACGTTTTCATAAGCTTCACTTGTATGTAACGGAATCTTTGAACTCGATTTTTACCCATTTCAAAAAGGCGATTAGCAAAATTGTCAAAGACCGAGACAATACAAAAATTTCGAAATTTTTGTTCCATTGCCCGGGATCAAGAAAAACGTTTCCCAGATTTTTCGATTTTCCATATCCCAAATTTCCCAGATTTGGCAACTAATTCCATTTTTGGCGTTTAAAAAGTTAAAGTCAACCTTGAAGGAAAACATTCAGGGTTAAACAGATACAAAACAAAAAAAAAAAGTGTTCTGTATACAAAAAAGGAGGAGGGTTTTTAAATTTTTTCCCATAATATAAACTAATGCCCAGTTTTTCCGAAAATAGAAACAAAAAAAAAATATTTGAGCATGGGTGAAAAAAATAACTTATGTTTTAATTTTTTGAAATCGGGAATAGTCTTTTTTTTTAATTCTCTTGTCGGATCTGGGGAATGAAACATCATCCATTGTTATTTTACCAAAACGGCTGAGGATTGATTCAAAGGGCACCGGATTAAAAAATTTTTCATAAAACTCTTTAACAGAACGGGACTTTTTTCGCTAATGCTGATGCAAGTTTCAGAAAAAAATATTAAAAATCCGACTACGTTCGGAACCCTATTTTAAAAAGGCATAAATGGATAATTTTCATGATATTTAGGGCACTTAGATTGTACATGTATAAAAAAATTTTTGGACATTTTTACAAAAAATTTATTTAAATACAATATTTCGGCGAAAAAATTAACTTAGAATAACCTTTTTTCAAAATGTTCCCCTTTTGTGTAAAAGGCTTCAATTATAATAGTATTTTGCCTGTATATTATTTTTGAAAAATTCACATTATTTTCAGAGTAACAACCCATTGAAATCATTATCGGCGTTTTTTTCTTCTCTTCCCCTCTGTTGTCGTAAAACATGTATAAACCCATTTCTAAGTTATATATTTCAAAAAATTTAGTTGAGCCTGTACGGGTCTGAGCTATAGACAGGCAAAATATTATTATAATAGAATCATTTTTCATAAAAGAAGGATTTGAAAATGGGTCATTCTATGTTCATTTATTGTCAAAATAATGTACTTAAATAGTTTTTTATTGTAATACTATTCTTAAAACAATTATATATACATTTTCTAATCTTAGTGACACTAAATATCATAAATATTATTCATTTATAGCTTTTGCAAAATCACGGTTCCGAACGTAGTCGGATACCTTAAGCTCTTTTCAGTAAAAATATTATTGATTTTACACTTTCTTCCGCTTTAAATATTTCTAGATTTCCTTCAATTGGCTGAACCTATATTTTGTAAACCAGGTCGTATCGATGCACATAGGATGCTAGTGGGTATTCCAAATTCTAAAAAAATGACGCATTTAAGATTAATTCATCAATGAATAAATGATAATTTAAAAAACTGAAAAAAAACATGATTTTATTGTTGATCTAACTAAAAAATGAAAAAGAAATTATAGTTAGAGAAAACTAAAAAACACGCTTTTATGGTTAATGGAACTAAAATGTAAAAAATAATTCTTAATATAAGATTAAAATGATTAATTACTGTCATTTTGGTAAAAGTGTGTGTGTGGGGTGGCTTGTAGTACATTTTTACACTATTTCATCATTTCGGAATAGAAATAGTAAGAAATTATAACAATTGATATTAGCATTCTACGTTTTTACCACAATGACATTAATTTTCTCGTTAATAGTTTTATTCTTATATTAAGAATTATTTTTTGCATTTTAATTCCATTAACCATAAAAGCGTGTTTTTTAGTTTTCTTTAACTATATAATTCTTATATGCAAAACTTGACCATGTTTCCCACTCCGTTCCAAATGGAATAGAAAATGAATAGTTTAATGCGTAATAGAAAAATTATAAATTTATCTTGGGTATCCTGAATGGTAAATGACATAAAAATAAAGTATAAATATAAAGCATTGTGTGACATCAAAGTAATAATTGTTAAAATATAACTTTTTCATTAAAATATAGAAGCACATTTTTTCCCCAATTAGACAGTTATCTTCGTATATTATGCGTAGTAGAATTCAAAAATTCCTCTGGCCTGAGTCTATAAAAAAATATTACCAATTAAAGCGCTGAAACACATCCTCCTTCGAAATAAGACCCTTGAGTTACAACGCAATTTTGCCATGGCTTGTAAAGGTGTGATGGAAACATTTCTAGAATTTATTTTTAGCCATGTTCCTTTAATTCAGTCTGCGCGATGTCCTCTGCAGATAAGTCTTCGTTTCACATGCGGGGAACGATATCTTGACACACCCTGTGCATGTTAAGTTCTTTAGTCAGTATCCATTGACATGTGGCCGAGGATATCCCGATTCTGCTATTGTAGCCTGTTCTTATGTACCCCCACAGAAATCTTTTCGATGTTTTCAGCAATGTGGTAAGTCTGTGGACGTCCAGAGTGTTTGTCGGCTTCGACACTTTCTCTGAAACGTTGATAACGCTCAAAAGCTTGCATTCGCTATAACGTATCATTTCCTTACACCTGCTTCAAAATTTCGAAAGTCTCCGTAGCACTTTTTCCCCAAGCAAAAACAAAAAAATTAATATCCATTATCCGCTCAACAAACGGAATTTCTTTCAATCGCCGAAGACTCAACACACATCCATCTAAATATACGACACGGTGGCGACCCACTGACCACGTCATTTGGAACAAACTTTTTTTAGAAAAGGGGAAGAATGCAATAACACAGAAATGTTACTGCAATCGCTCTACTACAAAAAATTTTTCACGTTATAGGCTCAGTCTGGGAACTTTGGGATCCTAAAAATTAGTACTGCTTTCTGTTCAAAAACTTAAACAAATTTGTTGCAATTGAGATCATGCACAAAACAAAAGTAAACTGCTAATTCAATGTAAAATGGCGTATACCAGGAGGACATAACTCGCAACCTATGGATCCTTAGCCCAGTAACATGACCACTAGACAAGTGATCACTCGTGTCGGGCAGCTGTTAATGGCTTACGAAGATACCACGACTATAGTTCTCCCCCACCAGAGAATCGGTGGATAGGCGAACGAACGATATATTTGTTATGTCAAGCGTGTGAGTTGTTGCTGTTATGTGTGTGTGTGGGGGGGGTTACGTCTTGCGAGTTTGATGGTTTTAGTTGCTGCATCAAGTGTGTCTAACGACTTTGGTTGCTGTGTCAAGAGGGTTTGAAGACTTTTGATTGTTCTTATTGCGGGTAGATGGCGCCACGACAGCTGCGTGAAGGTTGCGTTTTTCTTAGTTCAGTGTCAAGGTTACCAATTAAGTGGTACAATCCGGAGGACAGAACTTTCGCCTTTCGTATCCGCAGCCGGGTAACATACTACTAGACAAAAGTGATCACCTCTGTCTGGAGGCTGTTACTGGCTTATGAAGATACCAGAGCTACAGATGCATGTAGCTGCGATATTCCTATTTAAACCTGCATGGAGGATGGAAACCGCTCTATACTTTATGTATCTACATAAAAAAAAAAACAATTTATTCTAAAATGTGTGGTTTTTACTCTAAATTTTTTTAACACTTAAAAAATATCACTCATTTATTTTAACATTCATATGAATTCAAATGGGTTACAAATAATATTTTACTTAAAAATTTCGTGGACCTCTAATATTGTTCATGCTCCTCTAAATGAATTTTAATTTGACACGGGACTCCTCAGCAGTCATTAGGACCCCCAAGGGGCCGTAGGAGCCACTTTGAAAGCATGTGCTGTAGCGCATTAAATAACGGATAATGATAACCGCTAATTTAGGAACCTTTTAGTAATAAACTATAGGCTTTTTTTGTATAATCATTAGGTTTTGAATTTTTATTCCGGTTTTCTAGGTCTTTCATTCCACAGATAAGCTATTTAAGGTATCCAAATAACCTAAAATCATGAATTTTGCCATGAATTGAAATTTTTTTATGATTTTATCGGCCATCTTATTAGCTTTGTAAAAATACCAAGTTTACTATTTTCCATTTACTAGAACAAAAACTACAAATGTTTTTAATAAAAGCAGATGTCACATACACACCACTTTAAGCAAGATGTCATACTTTAAAATGCGTTTTACTCGAAATGTTTTTTTTTAAAATATTCAAACGGGGACAGCGATTGCTCAAAAAGTTTTGAAAATAATTAACTGAAATCTTTTTTGTTTGTTCTGTATAATAGTTAATATTCATATTTATCAATCACTGTTTTATTACAAAATTTACAGTCCCTTATGTGAATATAATCACTTTTCTTTAAAGCAATTTCATATAATAACTAAGATAACGCTCTCTAGTTTTTGTAAAAATTAAAATATCTCTTATCCTTAAGATTATTTCAAAACTGAATATCAAAGCAACACATCAAAATTAAAAATTTGTTCATAAACTTTTTGTACAAAATTGGCCCCGTTAATGTAATTTTTTGTAAATTTTTACCAGTTTTTTCCCATTTTAGTAATATAATTTCTTTTTTTCTTAATTTTAGCATATATTTCTTAAAATGTACAGAAAAAAATATAAAAACTACAAAACCCATAGCTTCATTTTTTTTTCTTTTAAAGTTGTTGCAAGTAGTCGGATACCTTAAAAACAGACATTGCTTCTATCGGCACCTTTAATAACTATGTCTATAGCGTACACGCGCGGCAGCTCAATGCTGAGTAGGATCAGCCATCATTTCTCGTTCCGACAATTCGAAAGCGTTGAAATCGTCTGAATGTTTATAAAATCTTCGGCAACGATATAAATTCTTAGGTCCATAGGGTTTTCCATTGTTTTACATAATGCAAGCTGCGCAGTTGAAACTGAATTTGTGACCAAATTTAACTTTAATCATAAATAATTTTCACGCACGATATAAAAGAATCTGAATGAAATTTCGAGATAAGATTATTCAATAAGCATGTTTGTTTTTTTTTTTTTTTTTTCAAAACATTATTAGTATAATGTATGTCTGCTTAAACCTTTCCTTCTAAAAAATGTATGGCAATAATATTGGGAAAATTACAAATTATAAATTTTTGAGATATTTCAAGGTATCAAGAAGTAGAGATACTTAGGTGACGTTTATTTCTATGAAATTTCCAATGAAAGTAGAATTTTTTCCACAAATTACTTGGATATATTATTCTATGCTTGCTGAATATATTACTCACCCAGTTAAAAATGTATGAAGATCCAAATATTGTGACTCATTTCAATTCTTAGTTTTTATTAATAATTTTGTACTTGAATGTAAATATTTTGAAATCTAGATCGTTTTTAGGTACCTATCGAAATAAGAGTTAAAAGGTTTATAGACTAATAAAACGGTTTTCTCGGTTTATATAAGGATAAAATATTCACTAAATTTAAATAAGCTGTATATAAAAGGGTAATTTTTCTCAGTTTGTATTATTTTTAACCCAAAACTCCGCTGCAATGCTCCAATTTTTGGGTCTGAAAAAAACAAAGGGGCACATCAGTAACTGCCAGAAGAAAGAAAATGTCGACGTCATAGAAGCTCAGAATTTTAACATCTTTTCAATTTCCGTTCTTATTTTTAGAGAACTGAAGTTCCAAAAGTCCTTTTGGAGGAAATAATTAAATAAGTTTTTCAAAGAGCTCTGTGTCATCCGGTTTGAAATCTGTCAGCATTCTGCTACTATTCTAAAAATCTCGATCTCTGCTTGTCAAATTTTCAGTTTCGAGTGTAATAACTCTTAGAATAAAAAATGCAAGCTTTGAGTAGTATTTTTGTTGAAATTAAATTTGAGTTGTTAAAAATATTGTGAAAGACGCTGAGTAAATTATTCATTTTTTTTCAAAGGCCTCGAGCGTGGAGATTTAACGTTAAAAAATTACTATTTCATACACTGTATTTAAAAACGGTACCTATAAACAAACTGGAAGTCATTTCACTGAATTCATTCTCTACCTTGTGGCTACAGTTGCTTACTGATCACGGAATCCTGGCAGGCATATCACGAGTTCAAGCTTTTGTGCTGCCGAAGACACGACTTGCAGAGGAACTGATGCACGTAAAACCTGTTAGGATCAAAGAACTCCTGATGGCGTGATGGGGAAGTTTGGAGAGGAGGAGCCAGCTCAGATGTCATCCTTGTCCCTTCACTGTGGTTTAAATTGTGAGGTCCGTCACCAATAGACCTCGTGTAGCTTCTAAGTGAAAAGTAAAATAAATCAAAATCACTAACTCCCATGCTCACAAACTTGTAGCAACAGAAATTACAAATTATGTAAAGGTAAACAGTCTATGAGATTGAAAATAATTTTAAAAATCAAGGATAAACATCTATGAATAATAAAGTATTCATTAAATGCAAAATTTTCATCTTTTTTTTTTATATTCTTGCTTTTTTAGTGTATTGATTTCATTTGTTGGCTAGAGTGGGAAAAGAATTTTAGACAGTTAGTTTACTGTATTGCCACAAAAGGCTTTCATTCGTCAAGTTCCTTCAAACAGTCATTTTTACATTATGTCGCGATTTGTAAATAACGAATTGATATTCAGTGTAAACTCTTGCCTCGACAAAGATATTATTCGAATTCAATTTCTCTCTTTCTCTACTACCCGGGGGCTGCGGTACCCCAGTGGTCAAGGTATCGGATCATGGCAGGCATGTCATGAGCTCGAGCCCAGTACCACTAAAGACCCGCCGTGTAGGGCAGTGATGTCCGTTAAATCTGTCGAGAGCTGAAAAGTCCTCCTATTGGTGCTGTGTGGTAGTTAGGAGAGGGGGGTGCCAGCTCTGGTGTCGTCCACGTCACTTGACCATGGTTCAAAATGACGTGGTCCGTCGCCAAAAGCCCTCGTGTAGCTGAACAGTGTGACGTTAATATTCACTCACTCTCTACTACCCTGTAAATATTAAATTCTAGCGAAAGAGACATGTATATAATTACCAATTTTTATTCAAAATACACTACTGTGTTATTGTTAATGCGTCATTTTGTCTATTTTCTAAGACTCGGGTGTGTGATGTGAGTGTACTATTGATTGCTGGATTAACAGCTGAATTTTTGCATAAAATTTGTTATATATTCTCTGCCTTATTGGCAGAAATTATTTTTACAAACCCGTTACTGTGACCCATTACTGGAAAAAAAAATTTAGGATAAAGCACAACCTACAGAAAACATACAATACATTTCAGTGAATACTTATTCCAGTTTCTACAAGTTTACTGGATGCCAATGGACTTAAAGATTTTTACTGAAATTAAATAATGGGTAGTATGAAATTCTATAGGAATAAATATGTGTAATAAAGTAATGCTAAAAAAGAACAAAAAGTCTACACAATTGTTAAGTTTTAATATATTATGAAGTTTTATATTTCGTAATTTTAATATACTTATTAAATAGCAATTTAATTAGTTCATTGTAATTTATTATTGTAATTTAATACTTATCAATTATTTATTGATATTTTCGTGTTCCAAGATTTTTATTAATATTTTTAATAGTAAGATTAAGATAATTTGATTTGATAAAATCAAATCGTTGTTGGATTGGTTAAAAGCACATCCATAATATTTATCTTTTAAATTTAGTTTTTAGTTATTGAAGCTTTTTGATTTAGTTTATTTTTTTCTGAACCTTTTCAAATGGGATTTTTCTCGGATTCGTTTCATAAAACCGTTAAAAAAAACCCAATGATTTATTTTAAAATTTTGTCGTTTTTAATTTTTTTTAAAAACCCCATTTATTTTTAACTTTTACTAAAATTTTAACTTCATTTTGTTTGAAAAATTTAAACTAGAATTTTAAAAATCTATTCATGTATATGAAACTTGAAAAAGAACACATATATAGAAAGAGCAGAATGAGACCATGCAATGCTTGTTTTTTTTTACAAATTTCGAACGTTCAATCGAATAATTACGCAACGAACAATTGCACATGGATTGTTCTTTTAAAATATCAAAATATTGGCACTTTTCTTCGTTTTATAGTCTTTGGTCATATTTTACTTTAATGTGCATGTAACACGCAACATTCAACGATTACAAAAGTCATTTTTTTGTTGTTGGTAGTTTCCCGAAGCTTCGGTTACAAACAAGAATTTAGTTTAAAACGATGTTTTGTTCTACTAAAGTATGTAGTTTGTAAAACGATATATATTTTCTTATTTTTATTTTAAGATAAAGAAGTTTTTTTCTTTAGTTACTGAAAATTTAAACTACTGATTTCTTCTATCCGATGAAATTTTTAAAAATTTCACTTTTAAAAACATTTGTTAATAACCTTTTTTAAACAAACTCACAAATTGCTTCCGGCAGTTCTAAAAAACGTGAAGGAAATTACAATAAGTTAAAACATTTATTTTGGCGCCATATGTCGACAACGAAATTTAACGCGGGAAATTTTCAGAAAATGCCTAATTTTAAAAAAATTTGAAAATTCCGCTTTGTTTAAAATATAGTTTTTTTAAAATTTCAAAAAATATTTCTGAATAATCTGGTTTTCTTGAACATGTAAAGGGATAGCCATTTAGTTTCGGGATAGGAGAAAATGCGAAAACTTTTTAAAAAAAAAAAATTTTCAACTCAAAAAATGAGTAGTGTGATAAAAATAAGACATTCTTGGATAGATTAGAATAAAAAACGTTTGAGACCTTTTATCAAAAAAAATTCCGAATTTTGGGTTCCTTTTAAATTTTTGGAAAAAAGCCTTGTAAAAATTAAACCTTCAAACAAAAATTTAACACGGTAGTACAGTAAAAAAAAAAAAAAAACTTCCATGGTATTTTTGGTGCTCTCTGGCGTCTTCTCGGTTGTTTTTACTTTGTAAACACTAAGGGGCAAAAAAAACTTTTTTTTATATAGTTCGAAAAAAAACGAATATATATCAAAAAAAATGGGAATATATAAGAACCTTTTTTTGAATTTTTCTGTGACACCCTTTTTTCGAAAAAATTTGTTTTAAAAGAAAGGGAAATAAATCCTCAAAGGTCATCAGTTCTTTCGAACGTGAATTATAAATTTTGGGGAAAACGTGAAAACATTTTTTTTTGAATGGGGGAAAAATTTTAAAGAAAGAAAAACAAAAAGGTGTGTAAGAAATGGATTTTATAAAAAAAATCATTTTAACAAAAAACCCAATAAAACGCCGAGATGCCCCTTTAAAAATATTCGGTTATTACGTTTTTTTAAAAATCAATTTTCTCTTTAACCGGGGAAATTCGCAATATGATACCCCAATGGATGGAGAGTTGGACGAAAGGAAAAAAAGGGTTTTGGTTTCCCCATTATTTTAAGATTATTGGGAAAAATTTTGTTTTGCTTCTGCTACTTTCCCTAAAAATTCATGTTGAAACCTACTTTAGATTTTTTTCTTCAAAAAGGGCCGTTGATGTCAAAAAAAACTGTCATTTTGAACATTAAAAAGCGGAGGCAGTATAAATTTGGTTTTTATCTTAAGGTGTCCGACTAGGAAAATTTTTTAAAAAAAAGGAGATATGGAGATATTTTGTGGTTTTAGATTTATTTAGCACATTTTAAGGAAAAAAGGCCTTAGGGGGAAAAAACTCTAAAAAAAAAAAAAATGGGTTAAAAAAATTTAAAGGGCCCGATCGTACAAAAAAAATGAACTTTCTTTTTAATTTTAATGTATTTTTTTTTATTCCTTTTGAAATAATCTTCGGGATAAGATATATCGTAACAAAAGTGCCCCTTTATTTTGATTTTATATTAAAAACAGTGATTATATTGGCATAAAGAATTGTAAATTTTGTAATAAAACTAAATTGATAAACTTGAAGGTTAAAACACTTCTACTATTATGTAGAACATACGCAAAAAAAATTCAGCAAATTATTTTAAAAAACTTTTGAGCAATCGCTGTCCCCATTTTAGCTTTCGAAAAACATTTTCGAGTGCATTTGAAGTTTGACATTTTTTGAAAAGTAGTGGCTTCTTTAATTGAAACACCTTGGTTTTGTTTTAGTGAATGGAAAATAAAAAAACACTTGGTATTTTTATAAAGCTAATAAGATTGCCTAAAATATAAAATCATAAAAAAAAATTGGCAATTTTTTGAAAAAAAACATGGTTTTAGGGTAGTCGGATACATTAAAAGAGACAAATCAACACCAAAGATCCGTGCAACAGTAGCATTTATCTCTGACACTGCCAACAAAAATGTAAGAAACTACAATTGCCCACTTATTACAAAGAACTAAATTTTTCTGTTCTACATAACATCATTGGTTTCTGGGGACAGAGCAACAAGACATACTTTGGACGATTAATTTGCTTTTTTTAAAGATCATTCACTTAATCCTTAACCTTATGGAGATATGGTTGATGTGAAATATCAAGCGCATTCAGTTGAAAGAAAGAACCAGATTTAATTGAAATATTTTCGAAGTACCTGGACTGAAAATGTCAGTCTACGTCAAGAGTCGGTAACCTTTTATCTGTGGTGTGCCGATCCAATCTATATGATCCAGAGTGCCAAACAGTAGGAAATATTTAACATAATTCGATTCTTGCGCTAATACAGTGTAATGGATGTCAAAAATATATTCAGTTTTATTATACATTAATTATGCATCATTTTAAGGTATTTATTAACATCCGAATATATTTCTTTTGTTATTCACCATCCATGAAATGTTTGCCTTTGTCAGCTACGAGATTACATTCGGGTCTCTTTAGGTTTGGTCCCAACTGTTAGACAAAAGATGTTTCCTATATCCAGGCAACGTCACTTTTTATAACTTTACATTTCTTATCGGCATTCTGAAATGTGGTATGAAAATGTCTTGGTACACTTGACGTGCAACATACGATGCTTTCGAGACATAACACACTCACAGCACACTATCTTTACTGTACAAATCCATATTCATTAGTCCAAGAATCTTGAAAACCGCGAGTATTAAGCTTTCTTTTTTAGTGATCATTTGAATTAAATATGTACGTACAAATCATCACAAGGATTAAACAAATAAAATACAAGATTCAACAATAAAACTAGTCGGTCACAAGTTATGTTGGGGTTTTTGGCAATGAGAGAGCCGACCAAAAAATGCCAAACTAGGAGCCGAGTTTTATCAACTGAAAGTCCCCTTAACCCTTAGAAGAGCAAAGAGAATTATTTTCACATTCATTGACTAATATACTACCATGACACAAGACCCGAGAGTTTTGGAAAGCCATGAGATACCCTGGCCGCTGTGAGCCCAATACTGAGGCACCTGGAGAGAGCCACCAGACATGACGTTTTGGGAATATACCTCCACTAGCTTGGCCTGGCTTCTGACGAGGCCTGACCACTCTGCGGCCATGCCAGAATGGATAGAGAATGCACTGGACTCGATGAATACCCAACTGACGACGTCGCCATTCGGTACTGGGAGGTTCGGCGTTAAAGGTCAAGAAGCCAAGCACGGACGTTGTATAAATAAAATACAATGAAATTGAGAACGTGTCGAAAAATTAAAAGTGACATGTAACACGTCCTGCGTCAAACTGAATTCTACTTTTGAATGAAATCATTTTCGATACTTTTGTATTGGCGCCACGAATTGAGCAAATGGAGATAAAATACCTGAGGCGCAAAATGGGAAAATTTGATTTGTGTGATAACTTTGTAGAGTGTGCCACTCAGAATTGTTCTGCGTCCCCTGGCATCCCTGGATCATAAGAGACATTGATGGTAAAAAATCTTTTTTGCTGCAGGGTGGCAGAATTTTTTCCCCCAAATTGTCCAAACTGCTAGGTTGTTTTACTGATCAACAAAAGCGTTTTCCCCCTTTTCAGATATTGATGAATTTGTTGCTTTTTTTTTCTCTATTTTGTATCATAAGTCAGACAATACACTTTTTTTCATGAGCTTTTCAAATATTCCCTCTATTTGTATAATAGCTGTTTAAGCATGCCAAAATCATTCCATTTAGACTTTTATTTCGCATCCTTCTCATAGAAACAGCTATTTTTCTTAACCTTTAGACACGAATACATTTATATACCATTAGTCTAGTTTATTCTATTTATATTTTTATTTGTACTTTATTATTTTATTTTCTAATAGCACTATTTTACAAATCAGTATTTTTTCCACTTGTTTCAATGGATGTACTTAACTAGTGACTAGCTTATGAAGTGATTCATTTGTAAATATTCCTGCTACAAGCATTTCATAAGATGTGGGTATATCTCTTTTCCAATTATGATCTTGTACTTGTGAACACTCAGTTAAGTATCACTAAATGATTGTTTTGATTGTTCGTGTATATTACGTAAATATACACTGGCTTCCAAAAGTTAAGACATAACCACTGAATTTTTTTTATGCTTAATTTGTAAAGGAATGAACACAGAAACAAGATATTTGGATGAAATATGAACTAATCAGTTTTTTATTGAATTTTCAGTTTTTGCATAAGTTTAACACAATTATGATTAGCAATAAAAATCAAGTACTCTTGGCAGATTTCTTGTGTGGTGAAAGCAGTACATCAATTTTATGTGTGTCCCTTCCTTAACTGCAATACATTGGTGACTTGGGCTTCCCATACTTCTTTTTTAAGTTGTCAGGCACCGAAATGGGAAACTAAGACCAGACACCTAGATCTAGCTTATGTAACGACCTTGGAAGAGGAATTCAAGCAGCACCATATGTACCCAAACATTTAACAATATATTCTATTGTATTTAAGTCTGTAGATCGAGCTGGTTATCAATTCGTTCCAAATTGTGATTTTTAAGATAATACTCAACTAACAGAGCTCGGTGAAGTCCCACAGTATCATCCATCAGAATGAATTCTTTACCATATGGGAGGACATATCGAACAAGGATCTTACCCCAATACTTTACACTCCAGTCAGTGCATACACGGAACACAAACAATTCTGCGTGACTGTAGAGTAAGATAACTGCCCAAGTCCTATTTCCACCACCTTAATGTCTTTCATAAACGTTGGATTAGTTGTATTTGGTGCAATGTTCCCTCCGTATCAGCAGACGCGCTGAATCACTCTCCAGAGTTAAGTCTGTGATGAGTACTGAAGCCCATTGCTGTTCAGTCCAGGAAAGTATTCTCTTGCACAACATAAAGAGGCTCCTATCTATGGGTTGCTTTAGAAAGATATACACAACTTATCGTATTCTATAGATATCTGCATTGTGAAGGCGTCTTCACATTTTGTTCCTGATGCCACAAAATGATCTGTAACAAGCTGCGAAACGGTAGAGCTTCTTCTTAAAGTAGTAGGGCAAGAAAATAGTCTCCTGCAGGTGTTGTTAATTCGTGGTTGACCTGAATATGTCTTCTAGACTGTCTTCAGATTTAAACTGATTTTACAGTTTCTGGAACTTACTGCGGATTTCATTGAACATCTAGTAACATAGACGAGTGAAACGCCATTCCCACATCCATCTGATCATCCATCACCAACTAATATAGTAATAAACAACAATTTATCCTAGATATTGCTAAACTCTAAGGGGTACTCAACGGAATTACCAACAACTATATTAAAGATCACAACAGTAAGGCACAAAACGTACACACGAAGTTGCAAAAGTTTGACTTTTGCGCATTTTTCCACTCCTATGTGTAAATATCCCTTTCTTTAAAATAAAAGTAAAGCCTATCGTTTTTATAAAATTTTTATTATTATTTATGACTACTATTACTATAAACTATGAAATTCATTGTTGCTGCCATTTTTTTAATGGCGAACATCGAAAAACATGTTACATCGTTTTTGGCAACCAATATACTTTCTTTTCAGGAAGACGGAACAAAATGATTTCAATAATGTTTCATTATTCTTTTCTATGAGTTCGTATAAAAAAGAGAGCCGCTTTCACCAAAAGAAAATCCCCACAAATAATTGAAAAATACAAATTATTCTTCGTGAATAATAGAATTCCTTTTTCTACATCTCTCTCTTTGCAATGGTATTTATTTTTTAAAGGAAATCGATATGTTTTCTCGTTTTTTTTATTTATGTCGAAAAAGTTCAATATTAATACTAAAATGTTGGTCAAATAAGAAACTGAATTTCTTTCCATTAAAAAGTCAGAGGATATTTATTCGAAGAAACTCACAAAATGAAACGATTTTTCGCGTTTTAGAGAGCAACGATGCGATACTTTCCTCCTGATTTGACACTTTCTACTTAATTGCTTGTTTTTCTATTGAATCGAGCCTATTAGCTGTTTCTTTTTTGTTTAAACGTGGGCTTGTTTCCACAAAACCCAGCATATACAAGAAAGAAGAAAAATTAACTTCCGAGAAAATGCTTGCATTTTTATAAAAAAATATTAGGATTTATTTTGGTTTAAAGCGGCGGTAGGCA
Source organism: Trichonephila inaurata madagascariensis (assembly GCA_019973955.1). Taxonomy (NCBI): domain Eukaryota; kingdom Metazoa; phylum Arthropoda; class Arachnida; order Araneae; family Nephilidae; genus Trichonephila; species Trichonephila inaurata. Next base: position 45,681 of record BMAV01003041.1, read on the forward strand.
GACTTCTCCAGAGTAAGGGCTGTTTATAATGTTTTTAAGGTGTTGCGTCCACCCAGTGGCGTAGGTGTGGATATTCTGTATTAAAATTGTGCGTTTTATTTTCTTAACATTTGTTTTTGAAATTGTACCACTCTTTTAAAATATGACAAATTAAGAGTAGATCACGAAGCGTGGACGTATTCAACGCTGGGAGTAGAGAACATACGTGAAACGATGAATCTGAAACCGGCGCATGCTCTTCATTAGTTCGCTGTCGAGTTCCGTGCTATCGCGGAACATGGCATGAACACGAGAACCCAATCCGTGGAAGCGCGGGGTGTCGGATAATTTCTCAATAACCAATCCTTTGCTGTCACTGGTAGAGCTAATTGTTAACATTTATTCTCTCCTTCAGTCGACGCGTGGGAAAAATTCATAAATACGAGGGATATCGCAGTGATCCCTTTTTCCCCCTACAGTGGCAGAGCACGTGTTAAGTGTTATCGTGCGTTTCCAATGATGGTACACTTGTCGTCTACATATTTATCGAATCATTTGCTTAAGTAAATAAATACAGTTGTATCGCGATCTCTAATCTCTTTGTCGTCGATGTTTCACAAATGTTTCTTTCAGTACGCGCATCTTAGGTCTTAGTAAAGGTGGTCACCCCAAAATGTGCTAGTGGTTCACCGATCGATTGCGGTCGACTTAATACCCATCCCTGGTGTATAGACACATTGAGGAAGAAACACCACGACAGCTCTACGGGGGCGTAGGACCTCAACATTTAACTTACTTCAACAAGGAGGCAATGACTAAGGAAATTCATTTGGGAATCGAGGACTTGGTGTAATAGTAGAACTCTTTAGGGTGTTCACCCCTGGGCCGTAATTCCGTCGAATGGCTAGTCAATTCGGCAGAAATCAGCCTTCGAAATTCATGCTTAGTTTTTATACAATTAAAATTCTTAATTTTCCGCAACGAGTTCGTGGCTTGATTGGTATAAATCGTCTGCTTCTATGCTGGAGGTCAGGGTTCGATTCCACGCGATCAACTTTTTTTCTTCAATTCATTTAATTATTTTTTTAAATTAAATAAATTTATTTATGAAAGGTTTATTAAATATTAAATGATATTTTTTTATTAATAAATATTTATATAAAAATATAAAATATATAATAAATATTGTCGATATTTAAAAAAAAAATTAGTTGCAAATAGTTTATAATGTGGAAAAAATATAATATACTAGAAATAAATATTATATGTGGGTTATAAAATAATTTATAAAATATATTATTATTATGAAATTACTATTTTATAATTACTATAATAAAAAATATGTCATTTTTATATGTTATTAAATTAATTTATTTTACAATTTTTATAAAATATTTGACAAAGTTTTCAAACAAATTTATTTAATTTAAAAGTTTATTTAAATAATTTCCTTTTATAACGTGACTTACTCACTCTTATAATAAATTAATAAAATTTACCAATAAATCATAATTTTAATAATAAATTAATAATATTTATTATTAATACTAATGCTTAATAATAATTAATTAATTAATTATAATAAGTAGTGATTAGTTAATTTATTAGTATAAATAGTGATTAGTTAATTTTAAAAAATAATTAATCAATAATTTTACCTATTACAATTTTATTGATAATTATTTTAAATATTTTTTATTTAATTATTATTTTTAATATTTTAATTAATAATACTTTTAATACTTTACCTGTAAAAATTTTAAGTTTAATACTTTAAATTTTTTATTTTATAAAATACAAAAATAATTACAAAAAATATCATTTAATATTTAACAAACCTTTCATAAATAAATTTATTTAATTTAAAAAATAATTAAAATGAAATTGGAAGAAAAGTTGACGCGTGGAATCGAACCCCTGACCTCCAGCATAGAAAGTTGCATGATTTACCAACTGCTACGAACTCGTTGGTGGAAAATTAAAAATTTAATTGTATAAAAGCTTAGCATGAATTTCGGAAGGCTGGCCCGTAGGTCTGACTGGCCATTCGACGGAATTCAGGCTCGAGGGGTGAAATACCCCAAACGAGAAACTATTATACCAAGTCTCGATTCCAAATGAATTTCCTTAGTCGTGCCCTCCCCTTGTAAGATCAATTTATGAAGATCTAACTTGTTAGAAGAAAATTTAGTGTTCCTATAAACAAGTGAATCCCATTCCTGTATCGCTATCATCTTTTGAAGTTTCAGGCAGTCCGATGATCATGGTCACAAGAGCTCCAAATCGTCGAGTAGGCCATGGTAGCCTAATGGTCAAGGTAATGGATTTGTGACCAGCGTGTCAAAACTCATGAGCCTAGTACCGCTGAAAACCCGCCGTGTAGGGAAGTAATGCGCGTTAAATCTGTCGAGAGCTCAAACATCCTCCCGTTGGTGTGGTGTGGAAATTAAGAGAGGGGGTGCTAGCTCAGGTGTCGTCCTCGTCACTTGACCTTGGTTCAAATTAATATTTACTCACTCGAGGCCGTCGTGTATTGAGTTTGAGGCTAGTGTCACTGAAGATCCGACATGTAGAGGGAATCGATACTCGTTAAACCTGTCGTGGCTCAATTGGTGGTGGGGTTGTTAGAAGAGGGGGTACAAGCTCAGGTGTCATCCTCGTTACTTGACCGAGGCTAAAATTGACGAGGTCTGTCACCAATATCCTTCATGTTGCTTCATAGGGCGATGTTAATATAACTCATTTTCTCTCTCTCTCAAGTAAGATGAATTATTTTTCGCGATAAATGCTTAATTTTGTTTACTACGAACTTGACGATAGTAGTTTAATACAGGAAAACTAGCTGCAGGTGAAATTTGACTCCATTTTCTCTATTGCCAAATATATGAACCAAATTAGAACTTTACGAAAATACAGTCGAACCTCTATGTAACGAACCTTTATATTGCGAATTTTTCTACATAGCGAACTTTTTCCTGGAACCTTGAACATTTCACGATTTTCTTTGTAAAATAACCTCCCCAATAGCGAAGTGCATTTTATATATAACGAACTTTTTTTCTTATGATTCAATTTTTGTTCTCCATTTTTTTTAAAAAAATATTCCTGTAAGCAGTAAATTTCTAGAGTTATTCTCTTTTAATACATTTTATGGTGGTCATAAATCTTGAACTGGTTTTTATTGGATCCTAACTCGCAGAGAGCAATAGAGTCTTGACGTTTCATCCGAAGTGCAACCTTTAACCCCAATGCCCAGCGTCTACTCAGGAAACATCTGGGAAACTCCCCCCTTGGTGGTGTGGTAGTTAGGAGAGAGGGGATGCCAGCTCAGGTGTTATCCACGTCACTTGACCATGGTTCAAAATGACGTGGTCCGTCGCCAAAAGCCCTCGTGCAGCTGAACACAGTGCGACGTTAATATTCAATCACTCACTCGAAACCTATTGCCACTGAAGACCTATAGTTTAGAGAGGGCTGGTGCACATTTAAGACTGTTTTCGGTTAATGTTAAAGAATAGGACCCGAATTTGGAACATTTTTTTAGATATAGAATAAATGAAACATTAATATGATTTTCTAGCTTCACTATCCTTTAAAGATCAGCAATTTTTATCATACTTCCCATTTTTAAGGGAGTTGATTCATTTTTTCGGGTATAAAATGTGTTTTTCATTTTTTATCCTATACCGTAATGTTAAATGCGCTTTGCCTTCACGTATTAAAACAAAAAAAAAAAGTATTGACGGAATATTTTGAAATTTTTAAAAACACTATTATTAACAGAGGTACAAGTTATGATGTTGCAAATTTCCATAGAAATTGGGTCATTTTTCTGTCTGAAAATGTGCTTCGCGTTTAGTTAGAGCTCTCGTACTTTTACCGAAAACAGCCTTAATTTGTGGCTCAAAGCCCTCCCGTTGGTGAGGTTTGTAGGATAGGAGATGGGGTGCTAGTTCAGATGTCGTCCTCGTCACTTGTCGGACGTTTAAAGTTTTGTGGTCCCCATCGTCAATAATCCTTGTGTTGCTTTATACTTCAACGAGGCGTTCAAAAAGTAGTAAAAATACACATAGATAGGTTTCTGAAGGTAGACAGGTAGGTCTCGTAGACTATATTCATTTAGGTTGAAAAATCAACCAAACGCCCTGTATTTTTTTTATTTTTATATAAACGATGTATATGGGCACTGTGGGCTTATTTTTTAAATCTGATTAATCTAAATTTATTGTTGAGTTACAGAGCTTAACTTTTTGTTTTATTATCTAATTCTTAGCAACCATATTTCATTTATTAGTTAAAGCATATAATGTTTTTAAAAATTTATTCAATGCATTTTTTCATATCTGATTAGGTTAAACGAGATTTAAATTAAAAACTCTATTTTCTGCTTGTAAGTTTCAGCAGTTAAAAAATGAGGCTTGTGATGTCAAACGAGTGTCTCAAATATTAGAGGTACTAAAAATTCTATTTTTTAAAAAAATATTTTTTCCCATCAAACGATAGATATATTTTTTATTCAAAATCTAAAAAGATATTGATATTCTTTCTTAGATTTTGTAATGAGATCTATGTATTAATAAATACAGTAGAGTGGAAAAAATATGAATTGTACCATCAGATTTTTTTTATATACAGGGGTGGCAAAAAGTACTGAACGTACTCATTTTTTTGTTTGACAATTTTTTGTTATGAAATTATCGTACGATCTTAACTACTGTTATTAATTCTTATGTATTTTTAATACTGATTTCAAATCTTGTATTAGTTCTTAAATGCAGCAAATATTTTTTTGTAGTACAGTTAACTAAATACAAGTAGTATATACAGAATAACACAATAGAAAATAACATAATATACGTAGTAGAATAACACAAACTTGCAAATAAGGTACATTTAATACGAATTTGGGAAATTACAGGTTTGAACATCAATATTTTACTAGCTAGCCGCTTGCTTTAATTACGACTCTACGTTTTTTGCATTTACTGCACCAATTTCCTAATCAGTTCTTTCGTGACAACATGGTTCAAAGAACATATTAAAACTTCATTAAATTTACATCTTATTGAAGTTTTTTTTCCTTGAAGTATATGTATTTTTTTGCATGCCCTAAATTCTCTATCGCGTTAAAATCAGGAGATTGTCTGACCAGTTCATATTATTCAAAGTATTGTCTTCGAATCATTTCTGTACCATATTCATACGGTGACCGAGAACATTATCATCATGTATAAAACGCGTGAACGATTGTTAAAAAAAACTCCCACTGTTGGTAGCAATTATTTTGTAGTTATTGAAAATGTGTAAGTTTTTGTAATTGTAAGAAATTTGTATTTGAAAGTTTGAGAAACACTGTATTAAAGAGATGTGAAATTTGCAAACTTTATAAAGAATTACTGTTGTTTTTTTTAAGTTAAAATGTTTAAGTAATTGTCTTTAATAAATATGTAAATTATGATGACAGTTGTGATAAATTAACCCTTTCATGTCTAAAGCGAAACACTTTCCCCATTTTAAAATTGATGATTATTGTATTCAATTATAAACTTATCAGAATTTTTTGTACATGATGACAAAATAAAGAAGGTATGCCGAAAGCGGCTACGTAAGCCAGGACGTTTTAAAAAAAAGAACTGCCAAATTAATTAACACCAAATGACAACACTCACGTGCTGTGTGTGTATTCTGCCATTACATCAGTTTATTTCATCATGTGATTATATATTACAGAATTTTCCCGCATGTCTTATATTATTTTGTAAGTATAATTTTGCGGAGTAACAAAGTATATTTGGAACAAATGAAAACAAATGTCTGATGTTAACAATTTGACAGCAAAAATAATTCCCTCTGGTTTATAAGTGACATTTTTATAAGCTATCGTTATGCATTTTTTAAAAATTTATTTTACTTTTAAGGTATCCGACTACATTCTCGGAACCATGATTTTGATAAAGCGTACAAACAAGTATTTACCCGTATATTAATATTTATTGTCACTTAGATTAGAATACACGCATAAAATTGTCTTAAGAATATTATTATAATAAAAAAATTATTTAAATGCAATATTTTATCAAAAAATGGAAATCGAGTTACCTATTTTCAAAACATTCTCCTTTCATAAAAAATACTTCTATATTTCCCCATATATAGCGAAGATTTCTCTAAAGAGCTTGAACTATAGTATTTTTGAAAAAATCACATTATTTTTTTAGAGTTACTACCAATTGAAATAATTATCGGTGTTTTGCTCTAAAACTCTTCTCCATCTTGATGTATCAAAATAAGAATAAATCTCCAATTCTAAGTTATATATTCAAAAATCCCTAGTTCAGGCTCTTGTACAGTCAGACATATATAGGCAAAATGTTAAAAAAATAGAAGCATTTTCTAGAAAAGGAAAATGCTTCGAAAATAAGTAATCCTGTATTCATTGTTTTTTCGCCAAAATATTGTATTTACAATTTTTTAATTTTAATAACATTCTTTCAAAAAATTTTGTGTATTCTAATCTAAGTGACACTAAATATTAAAAATATTCGATTGTACCCTTTTGCGAAATCACTGTTCTAAACGTAGTCGGATACCTTAGGCAAACTAAAATAAACTGTCACATATACTGATATTTTAGCAACCTTATGGTCCTGTAAAGGTTAAATGATTAACATAGTTTATTACTATCTTTCAGTAACTGTGCAGATTTTTCATTACTTACAGGTTCAACAATTGGGCATACTTCAGTAATGGGAGTTGGTGGTTCAACAAGCCGCCCCAGTTCAGCCACGGTCATCATGAGCACCAAAAGACCCCAGTCCTCCTCGCCCGATCTCTCCACCAAGCGGGGGTCTGCTGAACCCCGCTCCTCTCCTCCGGACAACAGACCGACCCACTCGTGCTGCTCCCACTACAGGGACAATCACGCGGGGGTCACCAGGACAGTCACTCCAGCCGATCCTCCTAAAGATGACAGCATCGACGACGAGATTGAAGAGATAGTAGCCAACACATTAGATCTGGTATCAAACCAGAGGACTCCTAGGCAACAGACCCCACACCTCAGGGACACTGACCGAGGTGGAGGGGCAATGGTCACTCGAGATGTAACATCCAGTACCAGTAACAGTGGGGTTGGGCAACGGACAGTACTACGAACGGATAGCGTTCGGAGATTGCAGAAGAGGCCGAGTGATGAAGATAGTGATGTTCAATTTGATGCCAAAGTAAGACATAAATGAAGTAGAAATGTAAATTATATATTTTAACAATGAAAAATAGATTACATATACTTTTTTTTATTACATAAGTATATTGTTTATACAGAGTGTTGCCGAATTCAACCGACATTTTCAGCAAGGGGATGACAAATCTCCATAAAATATGGGGGAGTAAGTTACATTTAGTCGGAGTAATTCTCAAAAACAGTTACGAATTGTTAGATGCCGAGTGGAATGAAAATAAGCAATAAGAGTTAAGAAATGCACTTATTAGACTTAAAACAGGATTACAATACGAACAATGCATCCCATCTCGACGTCATAAGAGTGACCATGAAAGTCTAGTGGTCAAATAATGGACTTGTGGCCGGCGTGTCATGAGTTCGAGCCTAGTACCTCTGGAGATCCACCGTGTAGAGGGGGTGATGTCCGTTAAATCTGTCGAGGCTCAAGCGTCCTCCCGTTGGTGTGGCGGTTAGAAGGTGGGGCTAGCTCAGGTGTCGTTCTCGTCACTTGACCGAGATTCAAATTACGAGGTCTGTCACCTCTAGACCCCTGTTGCTTTATAGTGCGATGCATTCTCTCTCAAGCAAAATGAGTTATTTTTCGTGACAAGTGCATAATTTTGTTTACTACTAACTGAATGATACAGATTTAATGCAGGAAAGCTAACTGTAGGTGAAGTCTGACTCCATTTTCTCTCTATCGACTAAGATGTAAACCAAATTAGGACTTTACCAAGATACCGCAGAAAACCCATCGTGCAGGGGGGCAATGCATGTTAAATCTGTCAAAGCTCAAATGTCCTCCCATCGGTGGGGTGGAGAAGTGAGTGCCAGATTAGGTGTCGTCACTTGAACATGGTTCAAAATAACGAAGGTCTGTCGCCAAAATCGTACGAGTAGCTGAGTAGCGTGACGTTAATATTCACGCACTCGACGTCATAAATTCAATGACCAGTGATTGTCACAGGACTTGTTCTAAGTTGCGGCCGCGTAGGCTACAGCCCAGCCGACAACGAAGGACGAAAGTTGACGGACGCGTTCAAACAAATCTGATGTGTTGGCGATGTCAGCTGTAGCGATAATGATCCGTGTATCCACTGGCGTCTCATACACAAGTGATTACCTGGAATCCATGTATACTCGAGAGATTGAGGTTCGGGGAACTTGGAGGCCAAGCAACAGGTAAGCTATGTCAAATCCATCTCTCGGGATATGTAGCATGGAGGTGATTACAAACCGCAATCGAAAAATGTGCTGGTGCACCCTCGTGCATGAACCGCACGTTCTGACGTGCAGTGGTTGGTACTCCCTGCAGCAACTCCGAGGAAAATAAGGTATTTTGCGCCATTGAGGTGTTCAGGCGAAAACCCCGCCCCCAAAGTGTTTCCCCAGAAAGAATCCTGTTCCTCCCTCCCGAGGCTTTTTAATCGGATTTTACCAACACGTGGTTTGCGACCCCCTGTTCTATGGTAATTTTTGTCCCCATGCTGCCTACTATCATCCCTCTGATTTTGAAGGTTGAATTCAGCAACACCCTGTATAAGCATATTAATTATACAATATTTTTAAAAATACTGCACTGTTTTATATTTGTCATATTTTAGCAGCTGTGTTAGGTTGATACGCGATTGCATCTTCTCTTGTGATTTTAAATTGGCCACGGTAGCCTAGTGGTTATGGTCAAGGACTCGTTGAATGTTTTGAATTTAACCTTTGGGACGAAGACACTCGTTGGGGGCCGATGTATAAACCCGTCGAGTTTCAAATCACCTGGGATGAGACGGAAATAATCCCCACAAAGAGGAGTTTTAACCTACGATGCGTCCCACCCTCGGTGCTTCCAGTGGTATTTAACCCCTCTGTTTTTCCTTCCAAGGGCTCGACAGCCCTGGGTGGGTTCTGGTCTTCTCCAGGCATCCCTACTTTTGGCAACTGTTTTCCAATTTTTGACCTTTAAAGCTTTTGTCTTTTTCATCACAGTCAATCCCTCTTAACTCGGGTCTGACTCGAGATCTATTTTCCATGGGTTATTCCAGATAGATTTTCTTGCATCAACGATCTTCATTTTCTAGCCAGATGACCAGCACATTTAAGTCTTCGTAATTTGACACATTTTACAAATCAGGTTGTTTGTGAATTTTATGAAATTCTAAGTTAGATGTTCTTCTCCATGATCCATTCACTTGGATCCACCAAGAATTCAGCGTAAGATCTTTCTCTCGAAAATTCCCAAAGCGTTCCTCATCACGTAAACTCGATGGCCAAATCTCTGTTGCTTAAGTCAGGACAGATCACATCTCTCTCAAGCAAGATAAATTATTTTTCGCAATAAGTGCATAATTTTGTTTACTACCGACTTGACGATGTGTTTAATTCAGGAAAACTAGCTGTAGCGTAAGTTTGATTCCATTTTCTGTCTCTCTAGTGTTACTTTATGGGGCGAGGTTACAAGTGGCTCAGAGTTTAGTGTTTTAGATTTTAAAGAAAAACTGCAAGGGAAAGGAGTGGTTCGTTAAACTGCTTATAATATATGTTGAAAATGACCACTATTCTTCTCTTGGCACTAATTTTGTGGAAGGCAGTTCGAAGCTGTGCTGCAATCTCATCAGAAAGGCTCTGCTGCAGTTCTTAAAGACTTGGGATTCTTTCAATGCACATTAGATTTGAGGATTCCCAACAAAATAATCATCCACTGACAGCTCAGGTGACCTGGAAGGCCAGCTAGGGCCGATACCATACTGACCTCTGCTAATAACTCTGTCTGGAGTGAAGATTATGTAATTGGTTTTGCGAAATGGTCATGGTTTTATTCATAGTTTAACGGGATGTATATGTGAAGTTTAATCATCATGTTAGAAGTAACTGTACGTCTTTCCTTCTCAGTTAATACTGCTACAAACAGATTCAAAATCTTTGAAATGTAACGCTCCGAATTTACCTTCTAATTAAAGACGATGGTAACTAAAAATACGGTGTGCAGACATTCCACACCAAATACCAACCTTCTGATTATAATTGGTGTATGATGGAAGTTACACGAATTCGCCGCTGCCCAGAATCTGTTATTTTTTGAGTTGACATAACCCCACAGTCTTCATCAGAAATCAAAGAAAAGATCCATGCCCGAAGCCATTCGTTCTTAGCTCAGTAAACAGCTGGTGTGTGCGTCACATTCACGTCCATTCATATCCAGACTACTTTGTCACCCTGCAAAACCCTGTAGTAAACTTACTCGGTCAATTGATCTCTTGGGGATAATCTCTTTCCACTTCACTAGTTATAAATCTGGTTGTTTTATCTTAATATTGCATCGCGTTAAAGATAAACGTAAATGAAATTATACTTACCTATATACGTCCACAAAACATGAAAAACATGAATTGCAATTAGTCCTGAATTCGTTGATCCTTTTGTCTCTGAGACAGTTTAACATTTCGTGCCTGAAACTATATTTACATAATCTGCATGATTTCATGATATATAAATATATATATATAGTTTTACAAAACAGTGGAAGGTCTTCAAAGTTGTGAAATTTCACATGGTAATATATGCAGTAAATATAGTATGAAGAGTATGGCGCGTGTAACAAACGAAACCGAGTATGATAAATAGATTGTCATGAATTATTCATCGGAATATTAACTTTTTCGCTGCCCAAAATGAATAAAAACTGGGGGGAATATAATAGACTATGTGAATGGGGCATTATAAACATCATTTCATTTATGTAGTTACGGTATTATTTAAAAAAAAATGTCTGTATTTAGTTTCGGAAATGCTGTTATTTTTGGCCTTGTGCTATTACAAAAACAAATAAATTTTCGATGCCATACGTGTGTTTTCACCGATATCATGAAGTATTGATCTAGTTTTTTTTTTTCAATTCCACAAAGCTACTATTAGACTGCCGAGGTGTTATAAAATATCAGAGTTCGTTGTACAAAGAAGGAGCTGCACTATCTTATGGGCTGATTAAGAAAAGTAATTCATAAACTGTGCTGCAAACATATTAAATTTTTTGATTTATTAAAGCGTATTATTCTTTAAGTTTTGTGTTTAATAGCATGTAGTCACACAAAGAGAGTTCCAGACTAAGTCAATTTTTTCTAGAAGGGGAAGGAGAGTTTTTTCCCGTAATTTTTTAACACACTTTTATAAGCTTCACTTGTATGTAACAGAATCTTTAAACTCGATTTTTACCCACTTTAAAAAAAAAGATTAATTCGACATTTTGCACACTTGTCAAGGACTCATGATAATATAATAATTTCATAATTTTGTTCCATTGTCTTGATCAGGATCATCAGGAACAACGGTTTTGAGATTTTGTGACTAATTCCATAAGTCATTTCCAGATTTGGCGACCAATTTCATATTTAGCGACTAAAAGACTAAGGTACAACCTTGAATCGAAAATATTCTGGGTTAATACAGGTACAGCATACAAAAAAACAAAAAGTATTTCTTATGTTAAAAAGGAGATGCTGCGTCAGCAATTTCTTACCATAATATAAAAAATTGCCCAGTTTTTCCGAGAATGTAAATAAAAAAGAAGTTTCGAGAACGTGAAAAAAAATTATATTCTAATTGTTAAACTGGGACACAAAGTTAATTCTTCTAAATTCTCCTGTCGGATCTGTGGAGTGAAACATCATTCATTGCTTCATTTTACCAAAACAGCTGAGAATTGATTTAGAGGGGTCACCGGATTAAATAATTTCTCACAAACTCTTTGATTCAAACCGTGTGCTTTTACGTCTAATGTTGAAGCAAGTTTCAAAAAGAATATTGACTTTACACCTTCTATACCACATTCAATATTTCAAACTTAGCTCTTCTATATTTCCTTTAGTTGGATGATCCTACATTTTGCAAACCTGGCCGTATCGAAGCATTGATAGGATGCCAATGGGTATTCCAGATTCTAAAAAATGACGTATTTAAGATTAATTTATCAATGAATAAGTGTTGGTTTAAAACTAAAAAATACGTTTTTATTGTAGATCGAACTAAAAAATGAAAAATATATCATAGTTTAAAAAAGCTAAAACACGTTTCTATGGTTAATCGAACTAAAATGTAAAATATAATTCTTAATATAAAAATAAAATGATTAACGCAAGACGCAAGAAAATTAATGTCATTGTGGTAAAAGCGAGGGGGGTACATTGCGTACTACATTTTTGCACTAACTCAGCATTTCGGAATGGAATTAGTAAGAAATTTTAACAATTGATATCGAGCAACCCCCGCTTTTACCACAATGGCATTAATTTTCTCGTTTTAATAGTTTTATTCTTATATTAAGAATTTTTACATTTTAGTTCGATTAACCTTAATGTTTTTTCGCTTTTTTAAACAATAATTTATTATATTTTATCACGTGTTGTTCAGCCGCTTCGCTGGTTACAGCTCTTATTTTTTGATAACGTATGGCTATACACAGCTGACTAAAATATTATGACCATTTGACACTTTCACGGAGATCATCTATAATTTCAAATAATTGCCACTAGATGTTGAGTTAGCTCTATCAACCCTCCACTAGGCGCTCTTCAAAAAGTTCCATCCATAGGCGCGTGGCATCTCTCAGATGCATCACCTTATACTTACGTCAGAAGAAGATTTAATCATTGTATTAATGAGATTTGGCATAAAATTATATGACATAAAATAATATTTTAAATAGAATCATAAATTGAGATATTTATACGAAAAATCATCAAAAAGAAAATTGTTAGTTATCACCGGTCACTACTGCTTACATTTTAAGATGCCGTGTTGCAGTCTTCACGAATCAGCGTACTATGTTCAAGGTACAGGATTTTTTCGTATAATGCCTTACAAAATGTTAGTATTTTTTTCTTGATGCCCTGACAAGAGGAAACAGTACCTTCTTTTCCAAGTTCTTGTTGATGTTTCTCTTGGTTTTTCGTTTTGAATGGGGCGTTGTATATCAGACATCTCTTCAATCTTGAGTCCCAACGAGACATGTGAATGCTACACTCAAACCGTCTTTCCCCTCAGGGGGCTCATCTTCTTTGGGGTGGGTTGGGGTGCACCCCCGAGGTACCTAGTGATCTTTCCTTTTCCCAAGGGTTTAATATCTTTGGGAAAAACGGGTGTCACGACCCCGGAGAACCCCAGTGATCCTTCTCTATTTTCAACCTTCCATCTTGTCATCCAATTTCTTCTTTTCTTCTTTTCCCGTCCAGACCACAGACATATGAATGTTTGGCGCAGTACAGCCAAAACTGGCTCTTGCGCCATAAAACACCAAACTCAACTCAAACCGTCTTTACAGGTGCTTTTTCAAAAGTTTATGACCTAGTGTTTAACTTTTGCGAGGTCTGTTGGTGCCGTTCCCATATGGAGTATTTTGGGAGTTTATTCCAGCTACATTGAGGTATTGAATAAAATACAGTCACTGGCTAGGCGCGCGGCATCCCTTAGATTTATATTAACTATCAGCGAAAAAAAACTATCCAACATAAGTTACAAAATACACCTTTCGAATTATTTTCGTATAAAACTGAAAACTACACTATTTTACAAGGAAAAAAAATCAAAATTAACGAAGTAGTACAAAGTCATAAAAGCTGACGTTGTTGGGCGCGCTGCATCTATCTGACTCAATGGCCTCTTCACTTGAAATATGTAAAATTTGGCTCGTTCTTGCCGCTAGTTCTAGGAGAGTGACGAAGGCAGATAAGAAGAAACAGGTTAAATCCACAGCAGGGGACGCAACATCCGGCATTTTTTATTATGCATTTGAGAGATTCACGCCGCTCAGCAGCGGAGTTAATAGGGAATACAGGAATAGTGAAGCATTAGTGCTGTTTGATGTTTACACGTGAGGAAGAGTATGATTTATATAGTAAGTGTGCGAAACGTCCGGAACGAGTATCAGCAAAAGCAGATACACTTATTTACTTATGCCACCTGTTCGACAAACATCAGAATCCAAAGGCACACAGAAATTCATCGCGGCTAAGGGCTAGATTTTTTAAGTCTGTCGTTAGCCTTAGCTTTTGAGAGACATGCAGGGGTATTAGAATGATTTTACTCGCGTCCACCCCAATTTTGAGGAAGAACACCCTGAGGGTGGTCTGAGGCCTCCCACCTCTCTTCCTCTTCCATCAACCTCACAAGAGTTCTTGCGGCTTGACGGCTTTTTAGAGAGTACCCCATGCGCGAAGGCACCAAACAGCCATACTTTCTCGGAATTCCGGAGCCAGGCCCTACGGCACCGTAGTTAGCGTCGCTAACCACTATACTGGATGGGAGACACAGATACACTTGTAAGGTGTTTGAGCAGCAAATATAATTGTTTACTCAGAGTAGATTCCCAAACAGATAACCGTGGCTCCAAATCAGGCTTGTCATCACAAGCTACTGAAAGTTCGCTCGGAAAGAAGAATAGGGGAAGAATTGGGGCCACACACACAAAACCTGATTTTGCAGTGGGGCCTGATACTCTCCGTTACGTCACTGATTTGGCATTAATCTTTATATAAAAACTAGTGAATGTTATAATATAAAAAAAAGCATTGTCTCTGTAAGTTGTTTACTTAGTTGACGGGTAAAAACTAGCCAATATATAAATTCAAATATAGGGAACTAAGTTATGCTTTACTGTTTCAAGTATGTCCTTTCTTATTGTTTTTTCACACCTAAAAAAGGAAATCGAATATCCTTCAGTGAAACTTAATATACAATGCCATCAAAATTAATTAGTATTTTCTGATGGTTGACAAAGATGAATCAAATATCTTCCTTTTTCAAATTCTTAATAGAAACGTAGTAGTAGAAACTCAAAATTTTTACTTTATTACTTATTATGCTTGGGAGTTTAGTAACAAAAATAGGATTCTTTTGCAGTTGCTTGTTACCTTTTAATCAATACGAATTTTGTTTTGATGGAAATAATTTTAAGAGTTCTTAAACTGAAAAAAATAACCCACACATTTGCAGTAAGAGTAGGAGTTTGCTTACAACTTGGAAAAATCTTTTCAATTTAAAAAAAAAATTCATCTCGAGAAAATTATTAAAAGTTTAATAACAAGAAATTTTATGATAAAATATATATAACTTTGTAATATAAATTTTATAGTAAAAAATTAAAATATTGCAATTGAAGAACAAAATCTGAAATCCTTAATGTTTGGGTGTCAGAATGTACTCGCCTTGTCAAGATGTAGAGACAAAAATTGTGGTAAAATAATATTGTGAGGTACAGTCCAACATAAAGATACATGCAATTTTTATTATATATTGATTAGAAGCAAGTTGGAACTAATGAAAAGTAAGTAAACAAATGGAATCTTTTTATTTGGTAAACTCTACAGTACATCAAATTTAATAAGGTTCAATTCAAATTCAGGAACATAAAATTTCCTAAAAGCTTAGCATAGTTTAATTCCTTGCCAAAAGCTCGATATAAAAAGTACCAAAAAGTTCGATAAGCCCTTTCACATTTGTCACAAAATTATAAGTGAAATTTATTATTTTGCTTTAGACAATAAGAAAATTTACAAGCGATAATTAATACAGCATCAAGTTGAGAAGAAAGCGGCAATTTCGACTGCAGGGCACGCAAACTCACTTCGCTTCGAACCTTCAAAGAACAAATTCGTGCTTCGAGGAATCGTCAATAAAAGAAAAGTGCTCTTTCGCACGGACGGATTTATTTTAATTATTGTTGCACTAGAGTTTCACGATAGGTAATACTGAGACGTATTTCTCAATTTTGAGCTCCTCTTAAATGTCAAGGACATACGCGAGCAAGTATATCACTCCTTATGTGTCGAAGTGATTATTTTAACCGCTTTTCTCCTTCAGTCATTCTTGAGAGAACGATATCTATTAACCAAATAATTCCTGGCGTTAATCCGAAAGCTGCAAAAATATTCATAAGAATTTTAGTATTTCATATAATAGGTGCATAATAATTATATAACAAAGCACTTTTTTTCTCGGTATCAATAATTATCAAGGCCTTTAGAAATATTGAATAGTAGATAAAATATTAAAAGTCTTATGCATCTCAATTTAAAATGAGGAAATTTGCAGTTGTAATTACGGAATTTAAAACGGCAACGAGGAGTAAATCTCGATAAAAATAAAATCAAGAAACATTTCTTGGAAGCATTTATCTACACTTACATCACATTCTGCGTACATTTTCGTTTACATTTTTACCTTTTCATGACTACAGGACCCCAGTAAAATTGGTGATTGTTGTACTTGATTATAACCTTATTTGCATTTTTTATACCAAACATCAAAACGGAATGTATACCAAACGGTATTACAAAAGCGGGAACGCTTAAAAAAGAAAAATATCGTCAAACCAATAGGTGACAACGATAAAACATTCATAGGCTGTATTCTTATTCCAATTTACTGCGTTGTGTAATAATATATTACTGTACTTTCTCACATGTTTTTAGTTTTTCGGTAAGAATATTTTTGTTTTTTAATAAAGTATATTAGAACATATGAAGTCACCCATCCGGTATAGTGGTTAGTGACGCTGACTGCTGTGTCGTAGTTCTTAGGTTCTGTTTATTAGGTGGTATAAGTAACAACAGCAATAGAACACATGAAAGATAAATGCCTGATAATGATATAGTTCTGTGGTAAAAATATTTTCCTGTCCAGAAGTGAATGTTTTATGAAATATTGTTATATATTTTTCTTATGTTTATTTATTTTACTTCTAAAAAATACTAAAATAAACATACTAATACTCGTATTTACTCTTATCAACTTTATAGTCCTGTAAGGTTCCTACCTGATGCCAAATTAAATTTTTTGTTAACAATAGACGAGTCTACAAGAAGAAGGTACTCAACTGTAACAGCTATTTAAATTAGGCCAATTTCTTATATCTTCTTTGCCGGGTGGGCCTTGGGTGTCACAATCGAGGTACACCTAGTGATCTTTCCTTTTCCCAAGGGTTTAAATATCTTTAGTAAACACGGGTGTCACGACCCAGGGTAACCCCAAGTGATCCTTCTCTATTTCAACCTTCCATGTGTTTTTGCTGCTGCTTTTGGTCGGGCAGCGGTTGCGCAGTACAACCAAAAACTGGCTCCCACGCCATAAAACACCAAGCAAACTCGGCAAATAACTTTTTGGTGGCAAATTTGACTGAAGATATGTTCAGTTCTGGACGTTTGGTTGCATACGGTTTGTTCCGGGTACGGATGAATGAAGTGCTTTAAGCTGGAGCGCTGCGGCATCCATAGATTTATATTAACTATCAGCGAAAAAAACGCTATCAACTCAAGTTACCAAAATACACCTTTCCAGTTATTTTTCGTATAAGGCAGAGAAACAATTTGCAAGAAAAATCCAAAATTAAACAGAAGTAAGTACAAAAGAGTCATAAAAGCTGATTTGTTGGGCGCGCTGCATCTATCTGACTCCGTGACTCTTCCGCCCGAAATATGTAAAAATTGCCTTCGTTCTTTGCCACGCTGCAGAGTTCTAGGGAGAGTGAGCCCAGAAAAGGCAAAAGGATAGAAGAAGGAGCGAGTTTAAATCCACAGCGGGGACGCAGCATCGAAACTGTTTTTATTATGCATTTGAGAGATTCACGCCGCTCAACGGAGGATTAATAGGGAATACAGGAATAGTGAAGCATTAATTGCTGTTTGATGTTTGTGAGGAAGGGGAAAAAAACATGATTTATATAGTAAGTGTGCGAAACGTCGGAACGAGTATCAGCAAAGCAGATGCACTTGTTACTTATGCCACCTGTTCGACAGTAACATCAGATCAAGGCCCACGAAATTCATCGCGGCTAAGGGCTAGATTTTTAAGTCTGTCGTTAGCCTTAGCTTTGAGAGACATGCAGGTGATAGAATGATTTTACTCGCGTCCACCCCAATTTTGAGGGAAGAACACCCTGAGGGTGGTCTGAGGCCTCCCACCTCTCTTCCTCTTCCATCAACCTCACAAGAGTTCTTGCGGCTTGACGGCTTTTTAGAGTACCCCCATGCCGCGAAGGCACCAAACAGCCATACTTTCTCCGGAATTCGAACCCAGGCCCTACGGCACCGTAGTTAGCGTCGCTAACCACTATACTGGATGGGAGACACAGATACACTTGTAAGGTGTTTGAGCAGCAAATATAATTGTTGTTTACTCCAGGTAGATTCCCAAACAGACAACGTGGCTCCAAATCAAAACATCATCACAAGCTGAAAGTTCAGCTCAGGAAAGAATAGGGGGAAGGAGGTAGGGCCACACACAAAACCCTGATTTGCAGTGGGGCCCTGATACTCTCCGTTACTTCACTGATTTGGCATTAATCTTTATATAAAAACTAGTGAATGTTATAATATAAAAAGCATTGTCTCCTTGAAGTTGTTTTACACTTAGTTGACGGGTAAAAACTAGCCAATATATAAATTCAAATATAGGGAACTAGTTATGCTTTACTGTTTCAAATATGTCCTTTCTTATTGTTTTTTCACACCTAAAAAAGGAAATCGAATATCCTTCAGTGAAACTTAATATACAATGCCATCCAAAATTAATTAATTATTTTCTGATAGTTGTTTCTGCTTCAGATAGATCAAGCTATCTTCCCTTTTTTTCAAATTCTTAATAGAAACGTAGTAGAAACTCAAAATTTTTACTTTATTACTTATTATGCTTGGGAGTTTAGTAACAAAACTAGGATTCTTTCGCAGTTGCTTGTTACCTTTTAATCAATACGAATTTTGTTTTGACGGAAATAATTTTAAGAGTTCTTAAACTGAAAGAAAATAACCCACACATTTGCAGAAAAGAGTAGGGTTGCTTACAACTTTGGGAAAAATCACTTCCATTTTTAAAAAAAATTCAGCTCGAGAAAATTATTAAGAGTTTTAATAACAAAGAAATTTTGATAAAATATATATATAACTTTCGCCAATATAAATTTTATAGTAAAAAATTAAAATATTGCAATTGAAGAACAAAATCCGAAATCTTTTAATGTTTGGGTGTCAGAATGTACTCACCTTGTCAAGATGTAAAATTAAAAAATAAAACGGTAAAATATTGTGCGTGGGGCTGGTCAACATAAAGATACATGCAATTTTATTATATATTGATTAGAAGCAAGTTGGAACTAATATGAAAAGTAAGTAAGCAAATGGAATCTTTTTATTTGGTAAACTCTACAGTACATCAAATTTAATAGGTTCAATTCAAATTCAGAGACATAAAATTTCATAAAAGCTTAGCATAGTTTAATTCCTTGCCAAAAGCTCGATATAAAAGTACCAAAAGTTCGATAAGCCCTTTCATTGTCCTACACCAAAATTATAAGTGAAATTTATTATCTTTAGACAATAAGAAAATTTACAAGCGATAATTAATACAGCATCGAGTTGAGGAAAGCGGCAATTTCGACTGCAGGGCACGCAAACTCACTTCGCTTCGAACCTTCCAAAAGAACAAAATTCGTGCTTCGAGAATCGTCAATAAAAGAAAAGTGCTCTTTTGGGACGGTTTATTTTAATTATAATGTTGCACTGAGAGTTTCACGATAGGTAATACTGAGACGTATTTCTCAATTTTTGAGCTCTCTTAAATGTAAGCATCAAGGACATACGCGAAACAAGTATATCACTCTTCATGTGTCAAGTGATTATTTTAACCGCTTTTCTCTTCAGTCATTCTTGAGAGAACGGTATCTATTAACAAAAATAATTCCTGGCGTTAATCAGCTGCAAAAATATTCATAAATTTTAGTGAGGAAACAATATAATGGTGCATAATAATTATAACAAAGCACTTTTCAGTATGTAATTATCAGGCCTTTAGAAATATTGAATAGTAGATAAAGTAATTAAAGAAGTCTTAGGTATCAAGCGAAATTTAAAGTGAGGAAATTTGCAGTTGTAATTTTGGAATTTAAAAAATGGCGGCGAGGTAAACCTCGATAAAATAAAATCAAAACGTTCTTGGGAAGCGTTTATCCGCTTTTATATCCCACTATGCATACATTTTCTTTTACATTTTTACCCTTTCATGTCTACAGGGGCCTCCCATCACATAAGGCTGTCTTCAGTAAAAAGTGCAGGAAGCAAAACTAAACGCGAAGCACATTTTCAGACAGAAAAAGGACCCAATTTCCATGGAAATTTGCAACATCATAACTTGTACCTCTGTTAATAATAGTGTTTTAAAATTTCAAAATATTCAGAGATACTTTCTTTTTTGTTTTGGCTACGTAGAAGCCAAAGCCCATTTAACATTATGGTATAGGATAAAAATGCAGAAACACATAGCCGAAAAAATGAATCCATACCGGTTGTCAGGAGGAAGTATGATAAAAATGCTGCTCTCTAAAAGATAGTGAATGCAGGAATACCATATTTTAATTTTTCATTTCTTTTTTTATATCTGAAAAAAATGTTCGAAATTCGGTTTCCTATTCTTTTAAGCATTAACCAAAAACAGCCTTAAAGGTATCCGACACGTTCGGATCCATGATTTTAAAAAGCGCATAATGTATAATTTTCATGATATTTGAGTGTCACTTAGATTTAGAATACGTGTATAAAATTGTTTGAAGAACATTATGACAAAAAATTAATTTAAATACAATATTTTGGCAAAAAATTAGCAGAATAGCAGTTTTGACACCCTTTTGTAAAAAGGTAACTATTGTATTAATATTTTTGCATATATAGAGAATAAGACACTCTGTACAGAGACTTAACTAGAATTTTTTGAAACGCATAATTTGGAGTCAGTTTGTATCCATGTTTTACACGAAAACAGAAGGGAGAAATTTTAAGAAAATACGCCGATAATTATTTCAAATAGTTGTAACTCTAACAATAATGTAAATTTTCAAAAATCATAGTTGAGCTACTCTGTACAGAGATAAACTATATACAAGCAAAATATTAACTCTAATAAGCACACAAAAAGCCTTTGGAAAATGAGGACCCATTCAAGATGAACACTGCCAAAATATTAATGTTACAATCATAATGTCGCTTAAAATAATTTTTATGCATGTATTCTAATCTGAGAGCTGACACTAAATAATGAAATTATACATTTAACGCTTTTAAAATCATGGTTCCAGGCTTTATGGTCGTCTATAAAGTTGGTGATTGTCGTATTTGATTATAACCTTATTTGCATTTTTTATACCGAACACCAAAACTGAATGCATGCGAAAAGAAATTACAAAAGCGAGAACGCTTAAAAAAGAAAGAAAAAAAAAAAACGTCAAACCAATTGGTAACAATGATAAAACATTCATAGGCTGTATTCTTATTCCAATTTACTGTGTTGTGTAATAATATATAACTGTACTTTCTCGCATGTTTTTTGTTAATTGGTAAGCATATTTTTGCTCTTTAATAAAGTATATTAGAACTTATGAAGCCACCCATCCGGTATAGTGGTTAGTGACGCTGACTGCTGTTTCGTAGGTCATATGTTCGAATCCCGGAGAAGGCATGGATGTTTGAAATGTATAATGCCTTTGATTCATGGGAATACTCTAAATAGCAGTCGAGCCGTAAGTCCTTTAACGATATTGCTGGAAGAGGAAGAGAGGTGGGAGGTCCCTGACCACTCCCAGGGTGTTCTCCCTCAAAACTGAGGGAGGGGGCGAGCCACAAGTCATCTCGCGAGGTTGGTGGAAGGAGAAGAGAGGTGGGAGGCTACTGACCCATCCAGTGTGTTCTCCCTCAAAATTGAGGTGGGGGTGAGCCAAATCGTACAATTACTTGTATGGTGCTCAAAGCTACGGATAACAATATTTGTACAATTAGCTCCTTGCCACAATGAATTCGTGGGCCTTGATCTGATGTTACTGTTGATCAGGTGGCATAAGTAGAAATAGAAAAATTGGAAAATAAATGCCTGATAATGATATAATTCTATGGTAAAAGTTTTCCCTGTCCAGAAGTGAATGTTTTGTGAAATATTGTTATACATTTTTCTTATGTTTATTTATTTTACTTCTAAAAAATACTAAAATAAACAGTTACATACTAATACTCGTATTTACTCTTATCAACTTTATAGTACTGTAAGGTTCCTACCTGCCGCCAAATAAAATTTTTTGTAGACGAGTCTACAAGAACGAAGGTACTCAACTGTAACTTCTATTTAAATTAGGCCAATTTCTTATCTTTTAAGTAGGTGGTGGAATAAGTGAATGGTCCCAGTATTCAATTTGATGATTCCAGGTATCTAAATTTAATAGACCAATATTTTTCATACCCTAATATGATGGTCAGGAACGGTTTGTCTTCTGGTTATCAGCAATCCTCGGTTCATCCACTTGTTATCCTGTGTAGAACTGACTCGTGATTCCGTAGCTGTGAGATTTTTATCAACATTAAAGATTCAATAAAATGATTTGGATGTGTCTATTTTTGGTACATTTAGTAACATCAGAATTGAACTGCCTACCAAATTTTCAGTAAAGGAAGAGTTATCTTAATAATTATCAGATGACACTTTAATGTTCAATTTTATTTGTATATCGCTAAGATTTCTCCAGAGAGCTTGAACTAGAATTTTTGAAAAAACCACGTTATTTTCAGAGTTACTACCAACTGAAATAATGATAGGTGTTTTTTTTTTTTGTTAAAATGTTTCCGCTCTGAAATATTAAAATATGAATAAATCCACTTTTAAATTATATATTTCAAAAATCCTAGTTAATGCTCTGTACAGAGGTGTAAGCTATATTTAGGCAACATATTATTACTGTATAAGCATTTTTCATAAGAAAAGAATTTTTGAAAATTGGTTGTTCTATGTCCATTTTTTGCCAAAAAATGGCATTTAATTATTTTTTTATTGTAATAATATTTTTAAAACAATTTCATACGTGTATTCTAATATAAGTGACACTAAATATCAAAAGATTCGTTTGTACGCTTTTACAAAATCACGGTTCCGAACGTAGTCAATCCCCTTAAATGGGTTACAAAACTCATTATAATCTATAGAATAAACTGATAAAATTTAAATCTTTCTTCAGTTTGACAATCGTTATTTCATGTTATTGTATAAAACCGCCTCTCCTGTAAGCTATAATTCACTGTTTGGCGGATTTTGACTGAGATATGGTATACCTTTCAAGAGCAACTCCTTTGTTATATAGAAGCTAATAATCTTGGTAATCTGTGCTCACGCCAATTACAAACTAAATCCTGATAATGGATTTAAACCGGATGTCAGACAGAACGACATTAATCATTATCTGGTCATACTTCAGTCTGTTGGAAATTTATGTGCAAATATGTATATTTCCAACTGAAAATTCTCCTGTAGCGGATAACTGCATAAGCCAGTAACAACCTCCAGACAGAGGTGATTCCTTTTGTCTAGTGGTACGTTACGTGCTTACGTAACCGAAGGTCACGGGTTCTATCCTCCACATTACCATTGAACATTTTTAGAAGTAGTTTCTAGTTCGGGCGAGCGGAAGGATCCCGGGTAAAATAACTAAAACCATATTATTGTTGTAGAAGTTATAATCATAACGTTATTTTGATATATTTTAATCTACCAGTGTCATCGCAGAGAAGTTTTAAGAGTTTTTGCATTTAGTGTCGGGTAATTTGTTTTGATGAAATAATTACGATAACAGGAAAGTTTTGGATTTCTTAATGTTGAACCTAGTTCAGACAAAAATCAAGGACATATCCTATCTGGTGTACCTACTCGAAGGTTTTCGTTCACATGCTAGGAGTCCTAATGGAAAAAAAGGTCTCTTATCTCTGACCCTCCAATTACAGAGCCTCTGAGGTAGAACAATTGATGAATCGGGATATGTAATATTGAAATAATATTTTACATTAGATAGATATCAGACCTTTCAAAATTTAAATTATTTTTATGTACTCCAAAGACAAAATTCAAAAGGTATTCTTTGAAATTGATATCGAACTGTTTTATAATTTTACAGGAAAAATGGTAGTGGTTTTCAAATCTTTTAACTAGTTTCACACCCAAACTGAATTATTTTCTTCTTATATAACATTGAAAATATCTGTGTCGCTTATGTGCTCATTTTGAATTAAATATTAAGGATTTCTTCCAGAAATATATACTTCGGATTTAAATAGTAAAAACAGTGCACACCATTTCAATTCAATTATAGCAAATTCCGGTTACCCGTATCAGAGAAAGAATACATAATTTTCTTACTTAGTAACCCAGATCGATTTGCCTAGGAAAGTATTTTTTTTTGAGGAAAGAAACACAGATGTATCTAGGGCGATGTATAATAGTAGATATTCCCGAACAATAGAAAGAAGTTACTTCTTTGATTTTATTGTAGTCACGTCTTTTCAAGAATTATGTTCAAAAGACGTTTTACGTAATGGGAGAAGTAAAATAAGAAATAGTTTCATCTCTCTCTCTCTCTACGCGACGTCTTGAATGCAATTTTCCTTGTAACAGCCGAAGAAACTTCGTAGTTTCCAGACGCTGCAACTGTACATCTACATCACCGCAGCGATTGTACTGCAAATCATCGTACGAAGATGAAAATTTTGTATAAAGAAAAAAAAATACTTGTTTATTTTATGCTAACTGGTATACCCGTTCTTCGCACGGGAGAATTGAAAAATTAAACAATACAAATTGAAGAATAACGAAGTATTTAAAGAGTTAATTTTATGTGAAATGCAAATTAAACAAAAAAAAGCTTTTTGCATATCTCAGCTGAGCATAAAAAAAACATATTTGTTAAATTTTAAGTCTGTAAATCTTATAGCTAATAAAAGGGATTTATATTTATTTATAACTCCCCGTAACTCTCTTGTCGGTCGATTTTTGAAAACACCTTTCTAAGCTGATCTCTGCTCAGCAACAGCAACACATTGCTACAAATTTTGTGTAATGAACGCTTCAAATAATGTAAGTATTTATATCTGGAAGTTTAATACGTTAATATTACATTCTGTTGTATTTATTTTATGTTAAAATCTTGCCACCACCTTTCCCTTTGAAATATAGTTTTATTTTAAAATAAAACTTAGTGATTACACTGATCAAAGGAATAAATTAAAATCGAGCGCGCACTGAGGCGCTTGGCGTACAAAACAAACAGGGAAATTTTTGCTTCACGCAAAAAAAGATAGATAGATGCTGCCGTAGGCTTTTTGGCAGATGGCAGATTTTTTTCCTGCTTTCTTGACAATTATCGTTATATTTTGAGAACTTCACACAATGTCTTTATAAACTATAGCCTATGTGTTATTCTGATGTATAAGCTATATTATTGTAAAATTTATTAAAATCCATTCAGTTGTTTTGCCATGAAAGAGTAACAAACATCCATACAAACTTTCACGTTTATAATATTAGTAAGGATGTAATATAACATGAAAATTAAGCGTACGTCCTTTTCTTCACTTTTCATTGATAATTTTTTTCCATTCTGGTTGGTTGCTTGTTTATAAACGACATTCCGAAGCTACATGAAGGACCGCGGAAACCTAGTGGTTATGATCTCAAACACATGTCCGGCGATGTCCAGGTGCGGTTTCGATCCCTGATGCCACCTAAGGCCTGTGTGTAGAGGATCTGATGCCCGTATGTCGTTGCTCAAAGTTCTTATGTTGACAGTCTAGGAAGTTTGGATAACAGGGTGCCAGCTCAAATGTCGTTCTCGTCCTATGACGGACTTCAAAATGGCGTATGTGTATAAGTATATGTATCTTCAAATGTGTATAAGTATGTGTGAATTATTTTAAACAATATACATACATTTAAATCAAATATATTTGCATTTTGCTATTAAAGCTTAAAGTAAGCAATGTGTAGCATTTTTTTTTTTTTTTGAATATTCAAAGATTTCTCCTCAAAGGCTTAGCTTTCCACTTGGAGCGCAAAGCTTTAAACCCAAAGCATGCATGATGTTGAGTTAGTTTCCTAGTCGTTTGTGTGAAATCAAACATTGTGGCCAATGAGAGGACCTACACGATTAAACACTCGCACCTGCATTCTGGGTGAACTCATACGTATTATTTTGCGTACCTCACTTTGGAGAGGCCATTGTACCAGAATAGACGAATTTATGCTTTCAACTTTTTTTTGAAATTATCAGGCTGGGTATTTTGTTTATTTAGCATTTTGAGGGGGGTACTCATCTTTAAAAGGTGTATTTAAGTTATCCTGGCGTAAATCTCTCCAAGTGGGCACATTTGTGACGACACCTAAAAAATTAGCAAATAAAAGCTGCTTTCTGTTTCAAGTGTTTGCTTCATTACTATCGGAAACAACGCGGAAGAAGACTTGAATTGGTTACAGTTGACTTTATGGACGTTAATATATGGCAATTGATTGTGCTTACGTATGTTTAAAGAGTACAGATTTTTCACGAAAGCTATACAATAATAATTTCTCAAATAAAATGGTTTTGCATAAAAACTACTAAATTAGTCCTCAAGAGAGACCAGAATTTATCTTAAACTAAGATTAGAATTTTTAAAAGCTGAAAAGAAGAAAATAATAATTCTTTAATGTAAAGTTTCAGAACCTTTTAAGTTAAGATGGAGTATTAGAGTAGAACCTTATATTTTTCAAATAAATTACTAATGATTTGAATATTTGTAGCAAGTGAAGTGTTATTTCATAAGAATATTTGCAAAATGTAACAAAGTAATACTTCTTGCAAGTAAAAAATACAAAATAAAACTTTTTTCCTATAAAACTCGCAATTATTTTTTAAAAACTATCATAACATTTCTATAAAATATTTACGTTTAATTTATGTATTTTTTCTTTTTCTGTTATTTGTGTTTATGAATTGATAAAGTAATATTTTTTTTCATTTCAGGAAGCCATCCCAGAAGTTGATTTTGCCAAGTTTAAGAAAGTCAACCATCAGGTAAATGCTACTTTCACAATAACATTTTCAATATTCTTGACTATAATATCATATCTTTCTATTGTTGTAAAAGAAATAGAAAATAAAGTTTTCAAATAAATTAAGGAAATTTATACGCATATATGATTTGATGAAATCCTAATTTTGATCTGTTATTGTTTATATTGTAAAATAAATAATTATCAAATGAACAATTTGTCTTCTTTTAATACGGTGACGCTGAATTTTTTCAACTATAAACTTGACAAAAATATATTCATACAATAATAAATAGTATTTCAATCAGTTTATATATGTGTTTCGTACTTAGATGTTATATGTTTAAATGACAAAAATAAATATTGTAAATAAATTAATAAATCATCGTATTATTTCACAAATAAATGAGTGATAAAAAAGTTGTATGTATATATAAAAAATATTAAGTAATAATAAAAGTAAATTCACACACTGTTTAAATATGTAAGTTCATACTCTCTTAGATGAAATACTTTAAAATTAAAGATAACACATTTTAATGGGTGAAAAAATGCCTTTTAAGGAACTTAAAGTTTTAATCATTGAATATTTTACTAAAAACAAAATATTTAAATAAGGTTTAATATTTTGGTGGTCGTTTATTTTAATGAACGGGATATTCTCAATGGATATTGAAAAATTTAAATGACTGGATAATTTGTTGCTTATTCAAAAAGATTTGGTATTTTAAAGGACTGAAAATTTTAATGATCAGATATTTTAATAGATTGGACTACTTATTAGACTTATATTTCAATAGTTCGAATATTTTAAATAAACTGACTAATATAATGACTTGAAGATCATAATGATTTAAAGTTTTATAAGTTGAATCATAACTGCATATTTTGCTGAAAGGAATTCTTTGATACTATATTTTAATGAAGTCGAATTTTTATTGGTATTTTTATATATTTGATAATTTGGTATCTTAATGGACTAGAAATTTCAGTAGAACTAATATTTTAACTGGTTGGGATTTTTAGTATAATTAAATATTTATCTCATGCAATATATATTCTTTGATATAAAAAGAGGCATCAATATTGAGTGCAATAGGATTGATTTTTAATATGTACGTTTGTATTGGTGCATTAATAATTAGTTTGAATGAGCGGGACGTTAATGCAATGTGCAGTAGTTTAGAACGTGGTTATATGGATAAAAAAAATTTTATAAATTTAATCAGTACCTACTTATGCGAAAATGATGCTCTACGGTAGGGAAATTAGTAGCAAAGAATTAAAAATTTCAAAACTTAAAAAGACTTAAAATTTTGGTTAGATGATTTTAGATAAAAAAAATTACTTTTGTACAATATAAATATAACCAAAAACGATTATTATTGATAAAAAAGTATTGAGCATTGAATAGTTTATAATGTACCTAGCAATATTTCAAATATCTTTTCCCGCACCATCCAATCAGTCCGATCCAAGCTTTTTCCACCTTCAACTTTATCGTTAACTGTAATTTAGACAGTAGATTTTTTAAAATTTTAATACTTAAGAGCTCAAACTCAGTGGCGCAACAGCCCATGAGGGCCAGTTCCTACTGCACCCATCCCAGTATACGTGACCATTGGACGCTGAGGTGCATGAGCAGTCAGTCTCAAGTAAGACCCCATTGTTTAAGTCCC
The DNA here is from genome assembly GCA_019973955.1 of Trichonephila inaurata madagascariensis. Classification (NCBI taxonomy): domain Eukaryota; kingdom Metazoa; phylum Arthropoda; class Arachnida; order Araneae; family Nephilidae; genus Trichonephila; species Trichonephila inaurata. The sequence goes on from BMAV01003041.1 coordinate 74,424, forward strand.
CAAGCAAACTTGGTACTCATTTATCGGCCTACTGCATTTGGGATGAAAGGCTAGTCGGCAATAGAACTCGGACCTGTGGTGTGGAAGCGTGTACGCTACCACTCAACCACTGGACCTCAGTACTAAAGAAGCTGCTAAAAAACGTACATGATGTGTGTTTTAACGTAAATAGGTGTCCTCTTATCGCAATAAATGTACTATTATTAGACTAAAGTACCTGTTATACTTATGTAAAAACTACATTGACCGTAAAAAAAGTTCAGATACCTAAACTTCATTCCCTTTGTGGCAGTACTAAACATAAAAACTAATTTTTTATTTTATTCCGTCTATGTATACCGGAGAGCATTTTTCTTCATAGGTAGGTTTTAAAAGTCTGAAAAAAATTGGATCCATCCTATTTTTATATATGGATACGCTTTCGTACAACGAAACCTTTTTGATCCATCAATGTTATTCAAGTCTGGTATCTAATAGTTGCAGCACTCTTCAAAACAAAAGCCCATATACAACGATTAAGCCCAAATATATCACCACTCAAACCATCATTGAACATAATCCTTCCCTAATAGCTTTGGCATATTCAAGGCACTTCTCCACACCACTGAAAAGTGATTTTGGCGAAGGCTGTCTACTTTCCAGCCTGCTTCCGGTATTTTTGTCTTGTGGTTAACTGAACTCAAGGCTGATAATCACCAATTCAGCCTATCGATCTCGAACGGTGGAATATTTTAGGTCTGTAATCACTCACTGCTAACGCACCCTGACACTAATGAGAACACTTGAAGAAGAGTTGGACAGCAGCCAGCTACAACGAGTTGTCCTGTAATATTTACCTTTTCTCGCTGCTTGAGTTTTGTTCTTGATTATTTAATAAGCTCCACTGCCTTTTTTTCCTGAACTTTCGTGACTTTTTGCCGAGCCGAAACACTCATTTGAAATTCAAAGCAGTCACCATTCGGTTGAAGTAACAAAACGTTCCCAAGAATAATGTAAACAGTCGGACGGGGATGTATGCTGATAACAAGTGATTGTTCGGTAAATAAAAAAGGAGATGGACTCTAACAAGATGATGCATTTTAAGAAAAATATTGCATTGCTTGTGTAAACAATAGTATAATTTCAGAGTCATATTGAAACAATTTTAGGGAAACGGCTATTTCCGAAGAAATTGCCTTGATTTTTTTAAGTAGAAATAATTGCACATTTAATATGTCTGCAGACAAAACTGCTTTGCTCCAAAAGTTATACACTGTTGACCATTCGAGACGCAATGGGCGTTTAATTTAAGCCACGCAAAGACCTCAATAAGACATGTAAGCGATCAAGGATACCAAATGCTGTGCGCTAGCAGTGCCGTCTTCTAGCTTGATGTAAAGAGAGAGCTCATTTTCAAGTACTAGTATTATGTTTTCTTGCTCTTTTTTTATTTTATCTGAGAGGCTTCGAAGAAAGAATATGTTTGTTAGTCCAACCCTTTTCTAAATTTGACGTAGGAACCATTATGTCTTGTAGACATTTTAATTAATTGAAAAACAATTATAAAATCCCCGTACACCACAAAAGTGTCAAATGAGGCTCACTAAGTAAGTATTAATCACACATTACAAAGGAGAGAAGGGGAAAATGTTGAGTTTATGAATGATTACAAATATTTGCAACAAATTCACAGAACTTTTTAAAAGCACTTCTGGTAGAAAGAAGTTGGTGAAAATTCGGAGGTCACACACAATTTATATATATATTTATTTTAAGTCCCTTGAAAGTCAGTCTTATAATCTTTCTCTCTCTGACATACTTGGAACACAGAAGTACATATTCTACATTTTCCTCACCACCAATCACAAGAATATGACGGAACTAAATTAAATTTATTCAATGAGCTTTTAAAGTTACTATGGCCAGTGAGAAATCGGGTTATTTTGTAATTAGTATAAAAATGATGGCATGACCGTCTCTCATTAATGGTTGGAAAAAATTTCTTTGTTAAGCTGTTAAGCTCCCTTTATTTGAAATGAGATATTCTTGGTTCCAAGATTCTTCATCATTCTTTCTTTCATAATCTTCTTGTAAAATAATTTTCGAATATTAACGGCAATGTCAATTTCCAAGAACGCCTGTGTGTCCGAGAACAAATGTAAAATCTATTGAGATGTTTTATCTTTTAAGCTTTTAAGTTGCTTTTGGATCTCGACGATCATGTTAGATGAAGAAATACACAAGAGAATCCGAGGAGAAAAGAGATAGTAAGAGATGACATTATTTTGTTCAGTTATCCATTTAATGTCAAGATTTAAACATAAAAGTTCAGCTACTAACACTCTGTACTTATCACGAATTCTAAATTGAAAGTGCATGTTTTTCCCCCCACCCTGGAAACAAAAGGAAACCAACTCTGCCATCAATTTTAGCAAATAATAG
>BMAV01003042.1:0-25532 GCA_019973955.1 Trichonephila inaurata madagascariensis
ACGTAAGTTTGAGGTTTTCGAAACCTAAGGGCGTACTTGGATTTCAAGGGACAACAATCTGTATATTATGTAAATATGTATATGCATTTTTAATTTTTTTTATTTTTTAGTACTAATTATATATTATATATTATTCATTATTTATTATGTGTTATTATTTATTATTTTTGGTTTGTTATTTTGAACATTTGATTGGTGTAAAAAAACAACAATAATACTTAACTCGTGTTCCTGAAAAAAAAAAGAAAAAAAAAAGCGTTTTGGAGGAAACGAAAAAACTTAACGCTGGGATACAAACGACAAAAATTATACAACGTCATAAGGGTTAAGGATTCTGCACGAAAAATTATATTTCATTTTTCCTGAAATGAAGCAGGTAATAATCAATTAATTAAATGTTAATTTAAAAGTTAAATTTAAAGTTATTTTATCGCTATTGAATGGAGAGGTTTAAAATTAATTAAGAAAATTATATATATAAATACTGTGTTTAAAACGCTAATTTAATCACAATTCAAGTAATATGTTAAAAACAAATTTTTTTAAGCTTTGACGAAACAGCATTTTATTTCTGCCAATAAAGTTAAAACTATTTTTCTGTAAAAAGTTCTAAATATTTTGAACATCGCGTGCTTGGGAAATAATTTATTTTCAGTCTCACGTGAATATTTCGTTAAATGCCTGGCATTTATTCGACAGTTCAGTCAGAAACACTTAAAAAATGCGAGTTTGATAGAATGAAGACAAATTTACCAACGTGCCACGGCAAATAAACCATTGATTCTTAGGCCCTGAATGTTCAAAAAGGTAATCCCACGTTTAAATCAAGCATAAAGTTATGTAATCTCTTCCCAGGCCCGCTTCTATACTGAAAATGATTTTTTTCACGGCTGCTAAAAATTGCCGAGGAAAATACCTGCCATAGAAAAGCTTTATAAATCCCCATCCATCAAATAACCTGTCGGAATAGTACCAGAACCATACATCAGAGGAGTTCTGAAAATCGAAGAGAGAGAGAGCTGAAATTTTTCTTTCATTTATAAGCATGAATGATTTCATCTCCTATATTCTTTTTATATTCGGATCATTTATTTGGGAAATGGATGTTTATATTGTTACAAAGTGTTTGAAAAATGATATTGTAATTCTGTGAAAGACACTTTTAGTCACTATTCTCCTCGAGAGTATTTTAAAGTAACTATTTAAAATAAAAATTTATAATTATGAAGGGGTTATTGTTAATATGAATTCAAAGCATATATATTGATCTAAAAATGATTGTTTTATCATATCTTTCTATACGTTGTTATTTTATAAAACCTAATAAAATCGAAAATGAGTAGAAGAGTTTTTTTTAAAGTGATTTACTACATCCAAAACCATCATTAAGAAAAAGAATATAAATTGATTACTTTTTCAATTCTTACTATTCGCCCACACTCTCTGTTTATTTATTTATCTTGGTGGAATTTTCAATCGTTAATAAAATACACTTTAAAGAGATCAATTGAGCTGAAATTTTATATACATGATTATTTTGGATGGCAATATAGTAATTTAATTATAATTAATAAAAATTAATTGATTAAAACTAATTATTCAAAGAATTACAAATACAGCCACGTTGGCATCACTTTTGGCGACTTAGCTACCCTTTTGACGACTTGGGTCAAAACTTGAAAAGGTTTTTTTTTCTCACGTTTTAAAGCATTCAGTTGCACTGAAATTTTATATACATGATTGTTTTGGATGACAATACGATATTAATATTGATATTTATATTAATTGTAACTATTTAATAAAAAGTAGCTAAAACCAAATTTTTCTTTGTTGATCTTAGTAGGAATTGACTTAAATTTATTTTTTATATATATATTTCTTTTTGATGTTTAGTAACAGTTGAATTAAAATATACATATAAAAAAATTTTGCGAATGCTATTACAAGAAAATATATATTATTTTAAAGCAATTTTTTGGCAAAAAATGAAGAAGAATGACATATTTCCCAAGCATTCTCCTTTTATGAGAAATGAATCTATAATAATAATATTTTACCGATATATAGCTAGGACTTTTGTACCTGGGTTAGGCTAAAATATTTGAAAAAATCACATTATTTTCAGAGTTACAATCCTTTGAAATAATAACAGGTGTTTTTGTTTAAGTTTCTCTTCTATGGTGTAGTAAAATATGAATCAATTCACTTCTAAATTATATATTTCAAAAATTTTAGGTCAACCACGGTATAAAAGTCCGAGCTATGTATAATCAAAATATTATTATAGTAGCATTTTCGATACAAGGAGAGTGTTTTGAAAATACGCCATTCTTCATTTTTTTGCCAAAATATTGCATATAAATACTTTCTTTTGTAACAATATTTGTAAAACAGTTTTATAGGTATATTCTAATCACAAACTGACAGTAAATATCAAAATATTATCGATTTATAAAATTTTTCAAAATCCCGTTTCTGAACGTAGTCAGTAACCTTAAATTAGTAAAAGTTCTATAAATAGTTAGATTGAAAAAAAAGTGTAAGAAAGTTAAAAAAAGCCCCATTTAACTGAATGTATTAAGTTATTACACCTCAAATAATGAAATTTTTTTTATATTAGTAACGCCAAGAGTAGTGTAAATTTTGAAATAATTTAATTTACATTGCGACATAGCCATCCTGTGATGACTATGTCTAGTAGGATCCGCGTAAGCTAGAGGTGTGGGATTATCTAAATGATGAGACATTATGTAATTCTTAACACAACTTTTATTAAGAATAACTTATATTACTTAATTCTAATTAACAACTTTCTTAAAGTGAAAATGAGCCCACAATTAAACCTTATATTCAAGTCAGATCGCGCAACTAGATCATTTATCTTAATTATAATAATTCAACTGTCTAATCTAACTTCCTATACAAAATATTACCTTTTTGTAGAGTCACCTTCCTTCCTGGGTTGAAGTAATACCTATTACGTAATTTTAGATGAGAAGATTCAGACTTTCTTAATCTTTATTATATTTTAATTGAGATGAACGTATCCTTCTTCCAAAGCTATAGGACGACTAACACTTGTTCCGAATGATTCCACACTAAGTTATCTCTAGGCTTGCCGTTTTATCTCATCAAACTTTCTATCCTTTTAAAGTATATCTCTTTTGCATATTCGATTCGTTTCTCTTCTTGGTATTGGGTTGGAAAAGTTTTGCCATTAATCGTGGCCGTCAAAGAACTTAGGAGTTATGTTAGAAGAAGGACGCGAGAGACGTCACAACATATGTAAAGGGTTTCCTTCGAGTCTTTCAACTAATCTTTAAGGGGGAATATTTTCTGAAAGCGTTGTTTGATTTGAGAACCTCTTTCTGTAAAGGAACCGCAATGTATGTAAATGAGAGATACTATTTAAACTCAAGCAAATCGTGTTCGGGGAGGAAGAGGGCAATAAGTGTGTTGATGTTAGTTTAAGTGTATATATCAAGGATAATTGTATTCAGAATTGTCAATGTATCTGGCCAAAGGACTCGGAACCTTGTTATCAGAGCCCAGAGAAATGCGTCTGCGTTTGTTCATATAGGCTTGTTGAGTATATACAATATTTACTATTATTGAGTAGGACTAATTCCCACCCATTAGCCATTTGCAACCTTATTATGTTTGGATATAATAGGAATTAAGCTTGTGTGTCTTAGAGATGTCTCTTTGCGGTTAACCCTTGCAGTAACATGAATATATATATATATATACGTTATATATATTACTTTACTATTTCTTATATAATTTTATGTAAGTAGTTTACAGTTTTATATACTAATTATAATATGGAGTTTTGTATTCTAGCTTTTACCAAAAAATTACAAATTTATTTTCTCTTTTTACTAAAGTTAAGTTATATAAGCAAATAAAGGGGAATATTGGCGCTTCGAAACAATGTTTAAAATTCTACAATCTCAGAGATCGTAATGTTACATTCAGAACAATGTTTTTGTAATGATACAAAATATGATTTTCTTAATGTAGATGCTTTAAAATAATGATATAACTCGATATTTGTATGTGTTTGAATTAGATATATAAACTCAAATAAATATTAAAGACAGAAAAGAATTACCTTAAGAAATTTCAAGAAGAGATTATGAAGTATTTTTTATCTTTATTCGATGCTAGTAAAACTTTTTTATCAGTAACTTATAATTCATAATGCAGTGCAAAAATATTAAATATTATATAAATTGGATTAATCAAAAATTCCCTTGAATATATCTGTTATTCCCCATAACCCGAAACCTATCATGGAAAAGATTTTGCTTTTTTTAATTTTAAAGGGGTTGTTGGGTTATTGATTTAACACCCATAATTCAACGCGTGTCGTAAATAAAATCAATAAAAACAAACTATTTTTCTTTACTTTCAGTACTTTTTTTTGGGGAAAAAATTTCCCGACGGGGGCAAAAATTAACTTTTCCAACACCTTTTTAAAACCCATTGGGGCATAGAAAAAAAAGAAAACCAAAACCGGGAATAACAAGATAATTTCTTTTACTCCAAACATAAAAAATTAAGGCGAAATTTTTTTACCCATCCCTCAAAACAAGAAATAAAATGAGAAAAAAATTTGGAAGGGTTGAAAAAAGTTTTAAAAACTTCTTAAAATAACCCTTTGGGAAAAATACTTCCCTTTTTTTTACTTTAAAAAAAAGAACACAAATTTTAAACCCCTTTTAAAGGGGCCCCAAAAAGTTCTAGAAAAAATTTTAATATTGGGGATCGGCATCTGGCATATATTAATAATTCTTCTTTTTGTGGTTTATTTTTAGTATTCTCATATAATATTTAAATGCTATGTTTTTTTTAAAAATAAACTTTTTTTTAAAAAAATTTTTTGAAAAAATTGGGTTTTTTTAGCGGGTAGGAAATTAATTTATTTTTGCTTGTAGATCATTAAGCTTGTCAAAGGTTTTAATTATGTTTATTTTCCAAGTTTTCCAACTTTTTTTTAGGAAAAAAAACCCTTTTCCTTTTTTAAATTTAAAAAATTTTGGGGAAAAACGGGTAATGATCATGGCCCAAAAACTCATGAATCAAAATCGGGGGGTTTCTTTAAAAGGGGCTATCGCGGGGAAGGGTTTTGGTTGGTATTAAATTTGAAAAAACCCCCCACTAAATCCTCAAGGAAGTCAGATGAGTGAGGGTTCCATTTCAAGTGTCTTCAGTGTCACTTCATAACATTTCAAAATTATGAATTTGTTGCCAATTGTCCTAGAATAATTTCTAGTGCACCCCTCTTTCCCACTTTTTTGATTTTGCAGTTTTTTTTCAATATTTTCAAGTGAAAACTTCTTTGGGTTTTTGCGTTGGTTGGGAAATGAACTTGAATGATACATTTTAAAAAGCCAAGCATATTTACACTCTTAACAATGGCAACAATACTACTGAATGGTAACAATACTATTCTTTAACAATGGGCACTAATCTTGGGGGTTTTTAAGGTATCCGAACGTTCCTTGGAACCATAAATTTTAAAAAAAGCATAAATTAAAATTTTTTAAAAGATTTTTTAGTTGTCCTTAGATTAGAATCCCAATGAAAAAATTTTTTGGGGAAGTTATGAAAAAAAAAAAAAATTTTTTAAAAATACAATTTTTGGCAAAAATTAATTTGGGAATAACCCTTTTCCAAATACTTTTTTGAAAAAAATGCTTCTAATTGTATTAATATTTTGCTTGTATAAAACTCAGACCTTTTTTTAAGGAAAAAACTATAAGTGTTAAAAAAATTAAAAATTTTTTCCGGGGGTTAAAACCATTTGAAAAAATTTTATCGGCGTATTTTTTTAAAAATTTTCTCCTTTTGTTTTGGGTAAAACATGGAAAAAACCGACTTCTAAGTTAGCTTTTTCCAAATTTAAAGTTCACCCCCGGGCGGGTCTGGGGCTGAATCTGAAAAAAAATATTAATACAATAAAAAACTTTTTTTAAAAAAGGGGAAACTTTTTTAAAAAAGGTTTTCCAAAATTAATTTTTGCCAAAATATTGTATTTTAAAAAATTTTTTTTGTCATAATGTCCTTAAAACAATTTTATCCTCCTTTTCAAACCAAATTCAAATTTTATCCATTTCCCGCTTTTAAAGTCATGGTTGGGAAAATTAACAAAGTCTTGTATCGGAAAGAAATTTTGGGTTAAAAGCGAAATGTAGAGAAAAGAAAAATGGAAAAATTTCTAATGGTTACTTTTTATATTTCACCAAATCAAAAGTGTAAGAAAATTACCCGAACTCATTGACAAAATTTAGTTGCCTTGGAACCCGGGGTTTAAACTCTTCTGAACAAACTGCCTATTATTTTAAGGGGGGGTTTTTTAATGCAGTTTTTTTAAAAAAACAAAGCTTTTAGTATTTTTTTTAAAATAAAAATTAATTTTAATTAGTGCAAATGACCCAAAGAAAGCATACGACAAAGTACAGAACAATGCTTGAATTAGTTTTTGTAGATATTTGAAATTTTTTGAACTAAAGTAATATACCCCTTAAAAGATACCAAAAAACCTATTGTTTCCTTTTTAAAGAATACAATTGTTTCCCAAATATGATTGTATTTTTTTAAAAAAAATATTACTCTTTATAAATTACAAACATTAAGGGAATAAATAATTTTATATGACAATCCCTAATATCCCTTTTTTTTTAAATTTCCCCCAAAACGGGCCCCCGGGAAATAACATTAAAAAATTTAAAACTATCCCTTCCATCGTGTGGTCATAAGCACACACCCCTTTTTTTTTAATCACTAAAATTGAAAATTAAAGGGATATACATAAACAAAAATTTTCAACTTTGGGAAATTTAATCCGTTAGGGGGCCTAATTAATTAATTAAAAAATATCGGCTGAAAAATTAATTATTTTAAAAAAGGGTTTAATTTTAAAATAAATTTTTAAAATCTTTTTAAAAGGTTTCACTAACATACATGAAAAAATAAGACACTTATTTTGACATTTTACTCTTTTTCAAAACAAAAAATGACAATTTTCCCAAACCCCTTTGGGCACCATCAGCTGAGGGCGAAATTTCCCCGGTTTAAAAAACTTTTTCCCTTTCCCCTCAAAAAAGACTCTTTAAAATTTGGGCCGGGTCTTTATCTTAAAAGGGTTGGGGTTTAAAGGGAATATTCAAACAAAAGGTATCTTCAGAGTTTTCAAAAAAGGTTTTTATTCTTTTGAAATTTTTAAAGTGGGGTAGTACTTACAAAGTCCCTTTCCCGGTAGAAAAAGGGAAAATACTATATAAAAAACAAATAATCATTACAGTTAGTTATTTTTTCTTTTTTTTTAAAAATTTTTAAAATTGGGATTTTCAACTACTTATCGTAATTTATTTTTTTCCTTTAAATTTTATTTTTAAATTTTTTTTGGAAATTTTTTGGTTTTTTTGTTTTGTTTAAATTTTTAAAATTTTTGCGTCTACTATAGTGTTCTAAAGTTTGGGGTTTTTTAATAAACTTTTTGAAAAAAATTTTGGGAAAAATCTTTACTCACACTGTTATTATTCTAAAAAAAAAAAAGAAAATACAATTTTCTTCCACATTTCCCTTTTATTTTAATTTACCATTCTTTTTATTTTGCTTTTACTAAATAAGAATTGTGTATTTAATATATAAGACATATATAATTTCATCTAACTGCTGATTCAAAATACGAATACAAAACTTCAAAATCAATGTTTTTGTTATCATGAAACAAAACATCCTACGCAATCTTTTAGATTTCGAAAACAGCAGATAATTAATTCACGTCAAATTACTTGAAAATCAACTTTTATGCATGGCTTAGCTTCTAAAAAAGAGGAATATGTTTTAAATATTTAATTTAATTTAATTTAAATTTAAAACCCGACTTTCGTTCAAAAAACAACTTTTAAAAATCAATATTTCTCCAAACGAAAAGTAAATATTTTTAATTAATTTCCTTTGGGGTTCTCTTGATAGTTAATTATTTTTATGTATCCAAGTTATTTCAGAACAGTTGGAAATTATATAAAACAAATCATATAAACATTTTTTTAAAGTCAATTCCTACTTTTGAATTGGACGGGAAAGAAAATATTTTTTTAACGATTGGTTTTAACAAGAAAATATATATATAAATAAATAAATATTTTATATAGGAAGGGGAACTAATGGGAGGGAATTTGAAAAAAAAGCATGATTTTTTACCGATTGTTTAAAATTCCCCCCCGGTTTCATGGTTTTGGGTGAAAAATTTGGTTTGAAGCCAACTTTTGTCTAATTTTAACAGTTACATTGTTACAACAATGGACCAAATCTAAGTTTGCCCTCAAAGCCAATTTAATTTAATTAATTAAATTTTTAAATTTAAAATATTTGAAAAACTGTATTTAAATTAAAATTTTCTTTTCCCCGGTTTTTAAAAAAAGTATTTGAACCCGAAATTTATGAATAGAAAGTATTTTATTAACGATTGAAAAATTTTAACAAGATATATAAATATATCTTTTTAAATTTTATATATATATTGTCCCGGGTTTTTAAAAGTTTAGGTTCAAAAAAATTTAAATAAGTAATAAATAAATAAGAACAACTCCTTAAAAGCAAAAGGGTTTGTGAAAAAAATAAAACCCATTTTAAAAGGGGGGGCGAGCACGGGAAGAAAACGCATACCCGGGAAAAGGGTTTTGCAGGGCTCTTTTTGAAGTGTTGCCTTTAAATTTTTACTCGGTTGCGCGCCTAAGGGGCCCCCATGTTGGAATTTTAGGTTTAAACCCAAAAAAAAAGAAGTTATTTTAGAGATGATGCCCGCATTTTTGGGCCCCGGGGCCCCAAATTTTATATATATATATATATATATATATAAAAAAAACTTATTTTTATAATTTTATATCCTTTTAACCCCTAATATATATTTCCCAAAAAATATATATATATATATATATATATATATATATATATATATATATATATATATATATATATATATATATATATATATATGTATATATATATATATATATATTTTATATATGTATAAAAAAAAATATAGGGAGAGAGTGAAAACGAATGGGAGGGGGGGGAAAAAAGCATGGTTTTCCCAATTTTGGAAACTTTGTTCATTATTTACAAGTAACTGTTTTGTTAAAAATAAATATAGTTGATCAATTGAATAGTTAAATACATATAATGTACACAGTACGTTGGAAATTCTCGTCTATCTATTTGTGAAAGCTAGATTATAAAAAAGAAAAAAAATGGCAAAAAAAAGGAAAAAACTGAACCAATTTATTTAAAAATGCTGAAAAAAAAAGGGGAAGGGTTTTTGAATAAATTAGAATCACGCATTTAATCAATGTTTTAATTTAAACCAATTAAATGAGGATAGCTGAAACTAATTAAAAACGGGGGCCGAAGAAGGAAGGAAATGTTTTAACTCCCAACTGGGGCCTTTTTTTTTTTAAAAATGGAAAGGGTATTCAGGGAAAACTTTTTAAATTTTTTGGAAATTTTACAAACTATGTCGCTTAACTTTAGAATTTTTCGTTTATTTTTTATGTGAGATTAAAAATTTTTTTTTAAAAAAATTAAGGGGGTTCAAATGATTAAAATTTCCTCCCTTTTGTTTTTTACAAATTTATCTTTTTATAAACTGAGCTTTTTTTTCCCCAAACCCAAAATTTAAAGGGAAAAAAGGAAGTGAATGTGTTTTCGCATAAATTTTAATATATCGTAAAAAATTTTCAAACCCAAAAATGTTTTTAAAAAAAATTTAATTTTTATACCTAAAATTGATGGGAAAAAAAAATTGGTTTATTGGGTAAAATTATTGCTTTGTTCGACAATTTAAAAACTTTCTTTATGAAAATTTGGGAAAAAAAAAATTTTAAAGGGGTTAAATAAGGCCCAAATTTATTCCCGGCTTCTTACTTTTTTTTAAACTGACTGGGAAATAAAAGTCTCTATAATTAAATCTTAAAGTACTTTTTTTAAAATAATTATTCTAAATTTTTTAAACTACAAAAGCTTGGAAAAATGCGCGTTTTATTTTTAAATCGTTATAAGCGAAATTTAATTAAATAAACTAAAAAAGTACCAAAATTCAGCAGCTGAAAAGTAATTGTTTTTTTTTGACTTGAGGATGTTGTGAGATTCTGTTTATCCATTATTTTTTAAAAGTGCCTATGAAGTATATAAATACCTTCAATATATAAATAAATAGGGAATAGTATAAAAAAAATTTTAAGGTTATGTTTATTTTACGCCCAAAATATTTAAAAACAAAAAACATTTTTAAAAGGGAACTTTTGGAAATCCCGTAAAAGGCCCTTTTCCCCGGAAAGCTGCATTTTTTTTAATTTTTTGGGGACATTTGCCGTATAACCGCACCCCATTTTTTCGGGGCGAAAATTTCGGCAATTTCGGTTTTTTTGTTTTATATATATATATATAATTAAAAGGTATTACCCCCTAATTTTTTTTAAAAAGTTTATTTTTTGAATCAGAACCTTTTTTAATTTTAAGAGGAAAGTCGTTTCTTTCAAATAAACAAAAATCCGATCTTAAAAATCTAATTTTTTTTATCTTTTTATCTCTTTTTTTTTCTTTTTTAAACTATCATTTTTTATACCCGGCGTATAACGCGCACCCTAAAATTTCGACCTCATTTTTTGTGTTAAAAGTGCGCGATATACGCCGGATTTTACGGTATATGAAATTTATAGAATAGAATTAATATAATTATTAGCCTCTCCGGAGACAATATCTTTGAAATATTAGGAGAAATAAGAGTTTAGTTATAATGGAATGATGGGTTATTGATGTTTCGATTTACAATTTTATCGTATATGGAATATATGATGAAATTGTAAATTGAAACATCGTCCAAGCATCTGATATCTGCTTGTACTAAATTCTCTTCCGACAGACTTACATCTACACTAGACACTACACTAGACAGAATTACCTACAAAAGAACAATATAGCGTGGCCTCCTCCTTTCTCTGCCTTTGTTCAAGGCAAATCATCTTTTACATCGTTTTGTGCATACATTAATAACATTTTTTCTGTATAATTTAGATTGTAAATTTTGTCTGTTTGCTAAAATTTATTGTACGTGAATATACATGTGTATGTGAGTATATATGTATGTGTGTATATGTATATATATACATGTGTATATGTATATGTGTATGTATATATGTATGTATGTATATATATATATATATATATATATATGTTTCTACATGTGTGCCTATGTGTGTATGTATGTTTTATGTATTTGTATTTTGAAAATTTTATTATGATCATGTTTTCTAATTTTCCTCATTGAATAATTTTAATTATTGATTATTTCCGTTTGCATGTGAGCAATCTTGTATTTTATTCTGTATTTATTGTATTGCATCCACTTTTTTTTTCTCATTTTTTTAACCCCTTTTGATTCCCATTTGTTCCTATATCCTTCTACATGTAACGCTAAGCACACAAGGAGTCTACCAAGAGTCTCAAAAAAGTTACTCTTACCCCCTACTTGGGTTTTAAGGTGTGATTTTAAAAAAGCGTATAATTGGATAGTTTTCAGGATATTTAGTGTCACTTAGATTAGAATAAATGTATAAAATTGTTTTAAGGACATTTTGACAAAAAAAAATGATTTAAATACAATATTTCGGCAAAAAATTAACTTAGAATAATTTTTTTCCAAATGCTCTCCTTTTGTGAAAAATGCTTCTATTATAATAATATTTTGCCTGTATCTAGCTCAGACCTCTCTACAGAGGCTCAACTAGAAATTTTGAAAAATGCACATTATTTTCAGAGTTACCACAATTTAAATAATTATTGGCTTTTTTTCTAAAATGCTCCCTCTGTTGTAAAATAAGGATAAACCCACTTCTAAGTTATATATTTCAAAAATTCTAGTTGAGCCTCTGTACAGAGGTCTGAGCTATATACAGGCAAATATTATTATATGAAGCATTTTTCACAAAGGAGAACATTTGGAAAAAGGTTATTCTAAGTTAAGTTTTTGCCGAAATATTGTATTTAAATAATTTGTTTTGTCGAAATGTCCCTAAAACAATTTTATACATCTATTCTAATGTAAGTGACACTAAGTATCATGAAAACTATCCATTTATGCACTTTTTTAAAATCTCGGTTCCGAACGTAGTCGGATACCGTAACACGTTCTCTGCCACTGACGCCTGGCGCGTCAACATAGTGCAGCCTCATATGGTTAGCCACCATCTATGGACTATGATAAATAACATACTTCATTGTAATTCGGCTTCGGAGGATGGGTATACGAATTTTACTGGCAACGAATGTGTTAAATTACATGTACCATCATTCAGTATGGTACATGTATTTTTAAACCCAAAAATTTTGAATTGTTTTATGTTTACGTGAAATTTAAAATAAATTAAACGACAAAGTCGAGAATAAAATGTTTTAATATTTATTCAAATTACTATTCCGAAAAAGGCTGCTAATTGTGAATAAGTACCCTATATAATGTAATGTCTACATAAAACTACGTATCAGTAAACAACAGGAGAGCTATCTTATACTAAAACTTTATTATTTTTATACACAACACAATAAATTGTAACTAAGTATCATGCTTTTGTAGACTGCAACATTTTGCTACTGAGGCTTACTTCTATGTGTGATTGAGGGTTTCAAATTATTTTTCCCCTCTCCCATATGTTTAGCAGTCTTTGTTATAAATGAGTGACACGCCCATTGGATGTTCAAGTGATCTTTCTTTATTTTCAAACCTTTCCTTTATCAGTTCAAAAGACACTCCTAGTTTCCGTCTTTCTTGCAATTATAGAGTTTAAGTGAGATCGCAGATACACGTTTTCTCCCCATAAATTAAGAAGTCAACTTGCATCAGCCCAATTTGGACCATGTGCCACCCAAATAATCAATTAATGTATTTCTTACCTTGCTTACAGCATCATGTATGATTACGAAGTCATTTCGTCGCTTATAATAATACGAATTTTTTATGTTTTGTGTGTTTATGGTCTCATACTATTTGGAATCATAACATCTTCTTTCTTGCACTATACAGTATTTCTTATATATATTAAACTGTACTTATTTTTCCATAATTCTACAATTTCTGGTTCTTAAAGTTAAACTTGAAACTATTTGATACCATTCTGAATTTGTCACGAAGGATCTTATAATTACGAATACAATATTCAGAAAATAAAATAATACTTTTAATTTCACGAATTATGGTACTTAGATACATTGCAAACATTGTGTAGTTCTAGTAAATTATAAATTGAATTTGCTGTTATTGTTACTTGTCGCACCTTATCGACAATAAATTTTATTTAAATCATATCAGGAGATCCGTGAAATAGATATCTAAAAAAAGGATTAATTTTATTTATTTATAAATTATTAAGTAAAAGCCTTAGAACATGAAAATAATCATTAAGAGCAAAAATAAAAAACAAAACATTCAACATAGAAAAAAAATGATATCAAGAAAACAAAATATATTTAAATTAGTGAATAATTAAGCAATTTATTTTTATATTTGTATTAGAAAAATCATGCTGAATCGTGAGGTTTATGAACGTTTCATTTCAGCAATTCCGGCCAACGTTTTATGTTTTCACAGCGCTCTCACAAGACCAAGTAACTTACTTTGACACATATAAAGAAATACAGAGTGTAACGAAAATGGCGCCAAACTCAGCACAGTCAGATTCTTCTTTGGGAATACATAAAAAATGACCAAAAGAACTGCACCTGAGCGATTCATAGTTTACGAGAAAGATACAATAAATGATGATGCATGATGGTCACGATGGGGCTCCTGCGAGTTTCTGTGCTACATTAGATGATTGGCTGGATATGGCACACCTCTGCCACTGGATCGGATGTGGGGGTCCAATTCTATGGCCACCACGATCGCCAGATCTCCCACCGTTGGATTTTTTCCCTATGGGGCAATTTCAAGAAATTGGTGTATCGAGGCTTAGTAACTACAAAACAGACTTATTTGTTCGTCTGCATGTTGCTTGTTCTTCAGTGGGCCCCATGTTGCTGTGAGGTTTGTAAACATCCATTCCCGGTGGATACTTTGAACATCTACCTTTATTAATATTCGATAACACTGCTGCTGATGTGTACAATAGGGTGTTTTTCCCTTGTACACCTGTGACGTCATACTTTGTTTTTCTCGTAAACTATAGATCGTACAGGTACAGTTCTTTGGAGATAATTTGTATACACCCAACGAGGAATCTGGCGGTGCTATTTTTATATAATCTGTATATGTCTTACAATTTATGCATAACTGATCGGTTACATTAGCGCAGTAGGCAGCGCGTCAGTCTTAGAATCATAGACCCAGTGGTCGAGTGATAGTGTATCGTGCTTCCACACCACAGGTCCTGGTTCTATTCCCGGGCTGGGCAAGATCGACTCAGCCTTTTATCCCTACCATGAGTTGATAAGGGGTACAAAAACTTGATTGGGACTAAAAACTGGGAGTCTTGCTTAGTAAGATGATACCTGATCGGGACATCTGCTCATGCACCTCAGCGCCCAATGGTCACGTGTACTGGGATGGGCACAGTAGGCCCTGGAGTTAGAGTTTGATCTGTTACATAATAGAGAGAGAATAGCTAAGACATTATTAAACTATTACACACGCACATATTACCACATTTTAATATAAGCATAATCTCTATACACATTACTTGTTTATATATCTGATTTCTCACAAATCAGAATCTAGACCAGTGGTTTTTAAAGGGACCCCTTCGGATCCCAAGAAGTCTCCGATATTACTCAGGGGGGCCGTGGAAAATGAAAATTGATTTGGGAGTACCTGAACAATGTCAGTGGGTCCGCGCAAGGTTTAATATAAAATTAAAAAAAATTGATCCATTTTTTATTTCTATGGAAATTTTAATAAATAACAATAATTCACTTTCATATTCCCGAATGGATGTTGAACCCTTTTGCGCGTGGAGTATTCAGATCCCAAACACAGATAAATCTATACTTAAACAGGAGTATCTTATTGAAATACCCACAAATGAGGAACTTACCAATGTTTGAACAAGGATACCACACATTCTGGTTACAAAAACAGATCCCAATTTTTGTATCCTGCATTATGGGTTATTGTACAGAAGTTGTTGACTACTTTCATTTCTTCTCATTTAGTAGAACGTGGATTCAGGGCCGTAAAAAATCTCATCACAAAAATTAAAACGAACAACTAGTGCTTGTGGGGATTGGTGGTTGCTACTCACAAGCATTGAGCTGAAATAAATATACTCATAGTATCTCATCAAATTCATCCAAACCATTCATTTTCTTAAAAATTTTATTTAAAAAAAAGTTAAGCAAAAGGTATAACAACAATAAATAATTCTTCAACAAAATGTTTTTTTTTAAATTTGTAATTTTTATACTATGCTTTTAAGTTTCTCTTTCACTTGGGGTCCTTGGGAAAAGATTTGATTTTAAAAGGTTTTTTTGGCAACTTTATATATTCAAAAGTTCCCTGGGAAACTTTTAACATAAAAAAAAAGTTAAAAAGTTTAAAACCTGATCTGACCAAAGCCCTGATGTGTAGTCTTCTTCATTTTAGGTTGGTTGCTGTTATCTTATTTTTATTTAAAGGTGTGTGTGCCTCGATACTCTTTTTAACAATGAGTAATATCTATCACTCGATTAATAAAACATTTAATATTGGGATAGTATTTAAAGAAGGTGATTTTGTGGTATTAGAAAAATGTTATTAAAAATGATTACTGTAGGAATTTTAGAGTACTATCAAAATATTTCAGTATGTAAAAAGTTAATTACTTTAATATTTTTAGTTAAGGTTTTTCGACTACTTTCGGAACCGTGATTTTAAAATGGCACATAAATGGATAATTTTCATCATATTTAGTGTCATTTGGTTAAATACATGTATAAAATTGTTTTAACATTTGAAAAAAAAAAATTATTTAAATCTATTTCGGCAAAAAGTTAACTTAAAAACCTTTTTTAAAAATGTTCTCCTTTTTGAAAAATACTTTATTATAATAATATTTTGCCTATAAAAAATAACATCTGTCAGAGGCTCAGCTATTATTTTTGAAAAATTCACATTATTTTCAGGTTACCACCCATTGAAATAATTGGCGTTTTTTCTTGAAATTTCTCCCCTGTTGTCGTAAAACATAAATAAACATTTTAAGTTATATATTTCAAAATTCTGGTTGAGCCTCTGAAAAGGGTTTGAGCTTTCAAAAAATTTTTTAAATAATTTTTCAAAAAGGGGAAAAATTTTAAAACCCCGGAAAAAAATTTTTTAAATTTTTAAAAAAATTTTGCTTATTCTAATCTAAAAACGGTAAACATCACGGTATCCATTTTTTTTAAAAACCCGGTTCCCGGGGTCTATTTTGAAAAAAAAAACAACCACATATTTAAAGTGGAAGACTACAGAAAAAAGAATTTCTTTTTAAAAGGTCTTAAGAATACTCCAAGCTATTTTAGTAATGGCGTAAAGGTTAAAGATATATTTCGAAGCTTTGAAGTGTAACATTTACGGTCGTTCTCTTGTTAGTCTTAAAAGCTCGGTTTCGCAACGTGGGAGGTTTGCATATGCATTTCATGTTTAAGTGGATGTTTAGAAAAAGTAAGGTCATGCTAGATTAAACTAATTCTACGTTATTGATTCATCTGGGCATAAAATCAATCTTTCTTCCAACGTAATAGCTTTCGTAACAGATTTAATAGCAGAAGGATTGTATTTTTTTTATTTTGACCAAGGTATCCAAAACCCTTCGGGAAACCGTGATTTTAAAAACGTTTAAATGGATAATATTTATGATATTTGTGTGACTTAGATTGGAATACACGTATAAAATTGTTTAAAGGGCAATATGACAAAAATTATTTAAATACAATATTTTGGTAAAAAAATTTAAATTAGAATAACCTTTTTTCCCAAAAGTTCTCCTTTGTAAAAATCTTCTATTTTTAATATTTTGCCTGTATACATAGATCTCTGTCGGGGCTCAATTAAATTTTTGAAATCTAACTTGGAATCGGTTTTTTTCATGTTTACAAAAACAGAAAAGGAGAAATTTTGAAAATACGCCGATAATTATTTCAAATGGTTGTAACTGAAAATAATTTGAATTTTCAAACATCAAAGTTGTCCTTACTCTGTGTGCAGAAATGTGAGATATATACGGGCAGAATAATGAAGCTGCTTTTCACAAGGAGAACAAAAAAATTTTATTCTAAAGTTAATTTTAACAAAACCTATTGTATTCAAACTCAGGCCACATCGCCAACTTTACGCGTCCTTTCGCGGCAATTTTATACATGTATTAATCTAACAAAAAAGTGACACTAAAGTAATATGAAAAGTACTACATTTATGCGCTTTTAAAATCATGGTTCTGAACATAGTCGGATACCTTAACACAATAAACATTCAATAAAATTGTAGTTGCAGATCGTTAAAATGTCACCAATGTCGAATGTCACTCACATTCATCCTAAGTTCAGGTTTCAATTATATTGTTCATGAAATAATTCTATAATATTGAGTTGTTACATTTAATTGGTAACTCAGAGTTCTGAGGAAATTTTCATGATTTTTAATAAAACAGAAAAGTTTTTTTCATTACACTGCATATCTATAAGTATTTTAAGTAAGAAAATTCTGGGCATAACATTATTGTTTTATACCTTATTTTTTTGTGTTTTTTTTTTTTCATTTCAATTTAAAAGTTAATAACAAGCATTGGATTTCGGAACTAAAATTTCTGATATTTTGATTATATTTGGTTTTCTTTTAAGATACTTGAATAAACATATTAAAACAAAAGAGATTGTCCTAATCTACTTAAATTTTAAAGAGAAAAGAAATAATTAAGTTTCTTGTTTTAATTTTATAGTTAATGAATATTCAGTAACCCTATTTTTACAAAAATGAAAACATTATAAAAATTCAGAAACAGAAAATAAAGTAACCAAAAAGAAAAAGAATCCATGTAGACAATCAGTCTTCTCTATGAAGTTCATAACATTACCACTCTATTAACATAAGAAGGCTTAGTAGAAATAATTTTATCTTATCTAGATACTAGTATACAATTTAGTTAAATGTATAAGTTCCTAGAAATTACTAAGAGAGCTCCTTCTAAAGTAATCCACAACAAGTTTTAATCGTTTAACCAAATTTTTAAGAAATGCTAAAAGAATTACAACAAATTAATAGCCGATCTAAAATTTCCTGGGAAGGTACTTTTCAACATGCCATTGCTCATTGCGGTGGGTTAAATGGCTGCATAGGAACGAAAAAGATAGAGTTTAGCCTTGAAACAGACAAAATTGTTGTCTTTTGATTTATTTTCTAAATCAAAGCAGATATTGTTTGCGGTATATATTTTTAATGAATCTGGTAGAACCTGCCTGCGTTAACTTGGTCTCAATTTATGTGAGAATGTATTTCATCATTTTATAATGTGAAAAAAAGAAAGAAATATTTTTATCAAGAGAAAGAAAGCAATATATATATACCTAACTTTATGCTGTGTAAATCTTTTTTTAGTTAGTAAAAGAGGGACCGAAATAAAATAATATTGAAAAAATTTATAAGCGCAGTGCTGAGACGTTATTCTAATAAATTTCTTAATATATTACCATTTATGTGGTAGATTAATGTAAATGTTTTTAATGAGTTTTGTTTCATCTTAATATATCGATCAAATTTTAAGAATTTTTGTTAAATTTGGAACTTTTACACTTTCTCTTTTTTCCACTTTTAAATAAATAGCCAATAAAAGATAAAAGTGAAACCACTTATATATTTGTATTTCTTGAATTTTTTAGATATGTTGTTTTTCATTGAGGTAGAATTATGAACATTGATTTGCAGCTTTGAATTTTTAACTTGAGGAAGTGTGTTAACTGCTTTCTTATTTGCTTTTTAAATACTAGAAATTTAAATTTTACACAAAATAGTTTAGTATTTTTAAAATTTGTAACATACTGAATATGTAGAGTGCTTCATAAATCTCCAATATTTTTATACCATAGGATTTTTGCAGATTTTACATTTCTACCAGTACGCAATTTACAATATATAGCTGTATTAATTTTTTAAAAACTAGACTTATTCTTCTTCAGTAATATAGGCATAAAAAGTAGAGGTTGAAAACTATGTTTACAATCTTAATCTTAAACTTAAGAATTTACTTTATTTACTACCGTGCTTGTTCTGCTTTTCTATATCAGGGGGTGGCTTGAACTGGGATCAACGTGCCATTTTTTTCTAAAGAAATTCCCTGTAGGGTACAGAAGTGCCATCAAGTAATTTTTGACTTGTGTGTGATTACTGGGAAAATAATAAAACTAAATACTAACTTCACAAAATTCTTTGTTTACTACGAAAAATACGTTTTGCGCTGTATGAATTTATGCCAAATGTTTCCAGTATACGTGTAATTAAATTTAAGTAACATTAATTGGCGGCGTCTGTTGTTGCAGAGTATATATATATATATATATATATACATATATATAGATGAACAAATAGCTTATATTAGAGTTACTGGGTGTTACACTTTTAGCCAGAATGCATGCTGAATTAGAGTCATCTGCCAAACAGTGTCTGAACGAGTCTTTAATGTTGACTTATCTCTGAAAATGGTCACTCGTGAGCATAGGTCAGAAAGAAAATATAGTTAAAATAGGGCCAGAGCCTGCTTCTTCCAAACAGTTAAATGTGTCTGGAGACTAAATTTCTATGTCTCAAATTTCGTTAATAGTGTATATTTTATATTGCTTGTTTATCTTTCTGTTTCAATCAATTCCAACTTTTTCCTTGTTTCAATACATTTTTGAATCCATATTGAATTTGATTAGAAATCAATAAGCTGCATTTTAAATTCTTCAATTTCCAACGAATCGAATTGGGGAAAGTTCAGTTAATAAAATAATGGCACATCAGGGTACATAAAAAACTTGTGCCTTTTTGACAATAATTTGAATTGAGAAAGTCTCACTGAAAATTCCCTGATTGAAGAATCAATTATGGAAACAAATTCTTCAATTACTATATATTTGTCTGTGGTGCACATTGTCTCATGCACATTTTAATCTTTGAAAGTTTTTTTTTCAAGTTTGGGGTTCTTTGTAATAATATAGTTTCTGAATTAAAATGCAAACCGTTTTAGAATCCGGTGTACCCAAAATATTGTGCCGCGTGCCAATGGCTCGCCATTCCTGTTCTATACTGTCTGTCTGATAATTTTTTTGTTTATTTAAAGCAGTAAAATAGAACTATAGTAAACTAGCATTTACTTTAGCGATTATATATATATATGTAATATATATATATATATAATTCAAGATAAAATTACAAAGCAACTTAATAAATATAACTATGGTATAGATAATAAAATCTTTTTTAATAATATTAAAAGGTCAGATTAAAAATTTACAAAATAAATTTATTACATAGTTTATGTTGATAAGAGTGCCAGGAAATTTTTAAATCATATGTAAATACTATTATAATTTATTGATCAACAATTATTTCGATAATATTACAGCTTTTATTAAGTCTTCTGTTTCTGATAGAGAAATAAATAAACGTATCTTGGCTTTTCATAAAAAGTTAAAAATTCAAATTAATAATAATTTTAAATTTCCATATATTTCTAACTCCCAAATTTCATAGAAGACCCAGTTAAATTTAGGACGGTTACAAAATGGTTTTAATACATATATATCAACAAAACAGGCAAAATTATCCATGAAATATTGCATGAAACAATAAAATAACCTTATATCCTCAGCCATTCTTAAAAATAGCAAATCACTTGTTGAAAATGAAAGATAAAAATTTATTCAGTCTATAGTTTTAGATGTTGAAGATCTCTTTAACTCTATTAATATTGATGATTTGATTAATATTCTTTAAATTTACGGGCAATTTATTTAATAATTTAATTATGATAGATTTGGTTCACTACTTAGGTTTGTAAAAGAGTTCATATATTCATAAAGGTAACTATTATCCGCAGATTAAAGGATTGGGTTTTTCCCCGAGCAACTGTTTGCCAATTTAAAATACTTACTTATTTTTATTACATTAAAAATTTTAAAATTTATATTTATCGTTATAAAAGATGATATAATCATTTTTTGGAAAAAGCCAAATTTATCCCAACTTAATTTTTTATCCACAATATTTTAATTTAATAAACAAATAATCAACAATGAAGAAATTTTCTTGACTTTGTCAAATTATATGAAATGTAATAGTTTCTAATATTTATGATAAAAGAAAGAATTTAATTTAAAATTTAAAAAATTTCCCTCATTGGGAGAGTAATGTACATGTTTCTATATTCAGAAATATTTTATTAATTATATACAACGTAATAAATTTCTTGTGTCAAAAAAATCAGACATTAAAAATAACTATACAAATTTTACTAAATTTTGTTTTAAACAAAATACCCAATTTTTTTTTATTAATATTTATAAAAAAAAGCTTTAAAAAATAGTTAAATTAAAATTATAGTTTAAAATTAGCTTAACTATAAACAAATATTTTGATATAGTTATTCCATAGTCTAATATTAGATTAGAAATTACTTACTATTATTTTATTCATATTTACTCGGGTTTATTATGTTATGCTATAATATCAACTATTTTAATTTTTTATTTCCATTTGTAATCTCTTGAAATGCTACTTTTCCCCCTTTTGATTTAAATCTGTATTGGGGGTATAGAATCTGGCAACAAAAAATTTTTCCCCCTCAGTTTTTGGGGGGCTTTGATTGGTAAGGAAACCTTTATCTTGTAATGGATTTAGATATTTCTATCCATTATTTCCTATTGGTTTTTTCTCAGTGTTATTTACAAATAAAGGGGAAGGTTTGGCCAAAAAAATTTCAACCCCACTTTAATAAATTAATTTTTATATACTAACTGTCCTAATTTTATTGTTATGGCACTGCAGCATCCATTTTATATTTATTATCTCGATTACTCTTTTTTTCCTTCATTGTATGATTTTCCGCTGTCTATGTGTTTGTCGAGTTTATTGTTTGGATGTGACTTTGTTGTAAAAATTGACCCATATATATATATATATATATATATATATATATATATAATTTTATATATATATATATATATTTAAAATTTTTATATATATATATATATTTTTTTATATATATATATATATATATATATATATATATATATTTATATATATATTATTTTTTACGGCTCACGCGTCTTTTCTGTAACATAACCTCTTGGGGTTTTTTGACCCAAAAAGGCAAATCTTTTCCAACCCAAATCCATGAAGTGAAATGCAATTTTGCAAATAAATACCTTTAAAAGAACAGAAAAATTTTGTAAGCGGGATGGCAATTTGAGAAAGTTTGTTTAGAAGAGATAGAAGGGGAATTGACGGCCCCAAAGTTTCCCAGATTCCTAGCCATTACTACAAAGGGGCATACTATTGCACGCGTGTCAAAAATTTTCTGAAAGTATTGAACCTTAGCTTGATTCAAGGAAGGACTGATTATTTGATATTGATCTCGAATATTATCAGAATTGAAAGGGATAAATAATTTTTTAGATATGATCCGTTGTCAGGTTTTTGCTACAGCTGCGGGTTTTGGGTTTTTTTTCACTTAATATGTTTATTAATTTATTGAAATTTAAAATATTCAAAAAGTCATATGAAGAATTTTAAAAAGTCATCCGAGAATCCAATCTCCACGCGAAATCAAAGATATGGGCGCCTTAAATGACCAAAATTTAAATATATATATATATATATATATATATATATATATAAACGTATTAATTTACTAGAACTTGCGTTGCAAAAGCCCAAATGCTAAAGATTTTCATACTCCCACGGCGGTATATTAAACGTTTGACGTTTATTACGCAAAAGAAATTTAACGTACGCCCTGCATCCGGGGCCCAGGATTCTAACCCCCAAAGGTTATGGTTTTGAAATATTTTGAAGATCCGACGGGCCCTAAACTTAACATGGGGGGTTTATATTCTCCGTTACGCCACCACATACAAGTTCCCTATTTGCAGATTGCCATGGAACCAAGTGGTCATGGTCACAAATTTTGGCTGGAGTACTGGTTGCTGGTTTGATCATAACTACTAAAAGACCCCCCCGAGGTTGGGTCACTTTAAATTAGTTGCAAAAAAAGACCCTGACTGGGTATTAAATTAGAGAGTGAGCTTCCCCTCGTGTCGGTAAATTTAATGAGGATACTCTTTACTATCGGTGTACAGATGGCTCTAGTATTAAGTTTTGATTTATAATTTTTCCACTATTAATGTAGATTTTTGCTATAACATAACAAAACCGTTCCCAGTAAATCAGTCAGTTTTGGGGTTAGACAAGTTTCAAAATAACCCCAAAAGGGAATCAACCATCAGTCAGTTTTTTTGTATCGCAGAGCCGCAGCCAGTCGAAAAAGGGTGTCAAAAAAAACTATCCCAGAAATGTTGGGAAAAAAAGGTTTTTCCAATCCAAATGTACGCATTCACTATTGAATTGGGTTTTGGTTATTAAACAGCATCGTTTCCTAATTCAAAACGAAAAACATTTTATGAAGAAAAAATTTTTGTTCTGTCTGATAAAGAACTTCCGAATTTCAAAAACAGCCTAGATAAAATAGAGGAAGACACAATTAATTTAAAGGTAAGAGTCTCAATACTTTTCTTAAAACTTCTAATATTTGAATACCTCTAGATTAGCTAGTAATACTGTTTTTGCTAATTATAATGTAAAACTGCCATCCATATATAATCACATGAATTAATTTGAATTTTTGGAGTTGTATGTTGATTGCTTCCGATTTAAATCTCAGTTTGTGGTACTAATTGATGGTAATACTTGTTTGTCAGATTCTTAAAATTGTTTTAATTACAACAGTTGCAAAAAGTTATTAATTCATATGCATTTTTATTTGATTCTTTAAGACAACGATATTAAAACAAAATATTAACCATTAATAGTCACCTTACCAAAATGTTGAATTTTAATAAAATAAAATTTGAATCTGTATTTGAATTCGAAAATTGAATTGATTCCATTCAAAGTCATCTTAGAGTCTTGAAGCAATTAGAATTATAACTTAACAATTTGCTCTGAATCAATGCTATTTTTTGTAAGTACTCAACATTAAGACGATGAATCTCGTAAGCAATTCGAACTGTAATTAAATTCCAATGATTTGACGGAATGGAATAAATTCTTAGTCTTTTTTAATTAAAAGAAACCATGCCTTAAGAAAACGTGTTGAGAGATTCCACTTTGAAACAAAAGAACAAAACTTTTGGCGTAAAAAAGTGTTTTCTCTATGTTTTTGAACAAACCCTCTAAGTTTTTCAAAACTCAGGTTTTTTTTTTGTTCTTTTTTTAATGTAAAAAAAAAATCATGATACGTTCAAACAAGATGGAAACAATAGGGCGAAATCCCTTAATCAGAGTTTTAATTTCTTCGGTCATCCCCCAATTAAATATTGTATTAAACTAAATAAAAAAATGTAAATGCAGCAATGCTAATCATAACATACTTCTTCGCGAGGCCCCATAATGTTCGTCTCTATAGTAAGTAAATTCAAACAAAAGTCAAGAGAATTTTCTTATGAATATCCTGCATACTACTTCGATTATGAATGACCTGAACCCCACTGTGATGTTTAAAAATGAATTTCATCAAAGGATCTAAATGTAACGAGTATTATAATACTCTTTTAAAAACAAATTAGTATTGTTTTCCACTGCCAACGTCTAAGTTCAAAATGAGATGCTCAGATAGGGCCAATTGAATGCAATATTAGACTGCGTGAGTCAAATTGTTTATGTAGTATTGAAACCGTTAAATTACTAGATTTGTAAAAAAAAAATGCAACAATTACGGGTATTAACGGTGTTTTTATCTCACTTTATATGAAAAAAGTTTTTCTTAATGCTTTAATACATTTATTACGTACTATCGCAACAATGTCAACGTTCAAGATCACTCTCCAAGTTGATAGCCCCGATTTTGTATGTGTCGTACGCGCTGCATTGACTACCATGCACTTCGTATCATATAATGTCGCCAATACGGTTACTGTAGTACATTATTTTTAGCTTCCGCAGAAAAATATCGCAAAGATTGCCTGGACTAGAATCATTGCTTCAAAAAAGGGCTTTGTCTCATATGAAGACTTATTAACAATCCAGACTTATGTAGTTTCTGTGATGTATTTATCTGAAGAAGAGCGCCAAGAATGAATTTTGCGAAAAAATAACAAATAAATAGAACTACATAATGCATGTATAAACTAGTTTTACAATTTAAACAATGAGTATGAACAGTTGTATAACCTTTTAGAGTGGAGGTTCATCCACCGTTATTGGCAGGGGGTAAACTCGCCCTCTTATAGTTTAAATAAGAAACGAATGACGCTGTGAGATT
>BMAV01003043.1:0-16033 GCA_019973955.1 Trichonephila inaurata madagascariensis
ATTTTCAACCATGTTCAAGTGACGTGAATGTGACACCTGAGCTGACACCCCTCTCCTAACTACCACACCAAAGGGAGGATGCTACAGCTCTCGACAGATTTAACGTGCATCGCTGCCCTACACGGCGGGTCTTCGAACTCATGACATGCCTGCCATGATCCAATACCTTGACCACTGGGCTACCGCAGCCCTCTAAACTATGCCATACTTATTTCTGTAGTAAATCAATAGCATATCTTATTAAGGTAAAATAAATTTCTACTTTTTCTTTCTTCAAAAAAATTTACACGGAATCTATCTATCTATCTGGAATAAGAAAGAAATATTCCATTTTGCACCCGGTATTAATATATTAACTTACATATTTGTCACTGTAATAAGTTTTTAAATGAATGACTGATTGCTTATTAACGTCGCATTATAAAGCAACGCTAGGGGCTATTAGGGACCGGCATCGTAATTGTGGCCCAAATGACGAAAACGACACAAGAGCTCTAGTACCTTTCTCCGAACTTCTACCCCAAACCAGTGTGAGAATTTTGAGTCCCGACAGATTAACGAGCATCAGACTCTCTGAATGGAGAGAGCTGCGGTAGCCCAGTGGTCAAGGTATCGGATCATGGCAGGCATGTCATGAGTTCGAGCCCAGTACCACTAAAGACCCGCCTTGTAGGGCAGCGATGCACATTAAATTTGTCGAGAGCTGAAACGTCCTCCCGTTGGTGTGGTGTGGTATTTAGGAGAGGGAGGTGTAAGCTCAGGTGTCATCCACGTCACTTGACCATGGTTCAAAATAACATGGTCTGTCGCTAAAAGCCCTCGAGTAGCTGAACAGTGCGACCTTAATATTTACTCACTCTAAATGGAGGGTCTTTAGTGGCACCAAGACTCGGGCTCATTACACGCCTGACCAGGAGTTCGTGGTCATGAGAGAGACCACTAGGCTACTGCGGTCAAAACATTTTTAATTGAGATAATGAATTGTATAGCTTCATCCTATCAATGAAAGAAACATTTGACTATACACACAAAGTATAGTTATTTTATATGCCAAACCCTTTTTTTAGAGTTTACATCTAAGGAATCGATTTTCATAAAGAGCCCCCCGGTATGGAAATTTTATGAGGAGTGAAATTTGTACAAGCATAAACAAAAAGAGAGTTACGCTATGTTCTGAGCATACGCCAAATCAATGTTGGTAGGAAGAAGGGGACTAATTTTCGTTGTATTTAAAATTACAATCCTTCTCTTCTTACAGAAATGAGACAAAAAATAATTACAGAATCGGAAAGATCATTTATTTTGCCACAATACGGTATAGTTTTTTTCCACAAAATAACGATATTGTGCATTTTTTACGATCTTTTCGAAAATAAGTCAATATCGATTCTTTTTTATGAATAGAATTTTTTAGTTATTCTGTACGGATTTTTTATCATTATAATGAATCGACACTCTGTACTGAAAATGCTCATACTTTGGTCCTTTAGAATCAGTGATTTAAAATATAAAATGCATAAAACTTTTTTTTTTGCTGTTTGATTTTATTTGTGTGGCAGGGGAACTTAATATAATTTTATGTTTATTTCTTCTGATTTTGGTTAAATTCTTCATATATAAGATGTAAAAGTCCTTCATATATTTTGTCTAAGCAATTAAACTTGACATATATTCGATTATGATAAATGCGCTTAATGATTTGTGCGCTTCATGATGTAATCTACTACATTTTTCTAATTATCTTATTTTTTGCTGGTATTTATACTTATACGTCGCCAATGTGAAATTAAAATACTTCACCAAATGTCGGGATATGAAGCCAATAGTGGAAACCGTTCTCTCGTATGTTGGAACATTATTCTAACGATGACAGCTTTTGGCGACATTTTTTGAATTGGCGACGTCTTTTGATTTGGCATTATTGATCGACTGTATAATACATAAATGATCTTTCGTTAAATAATATCCGAAGTATTAGATTGTAATACATTAATCTTTAAAAATGCATATTTAAATTTATATTATTACCATTAAAAGCAATGATTTATGTTACAGTACGCAAATAAAAATAATATTTCTTACTGGCTTAAAAAAACTCGAGTTTGAACACCTCAAGTACTTACTTCAATAAGATAAATAACGTTTCTTTTCATAAATGAAATAATATATCTCTTACGGTTAAGAAAACATTCAAAACAATCTCGTATGAAGTACATCAGAGATAACCCCATTCAGTTTCAAGAATCTTTCTTCAAAGGGGTCAAGTTTTTGTATCTATTCACTGTTTCTTAAGATAAGAGCACATTTTTATTGTGAATAACAGCAATAAAAAGATTGCTTAGAGATAAAGATTTGAACTCAATGACTTTAGTTCTTAACTTATTTATGTAATAACAAGTACAGGATACATATGAGTGTTCCAGTTTCTACATTGACAATTGTTTTCTTAGATAAAATGATGTAAATGTATAAAATTTTCGGTATCCACTGAGTAGGTGCGTGTGTTGAAAGAATATAATCTTATTTCTTTTTTCCCTCTATTGAGGTACTAAAAGAGATTAATAGCAACGAAAAAAGTTATGATTTTTCTCAGTTTGGAGGCGGCCATATGCTTATAAATGAAGAAAGGAAAATTGTTCTTTTTTTTAAAATGATTGTTTAATAAGAGGTGGGAAGATATTATTTGATATAAATTTTGGGGAAAAACAGTGTTATGTTAAAGTTAATTCTGTAAAAGGACTTAAGAAATTTATTGCTTTCAATTTCTTATATACCGTATGATTAGTTTTCATTTTAATGTTAATAAAAATCCTTGTATTACTAGATGCATGATCGGGTTGTTGCACGAGTTCCTTCAAGTGTATAGCTTTTTGTGTAGAAAATTTCCCTTTCTCACTTGGTGTCAGAACTTCCTGATGTGTGTTTTCTATATTAATGTCATCAAATTTCCCTTTTTCGAATTATCTTCCACGTCTTTGCCCCGTCGGACAGGTATGTTTCCCCTCCGTTTAGATTGGCGTTTCATGGGTTTCTTCCGAGAGTAGAATTTTATCCCTACAGAAAAAAATTTCGCTCTTCCCTCTCGACGCTAGCACTTCCAGATATGTGAGATGTGAGTGATTTCAATATTCATGTCATTAAAATTCCCCTTTCTGAAAATTTCTTCCATTTCTTTTTCTTGTCAAACAGGTAACTTTCTTCTCCTTTTCACCTGGAGTTGCACAGCCTTTTTCGAGTATAAAACTCTTTTTTCCCTCTTTGTTTCTCTACGAATAAGCTCTTTCTTCAAATTTATATTTTCGATTTATAATTTACAAAACTAATCAGTTTTATCCACAAGAAAACAGACAATGCGCGATTTTAGTATTAAATAATTTAGTAATGAATAATAGAAAACAATATTACTTTAGTTTTTTAAAAACTACTAATTAATACCCATTTTTGTTAAATAATGAATAAAAAAAATCCTTGTATTATTCACTAGAAATTTTAATTTTCCATGAAGTATACTTTTTTTGTTCAATGTAATTGACTTAAATACAATTCTATTGTAACATAAGTATTTAAAGTTTCTTAACTGTTTTAAAAATAAATAGTATAGTTCTTCAATTTAAATAGAACAAATTGATACCATTTAAACTCATTTTCCCCAATCGATTTAATTCATGTTTTCATCAATGTCTTATTACCTTACAATGTATAAATAAAAGGTTTTTAAAAAGTAGATCAAAATATTAAATATTTTGATAATTTTTATAGCTCTTTTTCTTAAACTACATTATTTTTATCTTCTTAATTTTATGAAGGAAATTAACTATCACGAAGTATTTAAACTTTTGTGGCATAATTTTTTATTTTATTTTCAATAGAGGTAGGCGACAGAAAATAGTGATAAAATATGTTCCGTGAAATATATTCTCAGAAATAAAAAAATTAGTGAGTAAATAATAATCATCTTAAAGTTAAACTCTTGTAGTTTAAAATCATTTTATCCACTACTGTGTGGGGAATGTGGTTCTACAATTTTTCTACATCAATGAACTGTTTGTTTATTTTTGAAGCTAAATTTTTTAAGTCTGGTTTTTGAGCTTATCCAATTTCTATTTTTTTGCGTTACATATTTTTTTTTTAATTTGCAAGTTCTGTTTTTTTTTAAGTTTACTTGAAATAAATTATCACATGAGGATACTTTTGTAATCAGAAAAGCAAGAAACAACTCAAGAAGTAAATGCACTGTAAATCTTGTAACAATAATAATTGTTTAATTGTGGTCTGTTGCTCTTAACACTGTGGTCCGTGGACCCCCAGGGGTCCCTTGCGTCTATCAAGGTAGTCCACGAAAATCTGTCAGTTAATGTTAAAATTCTTCTCTTTTACAGACTGAAAAGCCTCGTAGAAAAATTGAAAAATGTATCATCCTCGACTAGATCACTAAATTGCCGACAATGAAAAAACTCTACTAGAACATATATTTATATTAAGAATATTAATTCAGGGAGGAGTGCTCAAAATTTTGGGGGATCCACGATGTCAGCCTAATACATTAAAAGGGGGAAGGCAGAGATAGAAAGTTTAAGAACCGCTGGTTTAAGTAGAGAAATAAGTACCAAATATTTATTTCCAAGTCTATAATTTTATCAAGAGATACCACATAATCCTTAATAAACCCTATTGTAAAATGTTCATTGAAATGTAAACATAAAATATTTTAAATTATCTAAACTAATGAATTTTTAAGGTATTTAAATTGTTTGCTGAACAAAAGACCGTTCGAAAACTCGCGAGTAAATTTATTTCATTTTTTTAACTCAGTCATCTGCAGCACGAGTCTTAATCCATCCGATAATAAACTTAGATATATTCAAATAACGTTTTGTGTTTACAAAGCTTTTACTTCAAAGCAGCGAATCTATCGAGTGTTTACTACGTTACATGAATCTAATCTCGGAAGTATTACTGCATCCATTAAGCGTTTGATGTTTTCCTTGGAGGTAATGAGAACTTTAATTTACCGTAATGCTTTCAAGATGTCATAAAACTCCAATACTCGTCTCTTTATTCCGACTAAAATATCAGATAAGTGACCCTTGTGGTTTATTATGTCGCTGATAATGCTACTTCTCTTTCTCTCTCTCTCTAGGTTTATGTTACCGTTAAAGTGTATAATTCCGTTACTTCATAGAGAATAACTAGGTATTTCATGAAATAACTAGACAAGTCGTTTAAAGTAAATAGAAGAAAAATGTCACACTTTTTACCTAGTTATTCCATAAAATAACTAATGTTAGACCGTTAAAAAAAGTGAAAAATAAACAATTTCAAAATTATCTTATAAAATTGATCATAAATAGTAAGAACCTCTCGAAAAATACATATTATCCCTATTGTGGATGATTAATTGATAAATATAAAAGAAAAGTAAATTATATAACTTATTATTGCTCATTGCTAACATTAGACAGAAGGGGAAAAAAGAATATATATATATATACAATATATACTACTTGGATATATATATATCCAATTCAAAGACTCCTTTTGTATCTAAACCCTAAATCTCTGGCATAATTCAGCGACAGTTCTAGAAATCATAATAGGTCTCCATTTTAGTCCTAAGATTCTTTTTGTATCTACATTTGTTTTGTCTCTTGAACTCCAATTTCTTTCTTCTTTGGCATTGTAGGTTATACAACTTTTTCACTCTTATTTTATTTTATTATACTACATATATATATATATATATATATATATATATATATATATATATATATATATATATATTGCATCTGGTACTCTCTGGCACAGTTAATTTTTCAACTCCTTGAACTTCAAGGATATAATGCTGGAGTCACGTGATGCTTTTTTCTGTGCTGTTTTAGCACTTTTTACTTCTGCTGTCAAAGTTAATAATTTTTCGCGAGTAAGTGCAGTACCTTTTCCTTTGTCCCGCACTTATTTAATAAAGATTAAAATCATTCGTTTTGAACCTTTTTTTCTTTACAGGTTAGTCTTCCATTCTCGTAGAAGTCATTGCTTGAAAACACACAGGTTGCAAAAATATTTGTTAATAATCCAAAATTTAAAATGCTAATACATATACATCCTTAAATTCGACGTTAAAAGCAACGGAATCAAGTGTACACACACTCACACGTCATTGCAAAGCAACTATAAGCGGTTCAAAACAGATTAAAAGCTGCTAGGATCGGTTCAAAGAACTTATATTTCATACTCTAATGCTTGTATTTCATACTTTTCTTACTAGAGTGCTGTATTTCATACTTTTAATGATCAAGTAATCGTTATTCTATATATATAGAATATATATACCTAGTTAAATCGTAGAATTCAATAATTTTATATACTTTAACTGACTTGTGTGTCCAGTTATTTCATGAAATGCATAGTTATTCAATGAAATAACAGATTTCGCACTTTAACGGTAACATATATAATATAAATCGTTTTAAAACTCACGAATTTAAATAAAACCAATGGTATTGATCGATTGATTACTAATCTCACAATAAACAGCTGCAAGAGAGCTATTGCCGATTAATTGCAATTTTGAACCTCGGTCAAGTGACTAGGACGATTTTTGACCTAATATTCCACTTCCTAAATTTCTACATCACACCAACTTGAAGACTCTGAGCCTTAACAGATTTAATGTATATCAGCCTCTTTATACACGGCTAGTCTTTAGTGTCAAAGGAACTTAAAAACATGACAGAAACAAGGCCAGCCACGAGTGCATAACCATGATTTCTCCATTACCGTAGCCACTATAAACAATGAAAAAGGTATTAATTTTTCTAATAAGAGTTTGATCGTCCTTTTTTCAATTCCTACTATTAGCTCACAATCTCTATATATTTATTTATTTATATATTTATTTATTTATTTACTATCTTGGTGGAATTTTCAATCGTTAATAAAATACATTTTAAAGCTCTCAATTGAGCTGGGGAATTTTTGGCACGGGTGACAGCCAGCCAGCTAATAACAACTGTCAGTGGGTTAGGAGCTTATTGGCCAAAAATTTACAAGCAGCTTACACTTTGGTGCTCTTTTGGCGTATACAGGTTTTTCTGGCATTCAAGATACATTTCGTTGTTTTGCGTTGTTTTGGATGACAAATAAGTGGCAAATTAATTACATAATTTTTAGGCTAACATGTTTCATATTGGTAACTACTTGTCAAAATGACTAAAAATAAAAGGTAACAACTGATCTAAGTAGGAATTGACTTAAATTTTTTATATACTGCAACATTGTACATTTATATTCATTCATCATTATTGGCTGAGTTCGGTTAGCAGTGAAATCATAGGATCAAACTATGAAAATTTTTCCCTTCTGTGATACAAATACAGATAAAAGTTCCTGTGTCTGAATTCCTCAATTAGATTTCTGTAATTATGTTAGTGTCTTTTGTATTTTTTTAATTGTAGAATTTCTATTTAAATTGAATATTGATATAAGTAATGATCATAAAAATTTAATTGGCATTAACGAGCTGTGAATCAATTACTTTTTTACTAAATATAATGCATTCAATAGATTTGAGTTTCATTTATAGTTATAGAAAAAAAAAAATTTTTTTTTCTTTAACTATAATTGACGGGTATGAAAATATTTACAAGATGCAAATTTCTATTTAGAAAAAAAATTCTATTAGAAAAATTTAAAGATTCAATTAACCCTTATCGCAATTTTTTTTTCTAGATTTTTGTGTATGTTCTCTATATAATATTTTAATTCTTTATACACATTTGTTTCTGTATATTTTAATTTCTTAAATAAACATTTTTAAAAAAAATATTTCAAGGCCTTTTAAATCATAAAAGGATTAATTAGGAAAACTATTACTAAACAACTTTTTCATGCCCCTTAATAATATACCAATCACATTTAAGCATTCTCCATGGTCCAAGGGCTCAACCTTCTTATCTTAAGTCGTTATTCACTCATACTCTCACTCCCATTCACTCTTACGCACGGATATTACCACTCGCCCACGTACACAATATCACTCACTCTCGTATATATATATACAGCTCATTGATAAACCTATACATCATTCATTCTGATACACCTATTGCATCACATACTGTTATACACCCATAGCATTACTCACACAATATCATTACTCACTCTGATAGATCTACAGTATCACTGTCATACACCCGCAGTATGATACACTTACTCACTCAATCACACACACACATAATGTTCTTCACTCATGCATTGTATTTCTCTTACCTTCTTATTGTAATTTTTAATTAAGAAAACCACGTATATCTTCATTTGTCCACTTCTATGCATGCACGTATTTAACTCACGCACTCACAGTGTATTCGTTACTCATATACTATATTTGCTATTTAATGTAATATTTTGCAAAAAACTAAGTTAGTATTACTTATTTGTTTTATTTCTAAGCGCGCTCACATCTAACTCTCTTACTTTATCTTAATGTAATTTGTTATTGGCAAAACTAAGTAAATCTTCGTTCGTCCATTTTTTGGCAGGTGTATGCACACATAAATAATCAATCATTAATACATTTTAACGCTCTTTTCTCTCTTAAAAAATGTAATTTTTAACTAATAGAACTGAGTGAATCTTGATTTGTCCACCATGCAAGCACGCGTGAGCGCTTAGATGAGTTCCTCCTTTTTTAATTTATGTGTGTGTTTTCTATCATTTTAAATTATAATAATTTCTTTCCAAACACGTCTTTTTTCATTTTGCACAAGGAGAGGATGTACAAATATAACATGCATTTGAATGTGTCATCTTTTTAAAAAACATTTCCAACAATGCTTCTGTTAATCCATAGAGAGTGTTAAGTCATCCGTTCCTATACAAAAGGTAGACAAAAGACAAAGTGAGGAAAATAAGCGTAAAATCAGTCATTAATGTTAACACCATGAGTTAAAAACCTACTAAGCGTGGAAAAATTCTTTTGTTTTATTCAAACATGGTACTCATCGTCTTCATCGTTTATGTAATTAGAATTCGAAAAAGGAATAATGCTAAATAGGCGTAGGATTGAATGTTACGAAACTCTTTCATCCGGAATACACTTGTCTGGCGTTAAAGAAAACTGTCGGGAATAATTACGTATTCTTGTGTTTAGAACACAGCCACGTTAATCTGAAGTTCAAATAAAATTTACAGTTTTGAATCTGTTTTTCTATTTATTTTATCAACTTTAATAGAAGCAGAAAACGCGTGTATTTGTGTTCCACTTTTAAAATGAAATGCGTGGATGTAATGTAGGATAAATCTAATTTAACATGGATGGCTGTAGAAGCGTAAATGATTTCTAGAGGCCATGATTTCATCCTGGAAATAATTTATTCAAAAATGTCTTGTGTGAATACTCTGAGATAGATTTTGGAAGGTAAAGCGGAAGTATATATTTATATACTCAGAGTGCAAGTTTTTTTCTTTTTTTGATTTTTAAAGAGGTGAATGAGTAGTGGTAAATGGTATTAATCGGCTTTCGTTTTGCAAGACGATTGGACTTGAATACATTTCAGTTTCATCCAACAGTTGTTTTTAAAATAAATATTTGGATATATATATTTGAGATTAATTTTGCTTTCATATCTGGAACTGAATGAGTTTACAGATATATTTCGGTTTTAATCTACAGGTGCTTAAAATGAATATTGTAGTGTTCAGAAATTGATTTCGCTTTCGTTTTCAGCAAGTGGTGGACTCCGGGAAATATATTGCAGTCTAAACAGCTTGGTAGCTTAAAAATTAATATTTGAGATACTTGAGATTAATTTTGGGCTCTTATATATTTGAAATAAAACGTATTCGCTCATAGATTATTTAAATTCATTCTAAAAATCACACTTTTTACAGAATTCTGTGTGATATAAAATATATCGGAGAATATCAATAAGCCTATATTCCGGCATTTTTCGCACATGTGTGGATGAATCAGATGATCTTTTGAAATTCTATAATAAGTTCCTAGAAACTCAAATGTTCTGAAATTAAAATGTTAATAGTTGCTTTAGATTAATTTAATCGTCATGTTCATAGCATTTTAATTTGAGATATATCATTATAAAATTTGAATTAATATTACTCCTGAAATTACACACACACACACACACACATTTATTTGCTTTGATGCTTTTGTTTGTGTAGCGGTAGAAAGGAGTAAATTGAACGACAATTGACATGAGCCATAATATTTTTGTATTTATGTGCCTTTTCCTGTTACTTACCCTTTACATGTCCTAATTTCGTTGTTCGCGAACTTAGATATGAGAGCCTTAACTGCAGTCAAAAAATAAAATGTCTGGTTCAACCCCCTTTTTTTTTTTTTTTTTTTTTTTTGAGTTTGAAACAAGTGTGGTAGTTGTTTTGGTAGCCAGAAGCTTATACTTTTTCTTCTGCCTGCAAAAAGGCATAATTGAAATTAATCTATTTTTAGTATATCACGGGGTGGGAGATGTAGAGTTTATTTATAGGAATGCCAACTACTGTTTTCGACATTTATTATCTTTGGAAGATGCTTTTAAATTTTACTGTATTTATATTTGTTTTTGAGCTAAAAAACTATTTTAAGTTAAATTCTCAAATTAGTTCAGATATTGCCTTTCAACATTGTATGCTTAAATGGAATTTTTATTATAAAAACACTTAATGTATATACTTATGTGCATAGGTGTAGTAATATTAACTACATTTTATTTCTTTATATTATAATTTCTACTCACGCTGAAAACTTTTGATAGTTTTTTAAATGAAATAATATGTAAATAATACATAAATTGAATTTAATAATTCTATAACCTAGTATGATTTTCAAAAATTTAAATTAAGATGCTGTGATATTTTTTGTTTTATTATATGAGTTAGTATGTATGTTTAAGTTTAGGGAAAATATTCCATTTTGTTAGATGACCAATAAACTTGTTTCATTAAATTTTATTTATACTTTTTAATATGTTATTGTAAAATTAAAACAATTTACTGCTAAAATATCTGTAGTTTAATTTTTTTTTTTGTCAATATATTGTGTTTGTTTTTAATTAGTATGAAAGTTATTTAAACAAAAATTATCTCTTCTGAAAATATTTTTATGATATCAATATACATAATTCCACACAGATTTGGGACAGCAACTAAATATTTAATATAATTTAATTAAAATTTGAATATAAGTGTCACCTCAAACAATTTTATAGTTATTTGCAGTTCGATGAATAAGTCTTAATCGTCCTTTTTAATTAGGTGAGGTTTCATCCAAAATACACACACTTAAAATGAGAATTAGTTGTTCTATAAAATAATAAGAATATTTTTGCAAATTTGAAGAAGTTGGAACACATGATTCATTCAATTACACACAGCTAAACTTAAGTCTCTCAAAGTTTGAAATATTCACTTTACAGTATTCTCCTTAATGCTTATTTAAGCGTCATTTGTTTTACGGTGGGGAAAGAGGAACTTCGCTTGCACTTTCAGGAAAATCCTTCTATGGCGTGTGGAATTTGGCCAATGTCTAATTACACTTTTAAATTATTCTCCCTCATTATTTCAGTTAGAATCTAGTTCAAGAATATGAAATCAAAGCGAGGATTGCCATTCGACTTTTTGATAAATTTTGACGAGATATCTGAAAAGTTCTAACTAGATCACATTACTCTACCTCTGATTGGTTGCGTGCAGGGGTAGTTTACACAGTGTTATTTTATACATCAAAGATTTATTTACGGCTAATATTTAAAATAATGATAATATAGTAGTAAAATATTATAAGTGTTCGTTGCTCCTAATAGGTGCAAATTGATATTAGATTTTACGATTACTTTAGTTTCCATTCATCCAGCCAATACGTTCGTAAGCATAGTTTGAGCATGCATGAATGTTTGTGAATGTTGCATTGAATATCTGAGATATTTTACTCTTCTTTTCATTTTGAATATTCGGTATAAAATTTATTTCAACACGCTATATTAAAAATCAAAGCGATTTTAATAATTGGCTTTAGTTAAATAGTAAAGCTTTTTGAGTATTGATTTTTTTTTTAAAGTTCGGTTTGGAGTCGAAAATAGCATACCAGTCACAAGAGGTTTGGCGAAGCATGTTTTACATTTGAGGGTCTGGCGGAATTCCAATTTCAATATTAATGATCAAGGATTTTTGACCTAACGTTCAAAACTTAATTGTACTTTCAAGGTCCCTCAGTCATTTTCCACCACGCATGTGTTCACTGCCCCCTTTGTCGAAATGTGAAGGTCACCACAGTTAGAGTTTCTTTTCCGGGAACCCGGGAAATCATAAGATTTCTGTACTTTTTCTATTCCCGTGAATCGAGGGTTTGATGAAAAGATGGTTTGTGTTTGGATACCAAAACATGCTGGAATGGTTTGATGGCAATGCTTGAAAGATTTTTAGAAATTAATTTGGCAATTTTAAAATCATTAATTGACATTAAAGAAGAACAAATGATGGCCAATATAGAGTTTGAAACCGTGACTACAATTGCAGCAGGCTTAAAGCCAGTAAAATTTGGCTTAGAGAAATTATTCAGTCAAAATGCAACTTTGCTAACTGTAGGATGTGTATTTTCTTTCGTTATTGGAGAATTGAACGAACAAAATTCAGAATTTGTGTGCAAAAAATATGAAATATTCTCTAATCCACAGATTTAATGAGAGAGGCAGTGTTAATTTAAAAAGATTATTGCGATACCTGAATTTTGAAAGAAAATACGAAGCAGCTGCAGTTACCGTCGATATTTCGCGATTGCCTGGTAAAAATTGTTTGGTTAGACAAGCCCAAATGATAGAGGAATAAAGCTTTTCTGCGAAGAAGAGGAATCAATATCAAACTCTTCGCACTCAGAAGAAGAGAGCATATATATTTTGAAAGAAAAACCTCTGACGTTGGACGAAAAATTAGAGAAAGCAATTTACTCTAAAACACAAGTTTTATATTGTTCAACCAAAAAAAGTACTAGTTTCAACAAAATCATGAATCAAGAGATGCAGTTGTTCGTTTCGACAGAAAATCCTTCCCCAAACATTATAAAACAGTGTGAAGCATTAAAAACAATTCCTCCAACATCAGTTGAAGCCGAGAGAGCATTATCTGCTGCCGGATTGTTCGTCACAAAACTTAGAACCAAGCTAAGTGATAAAAGTATAAATTGCTTATGCTTTCTGAAGTCCTATTTTAAAAATGAATATTAAATTTATTATATATTTTTTTGTATTTTTTTAACTCATTTTATAAATATTAATTTTGGAATTTATATTTATTTATTTGATTTTATTTAAAAATAACTTGTTTTTAAATTTTTTGAAATTTTGATGTATTCCCGGGAATTTTTCGGGAACGACAATTACATTCCCGTGATTTCCCGGACATTCCCGCGATTTCCCGGACATTCCCGTGATTTTCAGGGCATTCCCGGCCATTCTCGTAATTTCCCGGACATTCCCGAGAATGGAAAACCCCGGTAAATCAAAAACCCTAACCGCAGTAGAAAATCAGCTGTTTAAATGTGATTCACCGCACCTCAAAACATATAAGTATGAGAAAAAAGTCAGGTAAAGCAATGTTGCAAGTACGAAATTTGGTTCCACAAAGGCAGAATTAAAGGAGAGGGTTCTGTTATATCGAAATGCAACCTGAAAAATTTCTTTATGACGAAAATATTAAGCTCTGAGGTTATCTTTTCGCATATTTTTCTTCAAAAAATAACTAGGGTTTATTACCATCCTTTTTGGGATAACTTATCAAACTAAACATTTGCTGTGTGGCAATTGATTATTCACAAAGTCTTTCTTTACCTCTAACTCGGTAACTTATTTCCATTCCAGTCAAATCTGTCACTTTAAGCTAGAACAGCGCGTAGAAAGTGAAGACGCCACTGGCAAATAATAATCCCTCTGGGGACTCACCTTCTTTAGGTAGGTACGGGTGTCACAATCGAGGTACCCTAGTGATCTTTTTGCACTTCTTTTCCCAAAGGGAGTTTTCTTCTTTAGTAAACACAGTTGTCACGACCCCGGGGGCACTCCAATTTGATCCTTCTCTATTTTTGACCCTCCATGCTTACATCTCATCCAATTTCTTCTTTTCCCGTCCAGAACACAGACCTATAGATGTTTGGCACAGTATAGCCAAAACCCCTGGCTCTTGCGCCATAAAACACGCAGCTCAACTCAACTCGGCAACCACTATCAAATGAGTATACATAAAATAGTAAAGAGATAGATCCTTAGGAAATAGAGAAGACTGTAATTGCTTGTGAAGACGATATTGCCACATTGATTCGATACCGAAGACAATAGTCATATTTTTCAATTCCTACTATTAGTTGATCTCTATATATTTATTGGCTTTATCTTGGAGAATTTTTCAATCGTTAATAAAATACATTTTGGAGGTCTCAATTGAGCTGAAATTTATATACATGTTATTTTAGGATGATAATACAATAATTTAATTATAATTAATAAAAATTATTTGATTAAAACTATTTATTCAAAAGAATTACAAATAATATAGCCACGTTGGCATCATTTATGCAGTGACTTAGTGACCCTTTGGCGACTTACGTATGCCAAAGCTTGAAAAGGTTTTTTTCTCGCGTTTTAAAGCATTCAATTGAACTGTAATTTTATATACACATTTGATTGTTTTTGGATGATAATACGATATTATACTTTAATATGATAATTAATAAAATTAATTACCCACTTAATAATGTTGTGGTTCTCTCATATGTATACATATTTATATTGTTAACTATTTAATAAAAAAGTAGCTAAAATAAAATTTTCTTTGTTTATCTC
Source organism: Trichonephila inaurata madagascariensis (assembly GCA_019973955.1). NCBI lineage: Eukaryota > Metazoa > Arthropoda > Arachnida > Araneae > Nephilidae > Trichonephila > Trichonephila inaurata. Next base: position 14,844 of record BMAV01003043.1, read on the forward strand.
TGCTTAGGAAGGTGAAGCAATTTTTTTTTTAATATCAATTGTTTGATATTCAAAATTATGGATTTGGATTGTTAAGGTTGAGGATTTGCATCTCGTTCAGAGAAGTATAAAACTGATTCTTGCCCCTTAGCTTGTCTTGTCTGCATATCGCCTAGTCATTTCTAGTGTTCGACTTAATAAAAGCGAATTATTGCAATTTCTTGTCAAAAATCATTTCGAGTTTGATTCCATGGTTTCTTCATCCATGCTGCGTTCGGGGATCTCCCTGGAATCCACAACGATCAGTGAGATCTCTACCTCAACCAACACGAGGAGGAGGTGCCGTTACAGCTCCTTTTTAACTCTCTTTTAAATAATAATCATGATTTAAACGCTTTTTGATATTATTATTCTAATTTCAAATATGTATTTGAAATTAAACAAAAACAAGTTACCTACAAGTTTTTTTAAGTCAATTCCTATACTTAGATCAACAAAGAAAAACTTTATTTTAGCTACATTTTATAAAATAGTTACAATTAATATATAAATATGTATATACATGTGATAGAATCACAACATTAAGTGGTCATTAATTTTTATTAATTATCATTAAAGTATCGTATTATCATCCAAAACAATCGTGTCTCTAAAATTTCAGTTCAACTGAATACTTTAACACGTGAAAAAAAAAACTTTTTCAAGTTTTGACAGAAGTCAAAAGGTCGCTAAGCAGCCAAAAATGATGCCAACGTGGGTGTATTTGTAATTCTTTAAATAATTAATTTTAATCAATTAATTTTTATTAATTATAATTAAATTACTGTATTGTCATCCAAAATAATCATGTGTATAAAATTTCAGCTGAATTGAGCGCTTTAAAATATATTTTATTAACGATTGAAACTTCCACCAAGATAAATAAATAAATATATAAAGAGTGTGAGCTAATAGTAGGAATTGAATAAACTTTAGAATAAAAAATTTTAAAAAGTTCTCTACTATCCCAATGCTTATGCCTCTTCACGTTTTATTAATGAGAAAAGAAACTAATGAAAGTGAATCGAATATACTTACATATATTTCAATAATTTATCAATACTCTCTCTTCCCCCAATGCTTACAAAGATTTAATAAAGAGCCAAGTATTTACCATCCTTTCTCTAATTTACCCCCACATTATCTTCTCAAGAAAGTAATCCTAAAAAAAA
>BMAV01003044.1:0-50790 GCA_019973955.1 Trichonephila inaurata madagascariensis
GGAAAGTTATTGGGATTAAATATTACTAACAAAACCTTTAAAAAGGCTTAAAAATGAATGTTTGTTTATTTTTGAACTAGAAATAAAACTATTTGGATATTTTGTAACTTTAGTCATAGTCACCACAATTATTAATATTATTTATACCTTTTACATACATGTATAATTACTATATCTGTTTTTTATGTGCTCATAGAAACTTTATGTACTTTGAATTTAATATGTTATAGATAGTTGCATACATACGTGTGTGACCCAGAAAAACGAGACTAAGTGTGTAGGTTAAAAAAAAGGGAGTTGGCAACAACTGTTTTGATGGTGTCATTCCACATACCTCCTTTATCCATGCGGCCAGTTTCGTCAAAACCGTTCGCGCCAGTTGGGTGTACTGCGCCATTGAGTGGACACATACAATTGCATTCTGCCAGGAATGTCTAATGTAAAAACTGAACAACGTATGAACAAATTTCTTATGAAAGTTAAGAAATCCGCCACGGAAACATTTTAATGTTAACATGGATTTTTACCTATGACCAGAAAATAAGCGGATGTCGATGCAGTGGAAGTCTGCAAGATTCCTAAGACCCCAAAAAACATTAAGGCAGTGTTAATTGTATTCTTCGACAATACTGGGATTGTAATATTGAGTGGTTCGAAGTGGTCAGACTGTCGATCAACTAAAAAAAGTTAGGAAGAAAAGGCCTAAGTTTGGACCTCTGTTGCACCAAAACAAAGCATCTGCTCATATTGCTCTAACTGTCAAGGAGTTTTTGATGAGCAAAAACATTATTGTGATGGAGAATCCTCCTTATTCACCTGATTTGGCTCCATGCGACTTTTTTTTTCAATTTCATACAGAAAAATCTTGCTTAAAAGGAGCCAATTTACCTTAGTTGAAGAGGTTCAAGCAAAAATGGAGAATCTCCTAAAGGGACTTCCAAAACCCTCGTTCCAGAACTGTTACCAGCAATGGCACCACCGAATTCGGAAGTGTGTGAATGCTGAAGGCGACTACTTTGAAGGTGATCGTGTGACGGAGAACTGATTCTGTACGTGCAAAAATTTATTGGACCAGTCTCGTTTTTTTTTTTGTCACATCTCGTATTAATTTTTTCATGTTCAACGTTGTATAAATTTTATAAATTTCTCTTTAACACATGCAGGCATTCAACAATTATCTTGCATATGAATTCGTAATATTTTAGTATAAGACATGCACTTATTTTTCTAATTTTGGCATTGGACATGTAAAGCAAGTGAGTCATTTATCAGTATGCATTCGCTTACACTTTCTACATTATTTATTTAACTTTGTAGTTTCAATAGCATAATTATAAATCTATATCGGAAAATCTTATTTTATGAGATTAAAGAACCTTTTCAGCAATGTTAACAAAAATTACTTGTACGTGTGTATTCAAAAAATACTGTTTATAATATTTTTAAGGTTTTGACTAAATCTAAGTTTGTTTTTACAAAGAAAAATAAATTAAAATAAAATGTCAAAAAGTGTGTGACTAGAATTGAAAGTGACAAAAAAAGCAGTTGTTTGCAGAGTAGTTAAAATAAAATTTAAGTTCGCGCTGCTGTTTAGAAAACACCAAGTTTGGACGAAAAATCCCACTTTTATTTATGACTAAGTTATTTATTTCTTATAGGTATTCAAATAACCATTGATAAAAGTAACTGAACAAAATATACTTTGATAGCTGCAGTTTGATCATATCATTCTTTTTGAATACTCTCGACAGCAATAAAATGAATGAATGATTTTCTGAAGTTTCACATAACAAATTTATTCGGCAAGTTTTATGTTTCTCCGTGGGGAAAAAAATTAACGTAGAAGAAAAAGTCGTTATTTTTCTAAGCCATATTTTATCTTTTAAGTTAGTAGTGCATTCATGAAAGCTCTTCAGAAAATATAGAAATTGGTTTATTCGTTTTTATCATAAATTCTAAAAATGGTTTCATTTTTTTATAATGGAAAATATTGATATATTCGTCCGAAATTACATTTGATTAATATTCTACAACAATCTGGGATTATATTTTAATAAAAGCATGAATATATTAATTTAAAATAAAATAATTTAAAATAATAATTTAAATTTTTCAGAGGCTTATTGTAAGACGTTCCTTTCTGTTAGAATTAAATTAGATTAATAAACATTGCCAGGGATTAAGATAACAATTAAAAACAGCCTATTAATATCTTAATCTTTAGTATACAAATAAGTTTGTGGAATGAAATTGGTTTGTTATTAAAAATGTCATACAATTTCAAAAGCATTATTCTTCAGACGAAGAATGTTTTTAATTACATACATGTCTACATTTTAATGAAATAATGTAAATGTCAACGTAAGAAGAAATTATAAATTGCAAAATACTTAAAAGCAATGTGAATTTTCAAAGAGGAAAAAAAAGTGTTTATAAGTGTTTATTCACCTTTTTCAAATATATATATATATATATATATATATATTTATGTAAGATACAGACATTTTTAAAAAGAAAAATCACGGAATGAAGTTTTAAGAATTCCGACTTTATTGTTATACATATTTTAATTAATAGTCTTCCTTAAATTTCAACCAATTTCGTTTCATATCCTTTTCATTATTTTTTTTATGGATTCTAATTTGTGCAGCATATATGCAAAAATATCTACGCATGCTTTTTAAAATTCATTACTACATTCACTACACCCATTTACAACCATCTCAGCTCTTACGTTTGTTTTCAAAAAATCTGTCCTGACACTTTTTTAAACTATAATTCTAATTAGTCATTTTTATTACCTAACTTAAATCCTCAAATATTACACTTAAAGTGTCTAAAAAGAAAATCAACTGTTTTGTCGGAGACATGTCTGTCTACTCGACTGCAAATCCCTATATAATCTTAAGAATTTTTTTTTTTTTTGAAGAAAGTCGTGTTTTCGGATTTAAAATCTGAGAAAATAGCCTTAAGTAGGAAAGTGACAGAGAGGTCCATTAGACGCTGTCTACCATATCCAATTAGTATCTAACTAACCATCTAGTAAGAAGAAGGGCTGTGGTGCATCAGTTAAAATTATGCATCCTTATTTTATTTGTGTTGAACAGCTTTATTTTAACGATTAGGTGCATTCTCTTTATTAAGTCGCAATAAGCATCAGTGAACAACTTAAAAAATGTTCATTTGTATTGTTTTTATTGTATAAAAAATTTATTATTACGATTTAAATAAAACAAAACAATTTATGATTAACTTTCTCCATTCCCATTATTCTATTTGCAGAAAACTATTCGGACCAATGCTATTACATTAAATAATAGAAACAAACAGAGTGGGATGCAAGACAGCTGTGTTTTTGAAAACAATGCGACTAATTTTAGTGAGACTTACTCTTTAATGGTTTTACTAACAACACGTGATTGGTTGACCTGGGCTCAGTTGGTCCCTAGATAACTAAAAAAAATATTGTTTTGCCCAAAAATTTTGGGAATTCTGATTATGCTAAAATTACAAAAATAAAAATGTAATTCACCAACTTTTTAACAGAAAATTTATCTCCATCAATAAAAATTTCAAATCTGTTAAATTACAATTATTTTAATAAAATACGATATAGACATTACGATTAGTAATTATACATATACTTTACACTTTTTATTATTATTTGTCTCTTCTTTTTCAATCCCTACTATTAACTCACACTCTCTATATATTTATTTATCTTGGTGGAATTTTCAATCGTTAATAAATAACATTTTAAAGAGCTCCATTGAGCTGAAATTTTATATACGTGATTATTTTGGATGGCAATACAATACTTTAATTATAATTAATAAAAATTAATTGATTAAGACTAATTATTCAAAGAATCACAAATACAGCCACGTTGGCATCACTTTTGACGACTTGTGTTAAAACTTGAAAAGGTATTTTTTTCCTCACATTTTAAAGCGCTCATTTGAACTGAAATTTTCTATACACTATTATTTTTTGGGAAAAAATATGATAATCTAAATATAATTATTTTTATTTAAAATAAATTGAATGAAACTAATTATTTAAAGAATTACAGATACAGTCATGTTGGTTTCATTTTTAGCGACTTGGGTCAAAACTTTAAAAGATTTTTTTTTCTCACGGTTTTGAGCATTCAGTTGAACTGAAATTTTATATACACGATTATTTTGGAATACAATACGATACTTTAATGATAATTAATAAAAATTAATTGCTACTTAATGTTGTGTGTAAAAAGTAGCTGAAATAAAATTTTTCTTTGATGATCTAAGTAGGAATTGACTTAATTTTTTTTATATATTTACTTGTTAATGAAGCAAACATAGTACTACAGAAAAATACATGTATAATTTATGACATATATGCATATCACGTACGGAAATGTATTCCATAATCCCCGAATTGGCTGCTATTGAATATTAAGATAACTAAAGTCTCCTATCATTTCTAAACGCGAAAGAAATCCATCTACGTTATGGAAACGCAGCAAAAAACTGACTTTTGCCTGAAGACACCCAGAAATGTTTATAATCTAAATCCCATGGTGTTACATCCAAGACATTGGTTTGACAACCATTAAAACGGAAGGCAAAATGCGACTGGGTAAAGGATAAATGCATGTCGAGTTGGATTTGACCAACAGGTTGAAGATTGATGAATGATTCCTTGGGAAGTGATGACCTTGGAATCCCTTTGATATTCGCCGACGAAGCGCCCAGAGGAAGTGGGAAACGTCGCGTGCCTAGCCAAGTCGAATCTATCTAAAAGTGGGATAATCGGACAGGTGAAAGAATAATACTGCCAATGATAGGAAATTTCTAATAACGGATTAAGGGATTTTAGCTGTTACCTATCGATGGCATTTCGCGTACTTTGTATAGGTTTAATTTCGCCTCAATGTCGCAATTATGTTTTTCAGCTGTTGATCGATTAAGGTTTTGTATGTAAAACTAGATCAGGGTGTGGAACGCCTTACGTCATTAATCATCAAAATTGATTACTTAGACGGAATGAGTGTGAGGAAGGCTACTTTGTGCTCAGTTTTGTAAAAAGAGTAGTTGTATGTTGTTTTATATGAGACATTTAAAATTTGCCAGGAAAAATTGATATTTATAGTGATTGCATTTTTGGTAGGTGAGCACACACAAGTTTGAAAATAATTTCAGTTTTGATCCATGAGATCTTGACTATATCTAACAATATGGTGTATAAGAAAATACTGAATAACATAAAATAATTTTGAATTGTGATTGAAATTGTCATAATTTTTCGTTTTAGAGCTTATCTTAACAATATGTACCGTAAAATCCGGTGTATACTCGTAAAGCGCGTTTTTAACACAAAAAAAATATTAAAAAAATTAAGTCAATTCCTATTTCGGCCAACAATGAAAATTTTTATTTTTGTGTTAATTTTATTAAATAGTTACAATTAATATAAATATGTATACCCCTTTAAGACCCAGCCCGCACGATCGTGTGGGTTAGATATTCTTATACGTTTTTGCTTCTGGAGTAGTCGTATGTAAGAAAATCGCGAATCTAATGATTGAGCCAGTTTACATATAGTGTAAAGTGTTATTTTTTATCAACAGACGATGGTTGTGGTCCATGTTTTACTTTCAGCTGGCAAATCTAGCTTTGTTTTCAAATACAACGAAAATACGTCATCTTTTATACGTCATTATCAACATATTTTTAATTGCTTAGGTACAAATTTTTGAATTAATGTTTAAATAATTGTAAAATAGAAAAGATATTAACTATACTTTATTAATATTGCTTGTAGGACTCGGTATTTCGTTACCCGCACGATCATGCGGGTTGGGCGTTACTTGAGCCACTGCAGCTATAAAGGCCTTGCCATGTGAACTTTCTTCTCTGTTTCAATAATGTTGATTGATAGAATTCCAAATATAAACAAAATATATTTTTATGTAGTTAAAACCAAATTTTCTTGGGGGTCACCATGGATGAGTCCCTTTTTTTCTTCCTCTGGCTCTTTTTCGCAGTCAATTTTCTTTTTCATACATTTATTGAGAAGTATGGTATTTTTATCTCTCCACATATCTCTGCATCAATATCTCCCCCAAAAAAAAAGAAAATCTGGGTTTTCCGGTGGGAGTTAGTTTGGTGTGGTTTAAATGTATTTTTTTTTAAAATAATAAAAATTCCTGATACATTTTACTATTTATCATGGAACATAATATAACTGTGATAACTTTTAACCAAAAACTTTTTCAAGTGCTAAAAGGAGAAGAATTCTCATAGAAAAAGAAATTTTGCAATTCATGAATAAATCAGATTGAACTTAGATCAGAACTCAGTGATCTCTCGGATGATGCAATGCTGCGAACAAAACATATGAATCGCGTATACTGAAGGATAATCAAGTTCAGATGAGAGCGATGAAAAAACATGGGAATATTTGAAATGGAAAACAATTTTGATCCTTCTTTACCATAAGTCTCTTGAACACATTCATTACATTGATTTAGCTGTTGCAAATTCTTGATTTCTGTGCAAAATAGATGCAATACCAAATAAAATTTCCCTATAAATCAAAAGGGATCGCTCAAAATTTAAGTTAGAGATAGTTGAAGCGTTATCAGCCTCTCCACCTACTAACAAAATTATTTTAACTGATAATGAAGATAACACTGTTGTAATTCCATTCACAAAAAGATCGTAGCGTTATAATTCATCTGATATACATGTCATTTCTTTTTTCCTGGCCATTCCAGGATAAAATGCTTGAGATGTATCGTCATTTTCGATGTGTTGATGACATTTCAAGTCCTCGTAAATGCAGATTCGAAAACTACAAAAACATGTCGTGAAAAATTCAATGGTTATTTATGCTTATCAAAAACAAAACAAAGATTTTTTTTAGTAAATAAATAATGAATTAATAAAAGAGTTAATAATACATCAATAATTCCTTATTTGTAACAATTTTAGTTGAATTAAGATTGTTTCTTCTATCAACTTAGAGCTGAAAATGTATAACTCGTAAAATTTCATAGGTGATCTGTTTCACACATAACGTCCCACCCGCACGATCGTGCGGGTACCATCTACGTTCCAGGGGGGAAGCGGGAATTTTTTTGCTATATTTCCCAGTGTCATTGGGATCTATATAGTATTAATAACTAAGAATTTAATATTTAAAGATAAAAATGATTCGGGTCTTAAAGAGATATACATAGTATATAATCACTCTATTAAGTGACAAAATAGAATGCGATTTTCCTTGCAATTTTCCGTTTTTTGTTCTATATAGGATATTAGATAATTTTTTGTTTGTTTATTACTATTAATTCATTAATTATATTTAATTATTTTTATTAAATAATACAGTAAAAAAGAAAACACATTCTCAGAAATTAGGCCCATCCCAATGGGTTCGAACCACCCCTTTTTTAAGAAGAAACGCGCTATTTATTGCGCCACAAGGACTTAAAATTAGTTTTCTTTTTATAAAGCTTTATTTTTTTTTTGTTTGTTATATTTTTAAATTTTTACAATTAATGAATTAAAATTTAAAAAAAATGTATTAACATAAAATGTCATCTACTAAAAATTTTTAAAAAAAATGTATTTGAACTTGTGTGGGATGAATAAAATTTTTTAAACATCAAAGTTGAAAAAAAATATATAATATATATATATATATATTTTGGAAAAAAAGGAACTAATAGTAGGAATTGAATAAGATTGAATGCCTGTTATACACCGGATTAAAAATGAAAACTTGAAAAAGAAAGAGAAGATGAGTATTCAGAAAATTATATTTCTACATATTTGTGTGCTCTGCTCTTTATTAAATGGAAATGTAATAAAGAAAATTATAGAAATTTAATATTTTATTTTTTGCTACATATATATGTATATGCTTTTTATTTAAAGGAAACGTCATATTCTATGAGCTTTCACTATTACGTAACATGGAAAGGTTTGCCATATTGGTCTTTCGTTATATCTTTAGGCATATCAAGGAATTCATTTCATTCTCACCATCATTGTTACTCTGATCTTTAAGCAAATAATCATCTTCCCTTCAATTTAGACTGCTTTATATTATACATTTTTCAATGACTTTTGATTTATGTCAGGTTTAGTTTTTAATTTCATGCTTTTCTAATTGGCTCACACAATATTTTGACTGGCATGAACATTTCCCCTCTTTTTATATATATATTATATATTTTAAAATTTTTAATATAATAATTTTCAAAACCAATTTTTAAAAATTTATTATTATTATTATTATTATTTACCTTCTAATATCGACATACTTTTAACACTTCTCCCCTTACGCTTTAGGTTTTTAGTTCTAAAGGTACAGTTGCCCAAAAGCTTGGAATAATACTTAGAACAATTGATTTTAAAAGATCAGAGAATTTTCCAAGTACACTTCCGGTTACTTCTAAAAATTGTGGGGTTTTATACGGGTGTACTAAAAATTTAAGCACATCAGTTTGAAAATGTTTCCGGAAATTTAAAAAAAAAATGGAATGTACAATATTGCCTTGGGTAATCTAATTATTTTTTCTCCAATATTTATAATTAGGAAAAGTTACATTACTTTTTTTCCCAAATATTTTGACAGAGTAGTATTTTTATTTAAATTAGTTAAACACGTCAACGTGTTTTGATCAAATAGTAAGAGATACCTTAATAACTGTAAATAGTTCTTTTATTTTTGATGAGCAAAAAAAAAAATCTTCATCTATAAGTCTTTTAAAGAAAGCCAAAAATGTAATGTATCCAAATAATATTCAAAATACTCTCTGGGTTACTTTTTAGTCGAATGTTTTAAAATATATTTTGAAGTATTATATACAAGTTACATTTCTTAAAATTTAAATTTTTCAAAATTTATAAGTAAAAAACTGAGATAACTAAAAAAACGTTTTCTCAAAATTCTTTTTAAAAAAAAAAGGATTTATAAACATAAACATAAAAATATAAGCTACATTTTGATTTTAAGCTTATGTTTCAGATATATAATATAATATAATATTTATAAACGCAAGCATTGCAAAAGCAATATAAAACACATTTGTGTGCTTTAAAAATTATTTTGTATACGAAAAATTGTTGTAGTTATATTATATAATAAATACTAAATATCTGTTAATTAATAAAATGCAAAGCAAAATTTTTCCCCGAAGTATTATGAGACATGCGGTTAATGTAGATAAGTGTGAACACAATTTTCTGTAGAAATCTTTAAAACGTTCAATAGAATTCGCTGAAATTTTATTTATATATTCCCTAAGACTGGAAGGAAATATATTTATGTATAAAACCAAGATGTAATGTTATAAAGTTATTTAAAATTTTGACAAAATTCTTCAACATTTTCCCTCTAGAGAAAAATATATATGTACACAAACATAATAAAATACATTTATATTTCGTTTCATGAAACTTCAAAGATGCAAATAATTTATCATTTAATTTATTAAAGTTATTATTAGAGGATTATTTAAATTATCAATTTATATATATTAAAATATTTTAAGGGAACATGTTTGAGTGTGCATATTCTATAAAATAATAATTATTTCACAGAACGTATTTTTTCGCAACGTGTAATATTTTCATCATCAACAAATAAAACAGCTTAAATATAATTACTAAATAATTAAATTTACATGTGATTGTGTCTCATATTTTTTTAACTATGCTAAACTATACAAATCCACTGAATTTATATAAAAAAAAATTAATTCATATTTTTTTTATAAAAGGCTATCTCTCTCGTACTCTAAACATACTTGGACCATCGTATAAAGCAAAGGAAAATACAAAGTATCTTCCAGAATATCATAACTGAAAAGGAATGTAACTATTTGAAATCTAATGCACAAAACATAATATGAACTGATAGAAAAGCACTACAACCGGTCCCATAGATTAAGAACCCGGTGGTAATCGAACGGGAAGGGCGATCTACGTTGGCATTTCTATTTCACACTGCAGTGAGTTTTACCTCAATTTGTCAATTCAAGTTTCTAAATGAGATGTCAGTTTAAGGATAAAAAGTTTCGATAGGTACCACACTGCATTTAACAGCTGGGAAAATAGGAGTCTTCTTAATACTTGAAAAAATGGAAGATGCACATTATGTCTGTAATAGGTTTGAGCTGGTAGTTGTAGAGATAACGAAATGCATTATTTTTTAAATATCTATGTAATAGGTAGAATACAATAATAATGTGACTGACAATTTAAATCTCCCGTCATATATCTAAACCAACAAATTCATCATACAGAAGGTTGTTCATACTTTATGGAAACGATTTTGTAATTCATTTCCACGTATGCATTTCGTCTGCTAAGGTTTTTCTTTTGAGTGGAATGTAAAATAAAATATTTGTTTTTAAAAATGGCTTTTAAATAGGGATAAGGATTTTGTTGTTGTTGTTGTGGTTAATGCCACCAGTCTGACGAAGTCAGATCGAGGCCCACGAAATTCATCGTTGCCAAGGGCTAGAAGTGCGCCTGTCGTTGGCTTTGAGCACCATACAGATGACAGTACGAATTAGCTCGGCGAAATTCCCCGAAGGGACGATAGATGGCCACACCACCTATCTCCACTTCCTCAATTTAGACATGGAACTGACGGGGAGGGAAATATTCTCCAGTCCCGGACACTCGTAATTCAGCCCTCAATACTTTTGGACTCACTTATTTAACAGACGACTGTGTGTCGGAGGTATTTGGTGGCATCGGGCATCGAACCCAGGCCTTCCAGTCTGGGGTCCTATGCTCTAACCACTAGGCTATCCACGGATTTAAATAGACTTTAGAAGGTGTTCCAGCTCAGGTATCATCCTGGTCACTTGACCGAGATTGAAAATTAAGAGGTTTGTCGCTACCTTTTGTTGAACCAAAGAGAGAAGAGGTTAGAAGTTTGAAGAGGTTTGAACCAACCCTTTGTTGTTTCACAGGGTGACACAAATTAAGATCAAATCAAATAGATCAACCAGTAGGTCCTTAAAAAGGGCAACATTAAAATATTTGAGAATGATTGTTTTGGTGACAATTGCATTACATCACGAGAGCTTATCAATAATACCTCCATAAATACACCCAACTTCGCCGGTTACAGAGGTTTCTGCCACCTCCCTGAATCTTGAATCATGGAACTGGAAATATATATTTCTAATGAGGCTGCGAATTGGTATTTACTATTGAAGACCTAGTACATTTCCTGGGAACTGGTATCACTTTTTAGTGTGGTACCATATAGGTGGAATACCAATCGTCGCAATGTAATTTTGACTTCAAGTTTCCTCCACCAGAGGGGGCATCTGAGCTCAGACGATGCAAAACGTTTCCAGAAATTAATTTTATCGAGAGTACCCAAGCCAATCAGGCACTCTAAGGATCTTTAATATGCTGCATAGTCACACGACATGGATACTATCATTTTTCTGCACCATGAAAATTCATTGACTTGGGCCGGGGTGGAACCCTCAAATTTGGGCGTACAAGGCGAACCACTAAATAGCTACGTCACCTACTTGGGAAAAAAAAAGGGGTTACTATAAAAAGGGGAAAGTTGGGACTATAGGAGTCCAAGGGAACTTGCTCCAAAATTTTTTCTCCCCCAGAATCAGACGATAAATTAGTTCCTTGGCATCATAGTCTGTGTCTATCAATCATTCTATATGATTGAAAGCACAAATGGTTTTACTTATTAAAAGTTTTCCCGTTACACCATAAATCCTGTTACACCACAAAGAAGTACAAAAATCCGTCAACATAAAATTACTAATATCTTGAAAATGACTTGTTTCTGATTGGTAAAATTCCATTAGAAATTTTTTGCTCATCTTCTCAGAAACCTTTCTAACAGTTGTCAAAATTGTTAGACAACACATCTGGAGAGAATAAATATCTACTTTTGACTCAAATATCTGCCGTAAGATTTCCCCCTTCCTTCTTCAGGAGCTCGCCCCCGGGTTTGGGTTGGGCCCCTTTAGGAAACCCCAAGCCAACCTTCTTCCTGCTCCTGTGTTCTCCAATTCTTAGTTCTTAAAACTACGAGATTTTTTTCTAGGCCATCAATTGATCTACGATTTGGCCTACCTCTTCTTCGTGTGTCAATTGGTTGAGTATTGAAGACTTTGTGAGGAATGCTAATCCACATACTCAGCTAAAGCACGCAATCAAGTTGGGTAAGATAAGCTCATCTATTTTATTTGAACTCGTATCAACAATGTACGGAAATAAAAGTAGTGGTAACTATTTACTATATGCAAAAATATTTACAGCTGAGATAGTGAATTGTAACGCCGTCTGTATGCCATCAATGAGTGGTGTCGCTACAGCTTTTTAGTGGGGCGGTTTTCGTCCATTTTGACATGACCTGCCCAATTAATTCATTGTATTTTGACATTGATAGAGCTCGAAATTTGATCTTCCATTTTCCTGAATTCCTTCAAAAATAAATCCTCTTTTCGTAGATACTTACCATGTACTCATGTGTTCGAGACATGGACCAAGTTTCAAATACATTAGTTAATACTAATCTTAAAAGACCGTAAAACAATGGAACCCTCGGTTTTCTTTTGATTAAATTTTATTTCATATATTTTCGTATTCCATTAAGACAACTATTAGTCGTAGTAATTCTCTTTTGGAATTCAGTAGTACAATCGTTTCTATTATTAATTTCCGAACAGAAATGAGTGAAACTGTCAACAACTTCAAAATTATACTCTACAATTTTAAAGTGAGAATTATTAAAACATGATTTAGAGCAAGACATTCATTTGGACTTATTCTCATTGATTTTTAGTCCCATCCTGAGGGTCTCGTTCTCTAAAGATTTCCTCAGCAATATAAAATTCAATTTATTATTCAAATTATTTTAAGTGGTTTCATTCGGTCACCTGATTATATTCCGAATTTTGTTAACTTATGGCGGCAATACCTTATTTGTTCATCATCTACGTTTCGTAATTAATTACGACGATTGTAGCTTGTTATGTAAGGGAAACCTTATCGATTGCAAGCTATGATACTATGTTGAATTGATGGAAAAAACTAGAGAGAGAGAGAACACAGTCGAACATATTAGGACTTTTTTTCTCCTTTTAATCTAGAAGACCAGTGCTCAACACCGAGTCTTCTATTTAAGATGCCACGCAAGCCTTTGAAACCCTTGTTTCGATCAAGGTCCTTTCTGCAACACTGTAGCTTCCTGATATGATCTTTCTTTCTGAGTTATTCTGAGATAGACGAAAAATTAATGAAGAAGCATGTAGTGGGAGATAAGATTTTTCTCTCATTAAATAACTTTTCGGATTAAGGGAAAAAAATGAAATGGTTTATTTGAAGAGCACGTGAATATAATGTAACAAAAATCATTCTTGAAGGTAGTTTCTGTGAAGAAATGCAGTACATACAGTGTGAATGGAATATATTTATATAAAAATATATCTCGTATACTTTATGGCCCCTGTAATTGTCACGCATTCATTTGGTATTAACTGAAAATTCTTAGCTTATCAAACTCAGTAACATGAGTTGCATTTCTCATTAGGTTTGTTTTGAAACAAAAGTATAATGTCAATGATTAAAATGTGTCCATTCGGTTAAAATGATATAAATACTTAAATCAGTGCCCTTTTTTAAATTAATTTCTATGCATGCGGTATAAATCGCTTAACACGAAACTATGGGGACTGAAACATTCTTTCGACTACCCAAATTCGCCATTTTGGTAAGTCTTCAAAATTTCTTTTGTGTTTTTATTTATATTGTTTTTATTTTACCAGTGCCCTTTTCAGTGAGAAAATCAACTCTCTCATTTCTGTAGATATCACATTGGGTGGTGGTGGAGAACCATTGTAAAACAATATTCATTTTTAAGGTCGAAAGCAATCCAAGATTCTCAAAACAATTTTTAATTCTAATAGAGTCTGAAAAATCTAGAGATGTTACAGTTTGTATTACAGAAATGAGGTCAGAAAATATAACAACACATTCTCAAAAGCATTCTTTCTAAACAATAATTGATGAATAATCATTCTAATAGCTTCTACTTCACCATCAAATGGAGTTGTGTTTGCACCTAAGTTGATCTAGAAAACTATAACCAGATGAGCACTACGATTTCAATCCAAAAATTAGCAATTACGTTTTTCCTACATCATACCTCCACCTACCACACAAATAATTTATTATCAAAAACTCACTATTCTATTTACTACCAAAACAGACAAACAAACCAAAAAATTCCGAAAAAATGCTGTATTTGCAGCATTAGAACCAAAATGGTATAAACACCGTAAGTTGTTGCCATCAGCTATTTCTTATCCATTACATTAAAAAAAAAAATCCGATAACATCGTGACAGTTTTCCATTCTAGACACGTATTCTTGGAAGAGCGACAAGGACTTAACAGGCGACAACGTAATGAGGTATTTCTTCTCTATAAAAATGTAAGGGGGAGGGTGCAGGGCGTACGATAAAACCCCTTTTCTTTCTCGATAAAGCATCCTCATCAAAATAAATGACTAGAAACGCGAAGAAATGCAGCACTTTGTCACCCAGGCACTCCGTGTTTTATTCGTATTTGTTTAAGAAAACCGTTGGGGATGGCGTTTCGACAAACGCAGCCCCCAAACGTTCCTTGAGTGAGAAATGGCTCCAGTTGATTCTGTCGCTTGGGAGGAAAGGATTTAGCGTTCTATCTCCAGCTCGATTAGACTCGGAGACATTCGGCAAAGGTCGTAATCAGGGTAATTAGGAATGATTTCTCGTGAGAATATTGCTTCTGCGCTGAGATTTGAATCTTTTGCCTCATTATTTAGAGACTCCCCAAACGCGTAATGCAGCATTTATAAATCTGTTGTGCGTGTCCCCCTAGGGGGGGGGAGCGAGTATATTGAAAAATCGAAAACAAAAGTTTATTTTTAAAAAAGTAATAATTTACTGAAAGTATAATCAAACAAAATACATTTGGACATAACAAAAAATATAAAACACACATTTGCACTGATATAATACACTTATAAATGTATCGGTACTGCACAATGTATTTTATAATTAATTTAGCAATACTAAATTAGGACAAGTTAAATAATACCAGAGTGACCCCATGTAAAATTATATAAAAAAAAATTAGCACTCTTCTCGATCATTTGTACGGTTTATAATTAATCCTTTAACTGCCTATTCAAAGATACTATTCACTCATCAACTCCATCGTTTTCCACGTAGGCATGCGTATGTGGTGTATTGAAGAAGGGGGAGGAATAAATCAGCAAACCCTCTGAACTAAGTAAATCCTTCGCAAACACTGTCAAGGGCCTTTTAATGCATTTGAAAGCCTTCGGAATAATTTTCTGGATGGCATTACACAAAAAAGATCGTATTTTTGAAAGACGTATATATACGTCCGTGGTTATTATTGCTTTGGCTGTGTGAGATGTTTATATACGTCAGTGGCATTTAAGAGGTTAAATTAGTACTGTAGCCTCAGCTTCAAAATATAGTATTATTGAATTCAGTGCATTATTATTGTATGGAGGGAGGGGTACGATGAAAATTATGATTGAATAGTGGATTGCAAATATTGAAAGTTTGAGAAGCACGCTTAATGGAAGAAGAATCAAATACTGGGGGTTTTATCGCATTATTTTGATTTTGTGTAATAATTTTTGTGGAGACTTACTACAGACTTTTTTTTAATTTTTGCATCGCTTACTCTTAAAACGAAAACAATTATAAGTTGTACTTCATATATCTAATTAAAAATGGGACTCATCACGATACCTCTTCGGAACTATTAGACCTACAAACTTGAAATTTGGCAGGTATGCTTCTTTTGTTTAGTAGCGATCAGCTGAGAGTTGGTTTTGCGATGATCGACTCTCGTGGTAGTGGGGGGGGAGTACCGATTTAAACTAAATTCAGGCCCTGTGTGCAGAAGATCTACAAGCCTCATTGGCACTGGCGGATGAAAATTTATTATCAGAAACTCTGGCTATGTCCAGTTTATCCAGGCCCTGGCCCCTGGGCACCATTCCCAAGAGATCAATAAATAAACCATCCCTGGGGTGGAGGGTTGCTGGGGCTCTATAAGAAAATTTCTCGTTTGTGAGCAATTACACTTATAAACTTGAAATTCGGCCACCATGTTTCCATTCTTGGGAAGAGATTCACTTAAAACGCGATTTGTGGAATCGACTTCCAAGAGGTCTATTTTAGGAAATTAATAATAATATTTTATGAATTAATAATATTTTAGGAAATATATCAAATTTTTGTAACTATATATATATATATATATAGTTCAAAAATTGATACTTTTTTGATAAAATTGATATATTATATATAAATTTAAAATCCAAATACCCACCCTTAAATTTGCCGCCCGGGGGGGGGGGCCCAGTTTGTCCTCCCCTAAAAAACCGCCCTTGTTTGGGTGCCTTTTTATTGGATTATGCCACGGAATCTTCGCAAGATGGGGTTGATAGTAGGAAGAATGGGACATGAATTCAGATATCTTCGTCCGTAAAAGCTCTTGGTGATAATTTTCAGTTATTAAGTAAGGGGTTCCAGTCCTAATACTCCTCAAGATCCGCCATGTAGAGGGGCTGATGCATGTTTAATCTGTCGTGGATCACTGTTTTCATGTTAGCATGATATGGATTGATTGAATTAATATTAACGTCGCACTGTTCAGCTACACGAAGTTTTTTGGCGCGGACCACGTAACTTTGAACCATGGGCCCAAGGGGCGTGGACGACACCGGCCCCTGGCCCCCCCCTCCCCTAACTACCACACCACACCAAAGGGAGGGACGTTTCAGCTCTCGACAGTTTTAAAAAAGTGTATCTCTGCCCTACCCCCGGCGGGTTTTTAGTGGTACTGGGCCCCGGAACTCGTGACAAGGCCAGCCACGGTCCGATACCTATACCACTCGGCTACCGCGGCCACGGCGTGATATGGAAATTGGGAGAAAGGGCAGCTGGCTCAGGGGTCGTCTTCATCCTTGACCGGGGGTTCATAATTAGGATATTCGGCGGGAATAGCTGTGGTGTCGCTTTAAAAAGGGATCCGACTACCCCAAAATTGGGTTTTTTTTTAAAAAATTTACAATTTTTTTTTTTTGATTTCATTTTATATTTCCATCTTTTTTGCTTAATAAAAAAACCAAGTTTCTTACTTTCCATTCCCCAGAACAAAAAATACAAGTGTTTTTTGGGAAAAGCAGATCCCCTAACTTTTTCACAAGGTGTCAAACTTTAAACACATTTGCTCCCGGGAATTTTGTTTTCAAAAAAATTCAAACGGGGCAGCGATTTTCTCAAAAGTTTTTGGGAAAAAATTTGCTGGGGAAAATTTTTTTGGATGTTTTTTTATAACAGTAAAAATTTTTTGAAACCCTTTAGATTTATTTAATCACTTTTACTTTTTCAAAATTTACAGTTCTTTTTTGTGAATATAATCACTGTTTTTTTTAAACATTTTTATGTAATCACTAAAATAAAATGCTCTAGTTTTTGTAAAAAATTTAAAAAATTTTCTTATCCCGGAGGGGCATTTCAAAACACTAATAACAAAAATAACATATCAAAAATTTAAAAAATTTAGGGGAAATTTACCCATAAAATTTTTTTACCCGAGCGGGGTTTATGCAATTTTGTGTTCATTTTTTACCAGTTTTTCCCCCTTTTTATGTGTTTTTTTTTTTTTTTTTCCAAATTTTTGATTTTTTCCCTTTAAAAAATACTAAATAAATCTAAAATCACCAAAAAAAACCCCACATCTCCATTTTTTTTTAAAAAATTTGTCCCAAATAGTTGGACGTTAAGAATGGTTAAAAGCGCTTTCCCTCCCTTATTCCCTGAGTAGCTATAATGTTATTATGATTTAAATTACCCTACAGCAAAATCATTCTTATTTATTTTCAGCAATTGCTGCTGCAATTAAGTAAACTGATATATTTCCACCAACATAGTTGATATAATGAGTAAGAAACACGGTTAAGTTATTTTTAACCATCGTAACAAAATGCAGTGAAATAAATATTACCACTGACAAAGAATTGCATATAAACTAGGTTACAAAGATTTCTTTTGTCTTGATGCGATTTCTTTTGTCTTTTACTTTGTTACATGATCAATAACAACACTGAATATCTTTTCTAATGGGAACAAATTAATTAAAAATATATGCAATGCGAGAAAGGACGTGTGTGTGTGTTAATTAATAAACAATACTATACATAACTGTTAAAGTAGAATGTGATACTGTTTCATAAAACATTATATTGCCCTTTACAATATAATCTAAATTTAGATGCATCGTTGTAGCTAGTCCAGCTGTTGAATCTAGTTTTTTACTTTGTATCGGTTCTGTAATAATATTAAAAAAGGCAATTTCAGAATTCCTGTAGAAAAGTTAAATTCGCACGAAGAAAAAGACTTTTTAATTCGACTAAAAATAAATTCACAAGATTCTTGAGCCTTATGGATAAAATAACAATCTGAGCTTCAAGGAAACGAGTCAGACAAAGAAATTGAATAGAAAATGAAGAGATATTGCAAGTTGGATCTAAATAATTCGACAAACTAGATAATACTCTAACTATGAAATATCTCATTCGTAGGTAAATACTTCTAACAATGGCTTGCATCAGTAGTATGGTTTAGTAAAGTAAACAGGCAAACCAAACTACAATGTATTCAAAATATCAATCCGTTTCGACTATATAAACAAATGCCGCTCGGTTGTAAGAGAGAAAAATAGTTCCATTATATATTTGTAAATTTGTATGAATGAGCTTCAAAAACAAAAATATTCTCACTGTAAGAAATGTATATAGCCAATAGAATGAAATCTCATTTCTGGAATGACATAAATAAAAACGAACAAGAGAGAATTAACATCTATATATATTATTTCACTATGAAAATAAAATCAGCGTACTTATACATTTGGAAAAAAGAAATGAAAATATTCATCGATGCAGAAATTCAGTATTTTCAAATTCAATTGTTGAAAGGGCATAAACAGTAATAATAACTGAAAAATAAATGGAAGATTATTAATTATTTGGTAACAGTGGCGAACACAAGGGGGGAGGGGGTCCTTGGGTTCGGACCTCCCCCCAAAGCCCTTGATTTTTTTTCCGATTGATTATAATCCTATGTAGATAGAGCGTAAAATTTAATTCGGTATTTGTTATTACTAATTAATGTTACTAATTAGTGCTAATTATTTATTTAATAATTAATTTTTACTGTTTTTTCTTCCTGAAAATCAACAAAATCAAACGAATATGTTGGACGGCGTTTTGGAGCATGGTACGAAGAATGGTGGATTTTCGACCCTCCCCTAAGAAAAATTTCTGTGCGCGCCACTGCTTGGTAATCTTTATCGGAACTATATAAATGTGTTTAAATACTGATTTTTTTATTCAATTAAAATCTTTCGTTTGAAAGCCGGTTCAACTATCACACATTTGCTTAAAAAAAATCATTTATTTATTGTTTATAACGAAGAAATTTTAAATATTCAAAATGGTCTACTATAATTAAATTAAAACTTTCATGTGAAAGGATTACTTTTTAATCATATTACAAAAATTAGAATCAAAGAAGGTATAAATGAGGGGAAAACCCTACAAAAATTCCATATTTAAATCTGCTTAGCTTCATGGTGTCAAAGGTTAAAAACTTGATCCCACAAGAAAAGCTACCGATTCCCTAATTGTTTGAAATTTCTAATCCTTGCGATTTTGAAATTTTAAAGTTTTGTTTCTTTGATATTTTTATGACGGAAAAAGCTTAATGTTTCCTTGGCGTAATGAGCTTAACTAAAGCTGCAATGCTTAAAAGGACTTGTAATTAAGCATTCAAATAAATGGGGCCAATCTTCAACGCTATTATTAAAGAAAATATGATGCTACAAAGAATCCTTCAAGTTTTGAGCTGCTAATAAGATTGTACAACACCAAATAACTTTTTTAAAAATTTATATGAAATTAATTAATGCTTACATTTTTTTTTGGAAAATCAAACGAAAGATTTAGTTTAATACGGGAGCATGCATGTGGGGCACAAAGTCACTCCAAATTTAAGAAATCTTTAATTTTGGGGAAACTGTTTATTTGTTGTCACTGACCTTGTTATATCCTCCTATATGACAGTTTTCATGGGAACTAAAATGTATTTATCACATATCTCCCTCTTTTTTTTAGAGTGGCAAACGTTTTCTTAGAATCTTAAAGTACTTCGGCTGAGATCGAGTTCCCCGCGCGACCACTTTTGTTCCAAAATATTTTCAATGAACAGGCTATATTTTTCCTCAGTGAACGACTTAGTGGTTTTGATTTCTGTGTTGTACGACTAATTAGGGTTTATAAATGTAAATGAACAGAATTAAAAATGGGTCTGCAATTTCTATTGGAGGAAGTTGAAACTCACCAAGCAAGGAAAGAACTTGATGAAATAATGGACATTAATCATGATTGCGAAAAGTAAATTTGAGATAAGAGATGAGCATGAAGCGTTTGAATTGAAATGAAAGATTTCAAATGCTGCCTAAAAAACTCACAAAGAAAGACATGAAGCCACAATTATGCACAAGACACTCTGTCAAAAAGGCACAGGCTAAAAAGTTCAACATACTATTAGAAATCATCTAAGTGCAATAAAACTACGATAATTTGGACAAAGTATATGACAATTTTGCCTGCAAAAATCATTCCTGTAACGTTAGCGAAATGTGTCTTTTAATTGTGTCATCTTAGCTCATATGGATTGGATTTTGTCCTTAAGTAGAAATCCTTAAAAGTAGCTAAGTATACTCTCTCTTAGTTAAATTATTCACTGGAATTACGATTGCCACCACACATGTACAATAAAAATAATTTTAAAGAAAGGATTGGGGTGACTGAGTCACCCCCCACATAACCATTAACATTTGCAACGAGTGCGTCCTTGATCTCGGGTTAATTTAATTAGAAAGTTTGTATATTTCATTCGCAAAATTTTGGACATCCAGTGATACGGAAGAGAGTCCAAAGACATTTTAAGACATCCCACTTTTGCATCGATCATAGCCCCTTTGAAACGTAATGGGCCCAACCCCCAAATTCCCTCAGCCGGGGCCCTTTCATGGTTCGAAAAGCCAAAAACCAGTGGGTGCTACCTGTGCCTGGATGGCGGCTGAGGGAAGCGGTTTGGGGCCCGTGCATTTCTTCGATGGGCGGTCTTCTCGACGACTGGTCGTCGAGGGTGCCCCTGAGCCGGTTTCGTGAAAGACATCCCCCGGACCCCTTGGTCCCAACACCTCCTCACCACTCGGGGGCCCCAATTGAGGGGGCTCTCGCCTAGCTAAACCCCCCCACCGATAATTCCCCCCTTTTCAAATTGCGACGGCCTCTTCGTCTTCGAAAACGGCGTTATGGCTTCTACCCCCAGCTCTTATTTTGCCCGATACATCACACTCAAAAGATTTGATTTTTCTCCGTAAAAACGACGTTAAACGCCCTCTACCGGCTATACGTAATGCGCGCAATCACCTTTCCTTTCTAACCATTTTCATGTACCTTCATGCAAATCTGTTACGATCCCCCAATTTTTCTTGGTGCGTTAATTTTTTTTTCCATGAGGTTATTTAAAAAAGTTAAGTTTTTAATACATTTTTTTTTATTTAGTTATGTATATTAACATGAATTTGATAAAATTCAATGAAACTAAAACATTCTTAAAACTGAATGATATTTTATACAAAAATTTCAAGCTCTGATGTTTTTCTTTACATTGTCTTTTTTAGTATCAAATTGTCAATAAATTGTTCAATGCATTAATTTCACCATTTGAATGTGCGTCTAAATAATTGCGCATACTTTTCATGATGTTCCTTATAATTCGTGGAAACAGAAGCTACTTCATTCACACATTTCATTTTCGTTCGTCGGAATCTGCATCAATGTGATCAGCAAACTCCGAAATGTCTTTTTCTGCTATAATTATCGCTATACACACATTATCATCATCTACTGCAATGAATTCTTCAGATAATACATTAAGACAGTCCAATCCTGCTGAATTTTTCGTATTTTATTCATTCTCAGAAGGGAAATCTTTTAGTTTTAAGTGATTTTCGTTTCTTTGAATGTTACATCAACTTAACGAGATGTTGTAAACAGTATCAGAATGTAACTTATTGCTAAGAATTGGGAATTTAATAATATTTTACTAAAGGCCTTAGTACAGCTCTTCTCAAACTTTCAATATTTGCGACCCAAAATTCAATCAATTTTCATTGCACCCTCCCCTCCATACAATAACAATATATTGAATTCTATAGTACTGTACTTTGATGCGAAATCTATAATACGGTTTAAATTTCTTAAGTGTCTCTAGCGTATATAAACGTTTCGCTCAGCCAAAGCGTTGATTGCCTCGGACGTATATATACGTCTTTCCGCAGTACGATCTTTTCTGTGCACTGCTATCCATAAAATTATTCGAAGTCTTTGGAATGAAATAAAAGGACCTTGACAGTGTTTGCGAAGAATTTACTTATTTAAGAAAATTTGTATTTCTGAAAATTTATTCCTTTTCTCTACCCCCCACCCGCCTAATACATCACATACACGCACCAAGATGGAAAACGGAGGCATTGGGGTACGAATCACGCGACTTTTAATCGGAAATTAAGCGATTATTTATAAACCTTACAAATGATCAAGAAAAGTATTAATTTTTGTATATAATTTTATACGACAAGTCTATAGGGTCGCTGGTAATTATTAAACTTGTTCTTAACTTAGAATTGTTAAATTAATTATATATTAAATATATTGTGCAGTACTGATACATTTATAAGTTTATTATATAAGTGTAAATGTGTATTTTTTTTTTTATCATGTAAAAATGTATTTTGTGTCTTGCTTCATTTCAGTAAATTGATTATATTTTTAAATAATTTTATTTTCGTCTTTTCAATAGGCTCGCACCCTCTCGTAGAGTTATCACATCCCCCTGGATGGGCATGCCCCACAGTTTGAAAAACTCTGCTTTAGTGTGTGAATTAGTATGTAAGTTAAAAATTCTTTAAACACAGGTAATATATTTACAAAGGTCAGCAAATGAAGGTCAAATGTCAGTTTGTATTTAAATACTTCTATCCATCTGATCCTGTCTTAGAACTTCTAAAACCACCGAATATTTTTAATACTATATTCATTAAACAAACTAAAATTCACCATAATATTTCACTGTGAATAGTAGGATCAGAAGCATTCATTTGGAATAATGCCAAAAATAACTTTAATGCCAATATTTCACTATATAGCGATGTACTGAAATAAATCCCCCGAATTTTCTAGAATATTTCTTTTTGTGTCAGAGATCACATTTTGTGTATAATAGTAAGCATTGAAGCCACATAAAAGTAAAAAAAAAAGTCTTACTTATTTGTTTAGTATTCTTAAAAAAAATATTTTCAAACGTTCAAAAAGAGAAAAATTTGGAAACCAAAATTTAAGGAACGACACAAGTTTGTGTAATTCCATGCTCTGATAAGCAGATGGCAATGGTTTTGTTTGTTTGTTTGTTTGTTATAGTATACCCCCTCCCCCCAGAAATATAGGTTCAAAAATTTAATTATTTTTGCATTTTCCTCCCCAAGAGAAAATACTGTACCATCTGCTACCATTTTGTTTCTTACACTTTTTTTTCATCTTCTAAGATACACGATTCCTTCGAAAGTATTTACATTTTACATACATATAGAACATCCAGTGGTTGATTTAATGTTCAGAGAACTATGCAGACATCTGGGGCTCTGGGAAGCTACAGGGCACCTAATTCCATCGCATTAAATGTTTTTTAAAAGAAGTAAGTTATATTTACAAAAAAAATTAGAACAACTTTTTACAGTAAAAAAATGAAGAGAGATCATAAAATGGAACACAGAGGAAAAAAGAAAAAGAAAATGAGAAAATATTTAGAGCCAACGAAATAAACTGCACAATTTTTTAACATTAAATTCAGAACAAAATCGCTATTAACATCTATTTGACATAAGCTGTCTTTCAAAATTCTTTTGAAGCATACAGGCCTTTAAGGTATCCGACTACGTTCGGAAACATGATTTTAAAAAAGGGCATAAATGTATAATTTTCATGGTATTTAGTGTCACTTAGATTAGAATACATGTATAAAGTTGTTTTAAGGACATTATGACAAAAAAATTATTTAAATACACTATTTTGGCAAAAATTAACAGAGAATTACCTTTTTTCCAAATGTTCTCCTTTTGTAAAAAATGCTTCTATTATAATAATATTTTGCCTGTATTCAGCCCAGACCTCTGTACAAAGGCTCAACTAGAATTTTTGAAATGCATAACTCGGAAGTCGGTTTATCCATGTTTTACAAAAACAGAAGGGAGAAATTTTAAGAAAATACGCCGATAATTATTTCAAATGGTTGTAACTCTGAAAATAATGTGAATTTTTCAAAATTCATAGTTGAGCCTCTGTACAGAGGCTTGAGCTATATTCATGCAAAATATTAATACAATAGAAGCATTTTTTACAAAAGGAGAACATTTGGAAAAAAGTTATTCTAAGTTCATTTTTTGCCAAAATAGTGTAATTAAATAATTTTTTTGTCATAATGTCCTTAAAACAATCTTATACATGTATTCTAATCTAAGTGACACTAAATACCATGAAAATTATACATTTATGCTCTTTTTTAAAATCATGGTTACGAAAGTAGTCAGATACCTTAAGTGTAGAATAAGAAAAACACATGCTGAGAACTAAGAGGCTGAAAATGATAAAAATGAGTTAAAAACACAAAAGTTATAGTCCAGGCAAACTCTTGAATATAGACATCGAAGTAATAAATGATGTAACAACAATTTTTTAACTTTGGTGATGCTATTCTTAAATAAAACCTCAAAAAATATCGGGATTGTAGTTAATCTGAAATCAATATGCAAAGATAGATTAAATTTACTACCGAGAATTTCTTTCTGATCAACTTTTACAGAAATAAATCAAACAGAATAGTTGAAAAGAGAACTTGGTTGATATATTCACTAAGTAAGAGTGCTTAATGCTAACCTTGCAAACTTTCTTCAAAATCCAAATCTGAATTAATGACTGGTTTGCAATATTGGAGATCAATTCCGTGTTATTTCGTCAGACGTGAAATTTCAAAAGATCAGCCATGTGTATTCTGTACGAAACATCAACCAAATTGAATAGAATTTATATTCAACTAGTACAGGAAAGAAAATAGAATGCCGTTTGAGAAGTTTTGAAGAGAATTGTGTAACAAAATAAAATTAATGAATTGCTTACCATTGCGATTTAAGAATCACGCTGAAGGTAATGATTCCAAATTATTTAACCTGCTAGGAATACCCAAGTGAATACAATTGTTTCTTGAGCAACATCTACAAAATTATGGCAGCCATTGATTAGAAAATGTCAAATTATCTCACAATACATAGTGAATACAAATGAGGGGTTCGATTTTAAAAATCATATTGCCGGAATACTGCACATGTTACAGTAAGTGATATATGAATGTAAAGAGAAATATACAAAGTTTGTTTTTGTTACTAATGTTCAAGGCGTGGCCTTCTTGTTACACAGTATACGCCCAATCTGTAATATAGTTTGTTCCAGACATTTTGTAGCATCCCTCTGTCAATAGCTCGTAATGCAACACAAATGCTTACTTGTTGTCCTATGTTATTTGTTGTGTCAATTGCAAATAATACGACTTGAGATTTAATTTTTTTCTTAAAATTTTCATTACTTTTTTCTGAGGCATCCCAAGTTTACAGGCGGAAGCTCACTTAAGACTTCCGTGGGCTTCGAACAAACTCTGCCTTACCCTCTCCACTGCTTCCTCCAAAACGCTTGCCCAGTCACTGCTTATCTTATTATACAAACAAACTGTTTTCTTAAATTGATGACACATTCGCAGAATTTTTTTTTGTTGATGCTTTTCTTCTATAGCGGTTTTTAAATGCACGTTGCACCGAAAAAACTGAAAAAAGCATTGCATATTGTAGTACGAAAAGCTCTTCTCTGTTATTGCCACCATATTTGAATTTCAATCACAGTGATCTTGAATGAGCTGTTAATTATTGTTGAGGGAGAAAGAACTTGGTATATTTCTCTTCAGATCCATGTATTACTTACTGTAAAATGTGCAGTAGTTTCGAAAGTGTGATTTTTTTTAAATCGGGTCCGTCATTTGTACTTCGTATTTGTGACGAATTTGTACGTCTTATTGCCAACCAAGTAAAAGGTAAAAATGGACAAAGAATCAAATTTGTGACTAATTATAGAATTGTTGTTGACTTCACTATGGCGTTTCTCATATAGAAGCTGTCAACAGCGGTAAGAAAGCTTTAAAAGGTTGAAGGATATGTGTCACATTGATGTGTGTACATTGGAAGATGAATTAAATCATTTATTAATATTTCTAAGCGAAGGCCTCATAAACACCACAGCAGAGAATCAGGACATCTTAGGTCTGTAGCGGTAGCTACATAAGCCAGTAACAAATGAAACGGGTCTATTCTCATTCTTACTACTAATAATCCTCTTGGGGAATAATTGGTCTTTAAATATCATTTTATTGAAAACTTTCGTCCTCCGAAGAAGACGTGATTATTCAAATCATGGCTATCAAGATCGAAAATAGAGAGGATAGACTGCTAAAAGATAGCAGTGATTGATTAACGTAAAGCTACGTGAGAGTACTTCATAGATTATTTGATTAATATTAAGATGGACGATTTGGTCAATTAGTTGTTAAATTGGATTCTGTCGGTCTGAATTAGATTACTTTAGAAATTATCTTCAAATATAAGAAGATGTATTGCCTGGACGTGCTAAGTATAACTGATCCGATTTATTATTAAATTTCCAATTATCTCATGTACCTCGCCATTACTCCCATATTTATTAATTGGTGCACTTCTTAACTTGGTTGTTGAATTGGTGTCGTTGTTGGGAGTTGTTAATAAATAGAGTTTGAATTGACCATGGCAAATCTTTCTTCTGACTCTCTTACACTAATGGATGGGATAGCCCATCCATTACACAGCCTCCATCCTTCGGATATTCACCTCCACACTGGTGACCTTGAAACTGAATTAAGAAAATCGCAGGCTTCTCGCAGCTGTTGTGGCGCCATTTACCAGCACCAAAGTCGTTAGACCCACTTGACGTAGCAACCAAAGTCGTTAGACTGACTTGACGTAGCAACCAAAGACGCACTTGATGCAACAATATTAACTCACATGCTCGCCATTACAAATATCTCGGTCGTTCTCTTAACAACCAACTCACTGGTGGGTGAGTACTGTACCGGTATCTACATAAGCCAGTAACAGCCTCCGGACAGAGCCTCCACTTTTTCATGATCAATATGTCGCGGGTTCTATCCTTCACTAGGTCTTTCGTATAAAAGTAGTGTCAAAAGGTATCACATCTGTCCAGCCTGCAAAGAAATAGTTTGCTCATTTACAAATATTGAAATATTATTAAAGATTTTTCTAATATTTCTATTACATAGGGGGTGCAGAGAAAAATTGTTTTCTGTTTCACACACACAAAGAAAGTAAAAAATTATTTAACCCGAGAGAAAACACGCACTCGATTCTAATGTTAGTGGTCGTGCGGGGTCACTGCGTCACTCTAATCCTTTTTTTCATAATTATATTTATTGTGCACCCGAGGTGGGCATTATGTCGATCGCGATCGACCAGTGGACTGTCAAGACATTTTGGGGCGATCGCTTGAAGATTTTTGCAGTTAATAATTATAAAAGGAAAATTCAAGATTGCCTGACAGTAAGCAGACTATATACTTAACTTATAACTTAAGATCAAAAAGTTTTATTTTTTTAATGTATTCAAATAATGTATTTTAATATAATAATAACCTTTTCCTTACCTCACCCGCTCCCCGAAGACACTGGGCAGTGACGCACACAAAATTTTTAAAGGAGGGGGTGGGGGCTGAGGGTTGAAGTTCTACCATTCTCGTATCATACCCCAATACGAAGCCAAACATATATGTTTTTGATTTTGTCCATTGTCGGAAACAAAAACAGCAAAAATAAATTACAGAATAAATAATTAACATTAATTAATAAAAAAATATTAATAAAAATAATTACATTTTACGTACTATATACATGGGATTATAAGGATTGGGGAGAAAAAATCAAGGGCTATGAGGGAAGTTCCGGATCCATGGACCCTTCCTCCGGCCTTGTATGCGTTATTAACACTGGTTGGACCGCAACACCTTGAAAAATTTAGAAGTAGCCCGCGCGTACCCTGGAAAAGTCAGCCCACCCCTGTTGTACACTATAAAAATCGTGATTCCAGTGATTAATTTCACTAAGAAAAATTATACTTACCTACCTTTTGAGAACAAAATGGAATCAACCTGAACTAAAATGTTTCAAGTGAGTGTAACTTTAAGGTATCCGACTACGTTCGGAACCGTGATTTTACAAAAGCGCATAAATGGATAATATTTATGATATTTAGTGTCACTTAGATTAGAAAATGTATGTAAAATTGCTTTAAGAATAGTATTACAATAAAAAATATTTAAGTACAATATTTTGACAAAAAATAAATATAGAATGACCCATTTTCAAAATGTTTTCTTTTTGTGCAAAATGCTTCTATTATAATAATATTTTGCCTGTATGTAGCTCAGACCTCTCTACAGAGGCTCAACTAGAATTTTTGAAATATATAACTTAGAAGTGGGTTTATCCATGTTTTACGACAACAGCGGGGAGAAATTTTAAGAAAAAAACGCCGATAATTATTTCAATGGGTGGTAACTCTGAAACTAATGTGAATTTTTCAAACATTATTGTTGAGCCTCTGCACAGAGGTCTGAGCTATATACAGGGAAAATATTATTATAATAGAAGCATTTTTCACAAAAGGAGAACATTTTGAAAAACGATTATTCTAAGTTAATTTTTAGCCGAAATATTGTATTTAAGTATTGTGTGTGTGTGTTTTTTTTTGTCGAAATGTGTCCTTAAAACAATTTTATACATGTATTCTAATCTAGGTGACACTAAATATCATTAAAATTATACAATTATGCGCCTTTTTAAAATCACGGTTCCGAACGTAATCGGATACCATAATGAATGACAGAAATCACAAACACGTTTCGCTAATATTACAGAGAGGAATGATATATGTAGGCAGAACTGTCATATTTTGTTCAAATTATTGTAGTTCTTTTATAGTCTGATGATCGAAAAATAGCATGTTGTATTTTTTCCTGCTTGTGTCTTTTTGACAGGTCGCAATGTGTTTTGCGGTACACTTGTGGCTTCATATTTTTCTTGATGTAGTTTCTTAGCTTACGTTTGAAAATTTTCCTTTCAACTCAAACATTTCGTGTTCATCACTTTTCTCGAATTTATTTTAGCTCTCAGGATTAATAAATACCAATTATATCATCAAGTTCTTCCATTTTTTTAAATCGGTTTCATCCACACACACAACAGAGATCGTGGTTGCCCATTTCTTTCTTTCTTTCTTTTTTTTAATATTTTGTATTGTTACATTTATAAACCATATTGAGTTGTACAACATAGCCATCAAAACCGCTAAGTCGTTCACAAGGGGAAATATAGCCTTTTCATAGAAAATATTTTGGACCAAAAGCCGCCGCGTTGTGAATTCAATTATCCCAAGTATCTGAAAATTGTAAAAAACATTTGCGACTCCCAAAAAAAGAAGGATCTAAGTGACAAAAAAACTTTTTCCAGAATTAAAGATTTCGTGAGCCTGAGGTGACTCTGTTTTCCTCGTGACAGCTCCAGGGTTAAGGAATGCAATTGGAGAAGAAGGAAAAAAAAATAACTCGACTATTTTGCATTTAAAGTAGGAAATTTCAAAACGCATCAATTGCTAAGAAAATTATTGATGATATAGCAAGAACAAAACAAGATTTTGTGTGAATATATTATTTGTTATTGTTACTTGTGCCAGATTGACAGTAACATCAAATCAAGCCCCTTGAAATTCATCATGGAAAAAGGGTTACATTTATGCCTACCGTTTGCCGTAGCTTTGAGCACCATACAGGTGACAGTGCAATTTGGCTCGATTCACCCAAATTTATACCCTTCCCACCTCTCTTTCTCTTCCACCAGCATCACTCGACGGCTATTTAGAGTACCACCATGCCGTGAAGGCAAGAAACATGCACAAACCTCTATGCCTTCTACGGGATTTGAACCCAATCCCAACGGTATATCAGTCAGCGTCACTAACCACTATACAAGATGGGCGGCAAAATATTATTTAAGATAATTTATTAAGCTGAAAACAGTATGACGTTTTTCGTTACTTTATTTTTTATTAAGAAATTTATCACACAAAGGTTTTTTTCTTTGCAAGTTTTTTTTTTTTCTATTTCAGCTTGTAGACATATTTTTACGCTTATACGGTCTTTGACTTGAATTGAGCTGCAACTCAGACCATCATTAGTGACACTATTAACTAAATTCTCTCTCTCTCTCTCAAATTTCGTAGATCATTTTCCTCAATAGCAAATACAAATTAATGTGATCAGTTCATTGTTTTCATCATTTATATTTCTTTATAAATACAATAATTCGATCAATTCAATACACCAATAAATAAATTTAATTATATATATATATATATATATATATATAAATAATACATAATAATGATAATCTCCAAAATATTTTTCTAACTATGTTCTTGGATATATACCTGGACGATTATTCTTCAAATACAATTTTTTATAAAAACAAGAACCTTATAAGCTAGAAACGCATAATAGATCCCCTCAGCTTTGATTGCATATTTATACTACACAAACTTTCAACACTGATTGAGGTGTTTAAAGTCTCCTCTCTCTTTTTATACGTTGAGCCTATTGGGTTTCATGACGACCCGTTTCTATGACCTCAAAAACCAAAGGTCACTCATGAATTTTGGACTTCTACTGACTCGCGTGCGATCTTTGACAGCAATATCAATAAATCTGCATCTGCTTTGTTTTCGGGGTTGACCATTTAGGGTAAGATCGTCTGCCGAAAAAAAAAGAAAAAAGAGTGGGATATTAATGTACCGAGTCATTTTAGGTGCCAGTAATGTTCTTGTATTCATAATTCAGACACCCCTCTGTACGTGAAGCATTTTGAAGAAACAATGTTACCGAGGATGTATCGAATTGCTTCACTGTAACATAGCATGGTTTCTTGAAATGTTCTTCTTCATTTTGGTTTTATTGTTATACATGAAGATTAAAGAATCTTTTGAAATATGCGAATGTTTTAAAACTGAAATAAAATAGGGATGTCGTCAATAAAAATAGTTATTCTTCACACATTGTGAAAAAAAAATTATTACACTTATTATAATAAAAAGTAAATGCAATCTAATCCTGAATAATTAAAAATTATTTTTAAGAAAAGTAACAAAATATTTATTAAATAGTTTGTACTTGGAAATACAACTATGTAGTCATTAGTTAATTAATATGAAACCCAGTGGCCGAGTGGTAGTGTATCGCGCTTCCACACCACAGGTTCGAGGGTCTATCCTTGGGTTGGGCAAGGTCAACTCATCCTTTCTTCCCTTCAGTGGGTCGGTAAATGAGTGCTAAGCTTACTAGGGGACTAAACACTGAGGGTTTCGCTTCAGTCTAACTACCTGAAAAGGGGACATCTGCTCATGCATCTCACCGCTTAATGTCACAAATACTGAAATTGGCACAACAGGCCTTGTGGCCTTCATGGGCTGTTGCACCAAAGAGTTTAGTTTATTTAATAATAAAAATAAATAAATAAATAAAAGAATGTTATTAAGTAAAAATAATGAATGAGAGTGTTATTTAGTGGCCATCACGATCACTAGATCTTTCACTGCTGGGTTTCAGTATATGGGGTTTTATAAAAGATCAATAGCATCCATTTTAAGCTAAAATCAAGAATCTACGCTGTAATTAATTTGGTTGACGGAAATATGTTGACAAATCTGTGTCAAGAACTGATTTACCGACGGTACATTCACAGAGTATTGAAAGGAAGCCCATTTCAAACTTTTGTGATAATGCTAAACTTAGACTATTTCTGTATTTTATAAGAATAAGTACTTCAATTTTTTTTCTGCAAAATTGCCCAATTTATGATTAGTCACCCATCCGGTATAGTGGTTAGCGACGGTGGCTGCTGTGACGTTGGACCTGGGTTCGATTCCCGGATAAGACATGGATGTTTGTAAATGTATAGTGCCTCCGCAGCCTGGGGGTACTTTAAATAGCCGTCAAGCCACAAGTCATCTCGTGAGGTTGGTGGACGGGGAAGAGAGGTGGGAAGCTCCTGACCACCCCCAGGGTGTTCTCCCTCAAAATTGGGGTGAAACTGAGCTAAATCGTTCTGTCACCTTTATGGTGCTCAAAGCTATGGCTAACGACAGGCGTCACTTAGGCCTTTGCCATGATGAATTTCGTGGGCCTTGATCTGGCCTTTGCCGATCAGGTGGCATTAGCAACAACAACAGCAACAATGACGATTTCATGATAAAGGCAACCACGTGTTCACCATTGAATTCAAAACAGACATCAAACTAATTGTACTTATTGTTCTATTTGTAAAACTTGGGTAAAAAGGTTCAAATGTTATAAAAAAATAAATTTCTTCAAAAGATTTTAAAATTTAAAAAAAATCTTATTTTATGCATGTACTTTTAAATAAAATGCGTTTTTTCTACTTATGTGCATTATTGGTGTAGACAAATTTGTATTTTTTTGAAAAAAAGTTTCTGAAGAGATCAAAAATTGGCAACAACGAAGCGCATGAGCTGATTACCTGGAAACACACGACTGCTTTTATCGTGTGACTATGACGTCACATGAGATTTTGAACTGATTGGCTAAAAACACGAGGTTATCATTATCATGTGGCTAATGACGTCACATAAATTGAGCTCATGACATGCAATAGATCATTCTTTTTGCCCAACTAATTTGTAGACATCCTGTTTATCTAGATTGAAATTTCATAATTATTAACCGGGAAATTGCCGAATCTTGTAAATTATTGCGAACCATGGCACGAAATTATAAGGTGGACTACTTTTGTATAGCTCTAAAAGTAGTTTTAAACCACACAGCTATATTGAAAATAAAGTCTTCATCAGTAAAGTAGAACTTGTATAAATTCAAATCATAAGTATTAAGTATTCATCAAATTTAAATACTAATCTTAACCAAACACTTGTAAGGGTGTTTCGAGATCCCTTTCTGTAATGTATTTTAGAATAAATTATCAGAAAATGGCAATATTATTTTCTGGTTCTTAGGATGGTGTAAGGAAACATATTAAGACGGAATATTTCGCACAAGTTTGTCTCGCACATTTCGCCATTATATAGGTGTTTATTACATGGAATGTTATTATAATTTAAACGTTAGAAAGAGCCTTTTATGCTTATTAGTACAGATACAATAAATGGAAGCTTTTCAATTCGTACTGAAAGAATAGCGTCTCCAGGAATGATTTCAAGATGGATTCGTGACGAAATGTGTTTTCGCACTCAGTGGCATTGCAGTTTCATCAATTTAAGGGGAAAAACGCTCGCTTGTAAGATTATGTTCATTTTGAAGTCACACGCATTAAAATTAACAAGCTATGGATAAAAAAACAGTGATTCAACCATTTTTTTCCAATATATATATATAACTTTGATAGCTTTGATATATATAGCTTTGATTGATAAAGATGACAGATTTATTTCTTCCTAATGGCAGCTTTTTAATTCTTTATTTTTTAAGCAAAATTAAAATACGATGAATACGTTTAACACGAAAATGCTTAAGACGAAATATCGGTTAACACGAAATAATACAACGGTCCTGATAAACTACTATGTATTTTCATGAATATTTTTTTCATAACACTAAATGAAAATCGCTTAATGCGAACAGATTTCCCTTCTTGGAATGGACAAAATACGGAAAACACCAGCCGCGCAGGCGTGATTTAAAAGGGATGTGAAATAAAAGGTTGTTTCACATGTTTCGAAGATAGGAGAATAACTTGGCTTTGAAATACCCTCGGAATAGGCTGTGACACGAACCAATTTTGTTTATCTATAAGCTACTTTCACCCTCCACCCTTACAAATACCGTACTAAACATCTCATCTCTCATCAGTTAGCTTCGAAATGCTGTGACGAGTGCATCGCATTGTGAGTAAAAATCAGTGTGACTTCAGCTTCTCCCCTTTTCTTTTCTATTTTATAAGAATTTTTTTTACGAGAAGAATGGCAAAGAGCTGTCGGGGAAAGCGAATTTCTAATTCACTTAAATGAAGATTTGGCTTCTTAAGGCAAACGGAATACAAAATTTCTAAAACGGAACATGAAAATGTAACTCTGTTAAGATTTTGGTATTGCTAACTCTACATTATCAGGGTTATTATTACATTAAAAGGGTGAGCAAAGTACGGAAATGTTTGAACATATCTATACAAATTGAATGTACTCTAATAAACTTAATTTTGCTTAACTTTTTTTTTTCTTTTTGCAATGTCATTCAACACGAAAAAATATTTCATCCCCTTCAGTTTCGTGTTAAACGATTTTTACTGTATTTCTTTTGATTAGTAATGAAAATTTTATATTCTCAGTGTACATTTGCTATGCGAAAAATTCACATTGCGCAGTGTCTCTCGTTATTTCAATAGAATGGTGGGCATGAGATAATAATATATTACCAATTGAAATTAGTTTTCGAACCCATAAACATTAAAGGAAGAAGGCAAGTTCATTACAATGAAGACTTAATGCTTATTTTAAACCAGTATTATGAGCCCTAGAAGTCCAGTGGCGGGGGGTAGTGTATAGTGCTTCCATGCCACAAGTCCAAGGCAAGGTCGATTCAGCCTTTCATCCCTTCAGTGAGTCGATAAATGAATACCAAGCTGTTTTGGGAATTAAGGTGACAGAAACCTTTTTTAAAACTAAATTTTTTGGTAAAAAATACGATTTTTGTTCTTGATCTTATAATAAAATTCAATTTTTTTTATTTTTTGTAAATTTTGTTGAAATTTTTTTTTATCTTAATTAGAAGCCGAGTTACAGCTTTCAAAATTTTATTACTTACCAAAAATTTGCCCGGGAAAGGGTTTTTTCTGCTAACCGGAAGTGCCCTGAGTTGTTTGTTTACTTTTTCTTTTCATGGTATATGACATGAAATATTAAAATTTAAATTTTAAAAAATATTTAGTCAGAAATTAAAATGGAGCATTTAAGAATAAATATAAATGTATTTGGAAATACATGTTCCCTTTTTTTATGTTAAAAAATCTGGCAGCAAGTTTGTTGTTTTGATTTTGTTTACGTGCGTCTGATTTTTTTTTTGAAAGAACTGACAGCGAAAAAAAGTTTTTTTTTGATTTTTTTATTCTGTTTTTTTTTTTAACTTAAAATGGTTAAAAGTATTCAGAAAGCGCAAGGGGGAATTTATGGAAATAAGTTTAAAAAATTTTTGAAAAGAAACATCATTTCAGCAGTTCCTGAATGAAAATTGCTAGCTCTTCAAAGTTAGGAAATGAGAGTTTATCAACTGCAAAAAAATACCTGGCCCTGTTTTTGGGGTAACAGAATCTTTGGGATTTTGAACTTTTTTGGGAAGCCTTTGCTAAACCCTTTTGCCCCAAAATGTTTTGCTGAAAAAGTAGAACTATTTGAGGATTCCGGGATATGGGATTGTGCTCCCTTTTTACACTAAAATGTAAGTCTTGGGGACTTTTTCTTTGCATTTGCTTCATCAAAAAGTTGTAAATGCACCTGTCATAAATACGAGGTTTGTATATGGTATGCGGCAGATAGGCGGTTTTCCCGGGCATTTAAATTATGCCAACATTAAATTTTTCCTCGACTAACCAAAACTGCTTACAAAAAAAGGAAACAAAGCTTTTAAAAAATGGTTCAAGAAGTAGCTGAGGGAAACCATGATAAAAAAACTGCAACCGAAATTGTGGAGAAAAAAAAAATTTTCATCTGATATTGTAAAATGTGGCATATCGGTGGATGGCACATGGCAGCGAAGAGGCTAAATCTATGAATGGCTTTTGTTGCTGCAATATCAGTTGATACTGGTAAAAGGGGTTAGACATAAAGTTATGTCGTCCTACTGTCCTACATGTAAAGAGACTTCAGACTATGCCAAGAAAACCCTTTTAATATGAGTCGTCAAAAGCCGACCACATATGTCCGGGAACTTCACAGGCTCTTTTATCAAAATGGAAATTGGGGGGGCTTCCCGAATATTTCTTCGATCAGAAAAAAAAAACCCCAGACTTCAATACACTCAATATTATGGGGGTGGTGACTCAAAAGCTTTTATGAGTTTGAAAAAACACTTATGGAATAAACAGTGTAAACCCAAGTTTGGGGTGCATTGGCCATTTACAAAAAAAGAAAGGGGGGCACCCCTCTGAGAAAAAATGGGAAAATAAAGGGGCTGTCTGGTAAAGGCAAATTAACTGGGTAATTTTATCGACAGATTTAAAAATACTACAAAAAGTTTTTCGCAATGTTGGTAACTTAAATGCCCTGCAGCAAAATTTAATTGCTGCCAATTTACTGTGCATTAAGTGATAAGAAACCGATGATTGGGGCAATGCCCCATAGGAAAAAAAGTTGGTGTTATTTTCAGCGGGGGGAAATGGGAAAAAAATGTTCCACAAAAAAATGCTGGTTTATCAAATGATGTTTTTAAAAATTTAAAACCCGTATATTTTGAAAATATGTGACAAACAGATATTAAGCAAGTGCTTACATGGACGTACGCAAAAAGCCAACGAGTGTTTTAAAAGGGAAAAGTTTGGCAAAAAATACCGAAGGAAGTATTTGTTTCGGGTCAAAACAATTAAATTTGGGTCGATGATGCTTTAAAACCCCAATGAAGGATTAAGTGGGTGTCTAAAGGTTTTAACAAGATGAATATAGAAAAAACCTGGGGGTTTACCTTTTCGGGGATATAAAAAATTTAGATAAATGCAGAATCCGTGAATCAATTCATAATGGGCCCCAAACAAAGAAACAAAAGGGAAAATTTTTTAAAAGCACTTAAAAAAAAAAAAAAAATAGGTTTTTGGAGCTAAAGAGTGAAAAAATTATATATCTGGTGTATTTTAAAAAAGAAAGTAAGTGTTTTTTTGTAATCAGATGGGGTTTTTTAATTTTTTTTTTGTCGTTTTTCAAAAAAGAGTTTTTTCACATTTTTCTTACCGCAAAAAACAGTACTTTAAAAAATTATGCTTGAATGAAAAAAAAAAAATTTTTATTTATGTTTTTTTAAAAAATTTTTTACAGGGAATAGACCTTTCTTTAAAATTTTGTGTTGTGTAGAAATTTTTTATATAGCATTAAAGTGAAAATTACAATAGCTTTTTAAAAAAAAATGTCAACTATAGAAGCTCGAAACACAATAACTTCCCACGTAATAGTTATATTACCAAAATAAGAGTCTTTCCCTAGATAAGGTTGTATCATATTATTCAATATACAAAAAGTCAATATATTTATTTTTTTTTTCAATTATCATGTTTTTTCGTAAAGTCTTTTTTTTGCTTTTTTTTTTATAAAATACCCCTTTGACAGTAAAATATACACTAACAAAACTTTTCTTGGTTTTTTTCTAATTTTAGAGACCCATTAGGTCATAAAATCTGCATTTACAGGCAAAATTCAGGTTAATTCAAAAAATTTTCTTCGAAGGTGCTCTGTTACCTTAAACACAGGGGGTTTCAAGTAAGACTGACCACCTGACCCAAATATCTGTTCTTGTACCTCAGTGAGCAAGGTCATGAAAACTGAGATGGGCCCAGAGGCCTTGGCCCGGATGCGCTGTTGCACCGCTCAGTTAAGTTTATTATAAGCCCTGAAAAACTTCAAAATGAGGAGCACTACAATCGTTAGTACAGTACAAAGTGAACAAAACAAAGTTTCTACTTACATAAGCATCCAGGTGACCTTTTGGCGGTTACAGTTAAAAATTCTTTGGGGATTTTAAACATGAGTTCTGCTGCTTTTAAAGATCCCCCTTGCAGAATGGATAATGCACATTAAATTTATCTATGCTTAAGAAAGTGAATGCTTATTAACGTTTCACTGCAAAGCAGCACGTGGGCTTTTGGCGCGAGACATAAATTTGAGCCTCGATCAAGTGACGAGGGCGACACCTGTGTGTGAGCTGGCTCACCACTCTCCTAACTACCACACCACACCAACGGGAGGGCATAGATAATCGACAGATTTAACCTGCATTAGCTCCTCTATGCGGGGGATCTTTAAAGGTACTAACGCTTGAGCTCATGATATGTTGGCCACAAGTTCGGAACCATAACCACTAGGCCACCTTGGCCACTTGCTGAGGCTCAAAGTCATCACTTTGTGGTAGTTTGAAGAGTGAGTTGACAGCTCAAACGTAATTCAAAATTACGTGGTCTCCAACTGCTTCTGTTGTTTCATAGTACAATACTAACCCTGAACGTCTGGGATTTCGATTACCCTTAAAGCACTACCGGTGTCGTTTCGACACCACGATCTAAAATATATAAAATAATTATAATAACTAAAGAAATTGCAGGACTATACTGTTCAGTAGGGTTTAGTTTTAAGACTGTTTAATATTATTTCATGTAATTATGATATATTATGACTCTATGTCATAAAAAAACTGACGTTGAGTTATGTTTCGTGAAGTTGATTGGATCACTGCTTTGTTGCAAATCTGCCAGGAACATTACAATTATGCGGTATCTCTCCCATCCTATAAGCGACGTATATGTATATCAGAATTTATACACTGCACTTTCTTCAGATTCTTTGCAGTCACTTTCACTCAATCGTATGTCTTCAACGGAATATAAATTAGGGCAAGACAGTAAACCCTCATCCAATTCATTCTCAGAAAGCAATAAATTAGCAATTTCATCAGTGCTTAGATCTTTTCTATGAGCCATTGTTTCAGAGTGTCTGTTCCACCCAAGGTTCGAAAATCGAATAATTTTTTATGCGGAGATAAGTAAATGCTATGTAGCGAATTACTGAGATCCAACGATTTTAGACTAACTGACTCATTTTCACTGTGACCCAATAACATTGCATTTAAGGTCAAATAAATTTGCGATACTACTTCCGGAAGTTTGTTTTACTAATAGTATCTACTTAGTGAACTATTTTTTGTTGAATGACAGCTATTTATAGTGATAAACTGCCTTGGTGTCGAAACGACGCCAGCGGACGTTCTAGGTACATTTAGTTGAAAAATCTCTCCTAACTAACATAGAACCACAAAACTTTTTCTGTGTAATCACCATGGAAAATAATTAAAAGTCACGAAAAAGTTTCAAATTCTCTGCAAAAATGTGGAAAGGAGAATAAACTAAACAGACCCCCTGTGTCCAATCGACACTGACAGACGTTTTAGTGTTAACACATGCAATCGATCGAAAATCTTATAAATTTGGCCAAAAAACTTTAAGCCAGAGTCTTTTAAACTTGATTTATCTGCTATATAAAGTTAACTCTCATTAACTACAATTACTTTGAATATTTTATGGAAATTAAGAACCCGAAAAGAATTCTTAATCTCTTGCATCACTCAGCTATATAATGCGTGACCCTTTAAGCTGTTCAAGTCAAATACTTAAATATGTTTTTTTGTGTGTGTGAAGATCCATTTATACTTTGGTTACTCTAATAATATTCCATCAGAAGAATAGTTTGTTTCCAAGAAGCTCGCCCGAGAAAATGTTCGCTTCTTTGAGCAACTAATGTTGCAACAGCGAAATTCAATCACTTTTGGATGGCTTGGTTGATTAAAACGGCGTTCCCTCCTGAAGTGTTGGCATTCTACCGTGTGCTTTACAAAGGCTTGATTTTAAAATTCATTAAGTGAAAAGTTTCAGACTAACTCATCTTCATTCTTCGTGAATTCTTCATTAAATGGGAGTTGCGAACCTTGGGAAATATTTATGTATATTTCATTACGACGTGTATTAAGAAACACAAATTTACTCGAATTTCCACAACTTTTCTAAAAATAATATAAATTCCCCAATACTGAAGGAGTTAATCTGAACAATTAAAAATATTTTTAAAATACACTAGAAGGGAGGGGGTTATACACTTGTCCACCTAGAAGAAGAAACCATGATAAGCAGATTAGCTAGTGTATATATAGTTAAGGGGACATGGTACGCTCTACACAAAAAATTTTAATTTAAGGATTTTCAAAATTTCTTTGGTTGCCTCCTATGCGTGTATACTATGTAAAACAGATTTTGTGCTCAAAATTTCATAAAAAGCTAACCATTTAATTTTTTAAGAGAAAAATTTAAAATTTGTAAAGTGATTTTAAAAAGCTACTCTTCCTACAAAAATTTATGCGCACGCATGAAATTTGGTTTACAAGTACATCACACCCCTTATAACAAAAGTTGGTATGGGTCTCATGATAACAATGATTGGTGTTTGTGCAATACTTCTTTTTATGAATGCTTATTGAAAATTACTTAAAAAATGTATAAATTCTGAGTTCAATTATTTTTAAAAAAATAAGTATTGCTTTGATTCAAAAATGCAT
The DNA here is from genome assembly GCA_019973955.1 of Trichonephila inaurata madagascariensis. Lineage (NCBI taxonomy): Eukaryota > Metazoa > Arthropoda > Arachnida > Araneae > Nephilidae > Trichonephila > Trichonephila inaurata. The sequence goes on from BMAV01003044.1 coordinate 40,731, forward strand.
ACCAACTGTTGTTACATGTACTATTAGCAATAGGTGAAAAAAAATTCAAAGCATTAGGCACAATAGAAAAAAAGCCTTAGTGCTTGAAATGAAGACAAACTAGTTATTTTATTTTTCTGAGGTAAGTCAGTTTAAAGTTTTGATTTGCCTTTGGAATGTGAATAAAAACGAACGTAAAAACTATCATAATTCTGCTTTTTTTAAGTTTAGAGCTTTCAAATTTTTTGAGGTTATAGAAAAATATATGAAGAATAAGTTAGGCTAAAAAAGTTACATTTGATTTTTGATTTATTTTTGCCAATTGAATCGTACTGTGTCCTCTTAAAGTTTAAAAATCGTGGATTAGAGGAAAAAGGAGCGGAGTCATTGAAAGCAGTGTTGATACTGTAAGAATCAGAATTTCGCCCACAGTTACAAAAGGATTGACTTTAAATATTAGAATAAATTAGGGAAGTTAGGATTAAGATAGCATTGATTTAAGTTAAGCTATTCGGATTTCGTACGCTTATTCACATAAGGTTTGAGCTATCTTTATATCACTCCAAAGGTTCCCTTTATAGATTGCTTGTGCTGGAATATTATCTTTGGAAATAATAAATTAGATTTATCATGGTTAGTCTGGGTCACACACATCCATCTTTACCTCCAACAGATTAGATGAGGAGGAAGCGTTCTCAGGGGTGAGGCCTTAACAAAATTATACAACTGTTTATACTCTTTGCTCAAATTGTACTGTGGGTTTGTTCCATTCTGTTGTAAAGATGCAGTTGCTTTTATTTATGCCTCCCGTACAATACGTATTGAATAATAAATAAATTTATTATTATTTCATCATGAGAAACTTTTTTCAATTCCTACTATTAGTTCACACTCTCCCTATATATATATCTTGTTCAAATTTTCTATCGTTAATGAAATACTTTTTATTCCTCCACTCTTCAAATGCATTTTTTAAACTTGTACTGGATGACACTTCCTGTTAATACAGTTTTTTCAAATATTAGTTCATTAATTCTATTTAATTAATGAATCAATAGTAACAAACTAATAGTCCAACATTCTGTATAAAAAGGAAAAACGCTCGTTTTGTTCCTGTAGCGCAGTGCTTCTCAAACTTTCAATATACGCGACCCACTATTCAATCATCTTTTTCATCGCGCCTCCCTCCATACAATAACAATGTATTGAATTCAATAATATTATACTTTGACACTAAAGCTACAATTTGACTTTAATCTCTAAAGGGTCACCGACGTATACAAACGTCTCACTCAGCCAAAGCATTAATTTTCTCGACGTATATATACGTCTTACTGAAGTACGATCTTTTCTGTGCAGTGCTATTTATAAAATTATTCCAACGGCGTTGGAATGCTATAAAAGAACCTTCATAATGTTTGCTAAGAATGTATTTATTTCAGAGGATTTGCTTTTTTATTTATTTTCTCCCCTTCAAAAATCCTCCCGTTGGTGTGGTAGTTAGGAGAGGGTGGTGCCAGCTCAGGTGTCGTCCACGTCACTTGACCATGGTTCAAAATTACGTGGTCCGTCACCAAAAGCCCTCGTGTAGCTGAACAGTGCGACGTTAATATTCAATCAATCAATCCCCTTTAAAAAACATCAAAATACGCTCGTCTACGCGGTAAACGGTGGGGAGCGAATCGCGTAACTTTTAATCGGCAGTTAAGGAATTATTTATAAACCGTACAAAACAATTATCAAGATAAGTGTTAATACAAGCCCATGAGTGACTGATAATTACCAAACTTGTTCTTAACTTAGTATTGTTAAATTAATACTAAAATATACATTGTACAATACTGATATATTTATAAGTGTATTATATATTTTATTATATCAGAATGTATTTTGTTTGTTTACTTTCAGTAAATTAATAATTTTTTAAATAACCTTTTGTTTTCGACTTTTCAATATGCTCGCTCCCCCAGTTATCGCGCCCCCCAGTTTGAGAAACCCTAATGTTGCGTAATAGATAGCACGTTGGACTGAGGCCGCGGTAGCCGAGTGGTATGGGTATGGCTTGCTTTGTCACGAGTTCGAGCCCAGTTCCACTAAAGACCCGCCGTGTAGGGCAGCAATGCACGTTAAATCTGTCGGAGCTGAAAGTCCTCCGTTGGTGTGGTGTGGTAGTTAGAGAGGGGGGCCAGTTTCAGGGGTCGTCCACGTCACTTGACCATGGTTCAAAATTACGTGATCGGTCGCCAAAAGCCCTCGTGTAGCTGAACTGGGCGACGTTAATATTCAACCAATCAATCAAGCACGTTGGACTTCTAATCCAAAGGTCATGGGTTCGAATCCCACCTGGGATGACCTATTCTGAGAATGATATTTATTTTAACTATATTATTTTATTTTAACAACTAAAATTAATGAATGAATAAATAGTAAAAAACAAAAATAATAGTCGAACACCCTATATAGAAAGGAAAATGGAAATTTCATGGAAAATCGCTTAGTATTTTGTGCCACTTAATATTAGGATTCTGCTATATGTATATACATATTTACATTAATTGTAATTATTTAATAATAATTAACTAAAATGAAATTCTTCTCTGTTTACCTGAGTAGGAATTGACTTAATTTTTTTATATTACTTGTTTTATATAAATAAAGAAGTAATTATTCTTATGATGAATAATCCTTAATTTCGCGGATGTATGCCATAGTTGAATACTAAGAATTTAAGCACAAGTTAAAAAAAAAAAAAAATTGACGTTTATATTTTCTACCTCTCTCTCCCCTCTTTACTTCATCATGATATTCAAATAACACATTATTCTCATGTTAACAGTGATCGCAAAATGAGTATTCTTTTCAAAATCAGAACATACCTATATTTTCTGTAATAACAGCGAATTGTTTTGTTAAATATTTGAAATGTTCCATTGCTTCTTTTTCAAAATTTTGAACATAGCAGTTCTAATGCGTCTTAAGGGACGAAAACAATACTACAGTACCTATTTAAGTCGGGATTATAAGAATATGGAATGCATGTTTTTTAATTTCTGACTTCTTTCTAATATTTCGTAAAACAATTTAGTAGCCATTATTTCTGGCAAATGTTTCAAATTTCTACAGAAATTAAAAACGTATTCGACAATACAATTCTCGTTTTCCTTCCGTATAAAATTTGTATGAACAAGCCCATGTAAGAATTTTAAGTAGGACCCCGATTTAACGAATTCATCGGGACCGATTGTTTTGTTGAATTCGGGGTTATTCGATATATCGGGGTCCTAACAAAATACAAATTTTTTGCATTTACCTTTAAGAAATGCTTTCAGCAACTGCGACTGCAGAAAAAAAAATTGTAAGAGAATGAAGAGATGATACCCCGCGGCCCGGGGTATCATCTCTTCATCTACGCGACCTATATTTGTAGGAATAAATGATTGATCACTTAAATTCTCCATGATAAATCTAATTTATTATTGTCTAAATATATATGGATCAACACAAGTCTTACTAGAGGGATATGATCAGGAGTGATACTACGTAATTATCAATTCTAAGTAAATAACACCCGAAATCCTACTCACTATCTTTATGAGAAATTAACCTCAGAAGCTTTATCTACTGTAGATTTTTTAATAAGCTAAAGCCCGTTCTATAATTACACTTCTAAAATTAATCTCTTAGCAATACCTCACGGCAATCAGCACCTTGGCTTTCTGTCTCGTCTTGTATTATATTCTTCTACTGTTATTCTTCTATTCTATTACTATCCGACTTCTATTCTACTATCCGGCTTCTATTCAGCTAACTCGCGAATGCTAAAGCTCCCTTATATATCTATTCTCTAATCTGCATATCGCGGTTTCTTCTTGAGAGGATTGGATTGAAATAATGCCATCTGTCGGTAAGATGGCTTTGAAGCCGAAAAGGGTCGGTTTTTTTCAAGAAGGTGTTTTATTTTTTAAAAAATGTTACAAGAATTCTGCGTAACGAAGATCAGATTTAGATTCGTGGTCAAATTTCGAGTGAAATTGGTCACGTAGGTATCTAAAGTAAAAAAAAAAAATAGTGGTTGGAATGTCACTGAAACAGACTATTATATGTCGGGACGAATTTCAAAGAAACAGTTCGGCATAAATTTGAACTAATTGGAATTTCGACAAGCGTCATACATATTCGTGATCAGCGTTGAATTATGTGCAAGGCAAACTAAGTTTGGTAAGAATTAGAGGAAGACAAAAAAAAATAACCCAAACGCATGGAAATGAGAAATGCGTTGTAATTAAGCCCATTTAAAATAAAATCATAGAAATTCATTACCAAAGTGCAATATAGAGTTCTAATAATCGCAGAGTAAAAAATTAAGTGTCTTCGGGTTTGGGAAAAGCTCTCCGTTCGAATGACACCCGGTTTTTAAAAATCGGTCGGTAAGTTGTCTTTCTAACCAAAAAGGATAAGTTTTTTTCAAGAAGGTGTTTTATTTTTAAAGAAAAGTTACAGGAATTTCTCGAAACCAAGACCAGATTTAGATTCCTGGTCAAATTTTGAGTGAAATGAGTCACTTCGCTTTCTAGGGTAAAAAAAAAATAGTGTTTGGCATGTCACTGAAACAGACTATTAAAAGAGAGGATGAATTTCAAAGAAAGAGATGGGCATAACTTTTGAACTAATTGGAATTTCGACATGCGCCATACATATTCGTGATCAGTGTTGAATTCTGTGGAAGACAAACTAAGTTTGGTAAGAATTAGAGGATGACAAAAAAATAACCTTAAAGCACGGTAATGAGAAATGCATTGTAATTAAGCCCATTTGAAAGAGGAATCGTAGAAATGCATTACCAAAGTGCAATAACTAGAGTTCTAATAATCGCAGAGTAAAGGTTTAAGTGTCTTCGGGTATGGGAACAGATATCCGTTCGAATGACACGAGGTTTTATAAAATCGGTCGGTAATTTGGCTTTCAACAGAAAAGGGTCGGTTTTTTTCAAGGTGTTTTTTTTCAAAAAGTTACAGTAATTTCGCGAAACGGAGAGCAGATTTAGATTCCTGGTCAAATTTCGAGTGAAATGAGTCACTTCGGTTTCTAGGGTTAAAAAAAAATAGTGGTTGGCATGTCACTGAAAAAGACTGTTAAAAGAGGGGACGAAGTTTAAAGAAACAGTTGGGCATAACTTTTGAACTAATTGGAATTTCGACTAGCGCCATACATATTCGTGAACAGCGTTGAATTCTGTGCAAGAAAAAATAAGTTTTGTAAGAATTGGAGGATGACAAAAGAATAACCTCAACTTACGGAAATGAGAAATGCGTTGTAATTAAGACCATTTGAAAGACGAATCAGGGAAATGCTTTACCAAAGTGCAATATCTAGAGTTATAATAAACGCAGAGTAAAGTTTTAAGTGTTTTCTGGTTTCGGAACATCTCTTCCTTCGAATTACACCTGGTTTTATAAAAAACGGTCGGTAATTTGGGGTTCAAGCCGAAAAGGGTCGGTTTTTTTCAAAAAGGTGTTTCACTTTTAAAGAAAATTACAGGAATTTCTCGAAACGGAGACCAGATTTAGATTCCTGGTCAAATTCCGAATGAAGTGTGTCACTTTGGTTTCTGGGGTAAAAAAAAATATTGGTTGGCATGTCACCGAAACAGACTATTACCAAAGTGCAAGATCTCGAGTTCTAATAATCGCAGAGTAAAGTTTTAAGTGTCTTCGGGTTTGGGAAAGGCTTCTCGTTCGAATGACTCCTGGTTTTTTAAATCGGTCGGTAAGTTGGCTTTCAAGACAAAAAGAGCCGGTATTTTTGAAGCAGGTGTTTCATTTTTTAAAAAAAATGTTACAGGAATTTCGTGAAACGGAGACCAGATTTAGATTACTGTTGAAATATCGAATGAAATTAGTCACTTTGGTTTCAAGGGTAAAAAAAATATAGTGGTTGGCATGTGACTGAAACAGACTATTACCAAAGTGCAATAACTCGAGTTCTAATGATCGCAGAGTAAAAATTTAAGTGTCTTCCGGTTAAGGAAAGGCTCCTCGTTCGAATGACACCTGGTTTTTTAAAATCAGTCGGTAAGTTGTCTCTCAAGCCAAAAAGGGTCTTTTATTTTCAAGAAGGTGTTTCATTTTTAAAGAAAAGTTGCAGGAATTTCTCGAAACGGAGACCAGATTTCGATTTCTATTCAAATTTCGAGTGAAGTGAGCCACTTTGGTAAGTTTCTAGGGTAAAAAAAAAAATAGTGGTGGGCATGTCACTGAAACAGACTATTGAAAGAGGGACGAATTTAAAAGAAACAATTGAGCATAACCTTTGAACTAATTGGAATTTCGACAAGCGCCATACATATTCGTGATCAGCGTTGAATTCTGTTTAAGAACAACTATATTTGGTAGGAATTGGAGGAAGACAAAAAAATGATCCAAACGCACGGAAAAGAGAAATGCGTCGCAATTAAGCCCATATGAAAGACGAACGCTTCCAAAAAGGATAATACCACAATTAAAAATTTTTTTACTTTTTTTTTCCCGGGGTTTTTCTGATACTTGTCATAGATATGCATTACCAAAGTGCAATAACTCGAGTTCTAAAAATCGCAGGGTAATGTGTTAAGTCTTTGGGGTTTTGGGGGCGCCCCTTTTGAATGACACCGGTTTTTTAAAATCGGTCGGTAAGATGGCTGACAAACCCAAAAGGTCGTTTTTTCAAGAAGGTGTTTCATGTTAAAAATTCAGGAATTTCGTGAAAAGGAGACCAGATTTGGGTTCCTGGTCCAATTTCGAGTGAAATGGATCTTTTTTGGGAAGTTTCTAGGTAAAAAATAGTGGTGGGCATGTCACTGAAACAGACTATTGAAAGAGGACACGAATTTCAAAGAAACCGTTTGGCATAACTTTTGAACTCTTTGGTATTTCACGAGCGCCATACATGTTCGTGATCAGCGTTGAATTCGGGAAGAAAACTGTTTGGTGAGAATTGGTTTTTAAAATCGGTCGGTAAGTTTGGGTTTTTGCCAAATAGGGGTTTTTTTAAGAAGGTCTTTCATTTTTAAAAAAATTTCAGGAATTTTTTGGGAAAAGGAGACCAGATTTAGATTCCGGTAAAATTTGAGTGAAAAGGGACTTTGGTAAGTTTCCGGGTAAAAAAAAATTGGGGGGTTTTCACTAAACAGACTATTGAAAGAGGGGGCGAAAAAAAAACTTTGGGCATAACCTTTGAACTAATTGGAATTTCGCAAGCGCCATACATTTGTGATCAGGGTTAATTCTGTCAAGAAAACTAAGTTTGGGGAATTGGGGGAAGACAAAAAAAGATCCCAAACCCCGGAAAAGAAAAAATGCGTCCAATTAAGCCCATATGAAAAACGAACGCTTCAAAAAGGGTAATACCGTGATGAATATTTTACTTTTTTTGGTGTTTTTCTGATACTTGTCATAGAAAAACATTACCAAAAATGCAATAATTCGAGTTTTAATAACGCAGGGTAATGTTTTAAAATTTTTTTGGGTTTGGGGCGGCCTCTCGTTCGAATGACAACCCCGGTTTTTAAAAAACGGTCGGTAAGTTCTTTTGCCAAAAGGTCGGTTTTTTTAAAAAGGTGTTTTAGGTTAAAAAATTACAACAATTTTGTTAATCGGAGACCGATTTGATTCCTGTTCCATTTTGAGTGAAATGGATGTTTTTGGAAGTTTCGGGTAAAAATAGTGGTGGGCATGTCACGAAACAGACTATTGAAAAAGGACAGAAATTTAAAGAAACCGTTTGGCATAACTTTTTTAACTCTTCGGTATTTGACGACGCCAAATGTTCGGGTCAGCGTTGAATTTGTGCAAGAAAAAATAAGTTTGGAGAATTGGCCGGTTTTAAAATCGGTCGGTAAGTTTTTTCTCCCAAATAGGTTGGTTTTTTTAAAAGGTCTTTCATTTTTAAAAAAATTACAGAATTTCGTGATACGGAGACAAGATTTAGATTCCTGGTCAAATTTTAGTGAAAAGGGTAGCTTTGGTAAGTTTTAGGGTAAAAAAAATGGTGGGATGTCCCGAAACAGACTATTGAAAAAGGGCCGAATTTCAAAGAAACCGTTTGGCATAACTTTTGAATCGGATTTTGACAAGCGCTGACGTATTCGGATCAGCGTTGAATTTTGTGCAAGAAAAAATAAGTTTGGGAGAATTGGGGTTTTTTTTAAAAACGGTCGGTGTTGGCTTTCATGCCAAATAGGTTGGTTTTTCAAGAAGGTCTTTTATTTTTAAAAAAAATTGGTTTCGTGAAACGGGGACCAGATTTAGATTCCTGGTAAAATTTCGAGGAAAAGGGGACTTTGGAAGTTTCTGGGAAAAAAAAAAATAGTGGTGGGGTGTCACTGAAACAGACTATTGAAAGAGGGACGAATTTAAAGAAAAAATTGGGCATAACTTTTTAACTAATTGGGAAATTTTGACAAGCGCCATACATATTCGGATGCTTGAATTCTGTGCAAGAAAAAAAATAAGTTTGGGGGAATTGGGGGAAGACAAAAATGATCCAAACGCACGGGGGAAAAACGCGAATTAAACCCCTTTGAAAGACGAACGCTTCAAAAGGATAAAACCGTGATGAATATTTTGTTACTTTTTTTCGGTGTTTTTTTGATACTTGTAAAAATAACCAAAAATGCAATAATTCGAGTTCAAAATCGCAGGGTAATGTTTTAAGTGTCTTGGTTTGGGGGCCCTCGTTCGAATGACACCCGGTTTTTTAAAATCGGTCGGGAAGTTGGTTTTTAAGCCAAAAATTTGGTTTTTTGAAGGTTTTGGTTAAAAAAATTACAACAATTTCGTTAAACGGAGACCAGATTTGGGTTCCCGTTCCCAAATTTTGAGGGAAATGGATGTTTTGGAAAATTTCTAGGTAAAAAAAAAATGGTGGTCATGTCACTGAAACAGACTATTGAAAAAAGGGCACAATTTCAAAGAAACCGTTAAGCATAACTTTTGAACTCTTTGGTATTTCGACAAGCGCTGACATATTCGATCAGCGTTGAATTCTGTAAGAAAAAAATAAGTTTGGTGAGAATTGGGGTTTTTAAAAAACGGTGGTAAGTTGGGTTTCATGCCAAAAAAGGTTGGTTTTTTTAAAAAGGTCTTTTATTTTTAAAAAAAATTACAGGGAAATTTTGTGAAACGGAGACCAGATTTAGATTCCCCAAAATTTCGGGGTGAAATGGGCAGTTTGGAAGTTTCTGGGTAAAAAAAAAAAAAAGTGGGGGGCATGTCCGAAACGCTATTGAAAAAGGGGCCCAATTTCAAAGAAAGTTTGGCATAACTTTTGAACTCTTGGATTTCGACGAGCGCCATACATTTCGTGATCAGCGTTGAATTCGGGAAGAAAAAAAAAGTTTGGTGAGAATTGGCCGGTTTTTTTAAAAACGGTCGGTAAAATTTTTTATGCCAAATAGGTTGGTTTTTTTAAGAAGGTAATTCATGTTAAAAATTACGAATTTCGTGAAACGGAGACCAGATTTGATTCCTGGTCCAATTTTGAGTGAAATGGGTCTTTTTTGGGAAGTTTTAGGGTAAAAAAAAAAAAGGGGGGGCATGTCACGAAACAGACTATTGAAAGAGGGCACGAATTTCAAAAAAAACCCTTTGGCATAACTTTTTTAACCTTTGGATTTTACAAGCGCTGAATACTGATCAGCGTTGAATTTTGTGCAAAAAAACTGTTTGGTGAGAATTGGCGGTTTTTTAAAATCGGTCGGTAAGTTGGGTTTCATCCCAAATAGGTTGGTTTTTTTAAGAAGGTCTTTTATTTTAAAAAAGTTTTGAATTTTGTAAACAGGACCGATTTAGATTCCTGGAAAATTTCGAGGAAATGGGTAGCTTTGGTAAGTTTCTAGGGGGAAAAAAAAAAAAGTGGTGGGCATGTCACTGAAACAGACTATTGAAAAAGGGGGCGAATTTCAAAGAAACTATTGGGGATAACCTTTTAACTAATTGGGAAATTTTGACAAGCGCCAACATATTCGTGATCAGCGTTGAATTTGTGCAAGAAAAAATATGTTTGGTAGGAATTGGGGGAAGACAAAAAAATGATCCAAAAAGCA
>BMAV01003045.1:0-17486 GCA_019973955.1 Trichonephila inaurata madagascariensis
TTTTAAATTTTGGGAAACTTTGGGAAAACTTAACGCAATGTGTTCCCCAATTATCAAATCTAAAATTTGAATCGGGATTTTACAACAAGTCTGATATCAGCTTTAAGGTATCCGACTACGTTCGACCGCGTTTTTAAAAAGCGATAAATGGAAAATTTTCATGACATTTAGTGTCCCAGATAATACAGGCAAAAAATTGTTTTATAAGGACATTTTGACAAAAAAAATTATTTAAATATAATATTTCGGCAAAAAATTAACTTAGAATTTACCTTTTTCAAATTATTCTCCTTTTATAAAAAATGTTTCTATAATAATAATAATATTGTGTGTGTGTGTGTGTGTTGTTTTGTTTTGTGTTGTGTGTGTGTGTGTGTGTGTGTGTGTGTGTGTGTGTGTGTGTGTGTGTGTGTGTGTGTGTGTGTGTGTGTGTGTGTGTGTGTGTGTGTGTGTGTGTGTGTGTGTGTGTGTGTGTGTGTGTGTGTGTGTGTGTGTGTGTGTGTGTGTGTTCTTATATAAAGTAAAGAGTTCTCCAGAGAATCTGAACTAGAATTTTTGAAAAATTCACATTATTATCAGAGTTACTACCCATTGAAATAATTATCGGCGTTTTCTTTCTTAGAATTTCTCCCCTCAGTTGTAGTAAAATATGGATAAAAAAATCCACTTCTAAGTTATATATCTGAAACATTCTAGTTCAGTCTTTGTAGATAGGTCTGAGCTATATACAGGTAAAATATTATTATAATAGAAGCATTTTTCACAAAAGAAGAATATTTTGTAAATTGGTTTTTCTATGTTAATTTTTTGTCAAAATATTGTACTTAAATAATTTTTTTATTGTAATACTATTCTTAAAACAATTTTATATACATTTTATAATCTAAGGAACACTAAATATCATAAATATTATCCATTTATTCGCTTTTGCAAAACCACGGTTCCGAACGTAGTCGGATACCTTAAATTCAATGGAAAACAAGTGATTGCATTTATCATACGACCGTCGTGAATTAAGTTCATTGAAGTATTATCTAAAAGTCGCGAATAATATTGCTATTTTTGTTTATTGTTGAGCCTTTCAAAACTTAAGTTGAAATTTCTAGGGAATTCAACTGAATAAAAAAATGAAGGACTTTATTTAAAAAAAGACTTATGAAATTAAACGAGTTGTATGAAATATATGAAATACGTGTAAATATTTTCAGAAATCAAAGAGATATTTAAATTAAGTTTATGCACATTCATCCTTGAATGGAAGGCGTATTATTGGGATTTCACTATTTACAAACACGTTGCAAATACTACTACAAAGCAATCAAATGATTTTATTTTTTGCAGAAAAAAATTTAAAAGTCAAAAAAATTTCAAAAGTTAATAGTCAGAAAGTCATAGAAATTTGAAGCCCACGAAAATTAAATTAATACAAGTAGCAAAGCATAAAGAAAGGTAACCAAATTGGCATGGAACTGATGCGATTCGGGTTGGATTCTATTTAAGCTCTCACCTTTATTTATCGCCAACTTGGCGTAAAAATAGCGCCAGATTGGATAGAAATCCGACACAGAAAAACGAGTTGTTGGTGCAGTTTGGCACAATATTTTATCCTTTATCACCAAAGGTGTTAACTAAACTAGGATTTTTCCCGATTGCACGATAGAGAATACATTATATATTTTTTAATATTGTTACGAATTTCGTGTAAAGATTAAAATAGAGAAATAATTTATATCTGGATGCTTAATACATTAATATTATTTTCTACTGTATCAAATTTATGTTAAATTTGTAATATTCGCGAGCAAAACCATTCCTTACATATAAGGGCAATTCAATGGAAAACGAAGAAATCTTGATGATAGAGCCAAAGTCGAGGCATCATTTTGCGACCATCTTGGCGAATTCGTCACTACGAATTTTCTGGAAATAAGTGAAGAAATCTACTTATATCACGATCTATGACGCAAGTGGATCTTTCTCAAAAGATCCACGAGGCTTATAAATAAAGAATCCCTCGCCGAATCTGTGTTACTATTGTTTTGACTAGTGATTAGTAGAATTGATTTCACCACTGAGGAGTCGACCAAAGATTAGTGATTACTTCGGCTGTTGAATAGGGCGAACGTGTGCTTGCGAATAATCTTTAAGCATACTTGTATTTTAGACACTGATAGTTGTGTCTGACCGCTGTAAAATGTGTGAAGGCCTTCTGAGATTTATTTTGCGAATTTTGCTGCTGAATTCTATATTTCAAGGATTGTTTTTCGACAATAAATTTCCATCGCTCCCGAAAAACTCTGTCTTGCTCTTTGCGATTGATTGCATAAAATCCTCGAACTCCAATCAACGTAACAATATTATGTATAATAATTATACATTCATATATAGAAATATTGCGCTTTGTGTACATTTTTTTTAATAATTTGTTAAAATGAAAATGGTGTTTAAAATGTAAATCTCATTTACGACTTGTGACCTGTTAATTGTAACCGAACTGTTCTGTAAGCCCCGAGAGAACGTCTTATATTTATAAATTTTCAGAGGGGTAAAATAGTCATTCAAATTCGCTTATGCAAGTGCTATTCAGAAAAATAAAAATGAACAAATTTTAAACAAATATACATTGCATAACATTTTATTCATGATCTTTTCATTGCAAAGACAACGATGAAACAATTATCCTTGAAATTCAACTTCCTGCGGTGCCTTAAAATTAATAGCATGCAAAATTCAACTGACAAGTCTTGCATTGGCACTTGGCCAAAAGCCTCCTAGAACTTTACACTTTAAAAGGGGAGAAAAATACAATAATAATAAATTTTTCTTTCTTTCTCCCCTCAATAAGAGGCATTAATTCAACAGAGATTTGACACGTACACGAGGAACGTGCTTCGAAGTGAAACGATGTAATAATGTGTTCCCTTTCGGTTCATTCGCGTCTTTATTCTATATTATTCCGAATGACTTTCATCTTTCACTCGCTAATAAGCCTTATTTTTGCGGGGACTCTTCTTTTTCCTTAAGAAGAATGTTACAGTTCGGACAATTCAGAAGAAGAAACTTGGAGAAAAAAAGAACGTTCGAATGAAAATTGTATGTAATGGATTATAATTATAACTATGGAAAAGAAAAAAGAAAAAGAATTTTAAATAAGTAGAAATATAAATTGAACTAAGAATTGGGAATCTTGCTTTGAAGATTTTTATAAAGGTAGTCTTCAAATTATACAAAAAAAAAATTAAAAAGTTGATAGAATTTTATCATACCTTACATATGGAGAGAGCGTACTCATGTGTCGACTTCGTCATTTGACCATGATTCGAAATTGCAAAGCGTATAGGCTCAATTCATGCCAGTCACATACTAAACACAATCACGTTTGTTTTGAATTTCTCCACGAAATTCAAAACAAACTGACATTTGAATTGAACTTGTTGTTCCAGTTGTGTAATTCAGATTGTATTTCAAACTTGATAATTGAGTAAAAATGTTCAAATGTTAAAGTTCTTCAAAAAGGTTTTCAAAATTAAAAATATATGTACTATACGAATACTTGAATCGAGTGCATTTTGTTGACCCATGTACGTTATTATTGTTGATAAATATGTACTTATTAAGAGAAAGTTTCGGTAAAAAGCAAAAGTTGGCAACAGCGAAGTGTATGAACCGATTGGCTGGAAATACTTGATTGCAATTATCGTCTAAATATGACGTCAGATGGATTTATGAACTGATTGGCTGAAAATACGTGATTGTCGGTATCATGTGATTAATGACGACACATGACTTTAGCTCATTGGCTTTGTTTAGAGGATTTTGTACAGTAGAAATTGGCACAACCGGAAAACATATAATAAACAAAGCACAGGGAAAGTAAAACTATATTTTTTCGCAAATTGTTGGAATCTGTTCAAAAAAGAGAAAAGTTATGATCAAACGATTTATAAAATTGGAATGGTTTGGTTTTCTAAAATAAAAAAAAATTATAAAGAATACTTTGTTTTCTCTGTTTTTCTCTTTTGGCTGTGAAGGTTCTTTAGATGTGTTTTCACACAGTCTCCCTACCAATCTTCTACCTATTTCATTATTCTTTTTCTTGGCATTGACGTACCAGAAAACTTTTTTTCCCTGTCTGACTAAATATAGACAGTTCAATGATCTTTAAATTTTTATTGTTCGTAATATATATCCAAATGAATCGAAATCCTATAAAAAATAGTTTTAATCACATTTTTTTTTTGTAATTGTTGTATTGTTCAAGAAAAAGTAGTTTATATTTAAGCGATTTATAAATTTTTACTGATTTGATTGTGAAGTTGTGATTCATATTAAAGAAGATTTATAGTATCGCGAATAATAAGAAAGCACAACAGTTTAAGAACAAAAAATATTATATTTAGTTCAAAATCTAAATAGAACTAATAATTATATATATAAGAGAGAGATCAAAAATCAAAAGATTCTAGGTTAATTATTTTACAAAACTTTAGATTGTCGTAGAAGCTTCTTCACAGTCTACAAAAGTACGATGCAGGGAAGACACATTGAGTCAGACATTTGACAGCGACTGTGCGTTTCATTTTCCTTATGAATATGAGATTACGGTTTCGAATTACTGTGCTCAATATTTGCTATGACATTTGAATCTGTGCCACAGTGCGCGTGAAATTTACTGTAATTTCTAGAAATCAAATAATTACAATTTACTCTGATAGTACTAGACTGATAATGGCGTGGACTTTTTCCTGCCCTTGAAAAGCAACCTACCATGTAACAGTGTTATAATTCTCATACACTCCTAAGCTAGAACGCATGCTACTCATTATTTAATTAAATTATAAATAGGAATTGTATTCCATATACGAGTAACATGGTGGAAAACTGGCAATATATTGCTCTGTGATAGAACTCAAGAAGACGAATATCTTGTGTGTAAGCGAGAGAAAAAGAATGAATTAACGTTCGAAAACTTGCACAAATTCACATTCCCAGCAGCAGTCTTCTTATTAAAAGGCATTCGGCGGAATTACGTTGACGGCAAGCCGCTAGAACGCAACAATTTGACTCTCGTAGTTTGAGGTTAGAAGACAGAAGGGGTCACGAGAAATAGTTTGGGGTCTTTCAAGCATTCCGCGACTAGTTCTCGTCTGCGAATTTGTATCGCTTGTTTTAATAAGAATGCAGGAACACGCGTGCGATTTGAATTCTAATATTTCCCCTTTCTTTCAAGAAAAAAAGGTAGGGGGAGGGGGGGGAGTATATTATTTCACAGTAGAAGATTTGGGGGAAGTTGCTGCTGGGGGGGAAAAACACTTCGAAATTGGGGAATTTTTTTATTTTTGGAATTTGAAGTCAAGTGTGGAATTTTGGAACCCTTTTCTACGTTTTGCGTTTCTTTTTCGAACAAATTCCGGTTTCCCGGTAAAAATTTTAAATTTTTACCCTGGTTGAATTAAAAAATGTTATTTCGGGGGGAAATTTTCGCCTTGGTAAGAAATTAAGAATTTTGTTTTGGTTTTTAAAATTGCTTGTGCTTCCAGGACTATCATATATTTAAAAACAAATATTTTTCATTCAGAGAGGGGTTATTCTTAGTTAAAATATCAAAAAAATATTAATTTTGGTCTAGAAAAAATGACAAAGGAAAAAAAGGAATTACTTTGAAAGGCCCGTTAACTTTTTAAAAAAGGAACATTTTTTAAGGATTCAAAAAAAAAATTTTTACAATGTATAATTCTTTCCCGGACCCGGGAACCCCCCCCCCATCCCCTTGTTTTTGTTTGATTATAACCCCTATGTATATATTACGTAAAATTCAATTGGTATGTGTTATTAATAAAAAAATTTTTTAATTTCATATGTTTATTACGTATTCAATAATTACTTTTTAAAATTTTTTTGTTCCCAAAAATCGAAAAAACCCAAAAAAATATGTTCGGCGTATTCAAGCACGATACGTGGGGATTGGTGGATTTTTATATTTCCCAAACATTTTAGTTCCCCCCGTTTTGGAAGTCTTGTATATATGGGAAAAATTTATTTTTGTTAAAAACAACGAAAGGGAGAAGGTTTTGGGAAAAAGGATGAAAAAATTTTTTTTCTTCATTTTTCGCCAAATAATTACATTTAAATTATTTTTTGGTAATTAAAAAATCTAAAAAAAATAATTTTTTATGTATATTTTTTAACCCCAACCAATACTAAATATAAAAAAAATAATACAAAAAAAAATTTTAAAATCAATTCCTACTTAGGTCAACAAAAAAAATTTTATTTGTTTTAAAAAAATTAAAAAATAAAATTTAATTTTATATATATATATATATATATATATACATATGAAGAATCCCAATATTAAGTGGCAAAAACATCTTTTAAATTAACATTAAAAAACTTCTTAACTACATTAAAGAATTTCATTTTTAATAAAAAGTTGAATATAATAAAAAAGAAATTTTCTTCAAAAACCCGTAAAAAGAAATGCTGACGTCTAACTAGAATGCCTATGATTTTATTCAGGTTAAGTTAAATCTTCATCACAGATTTAACAAAAGTTGTTACGTCCAATGGTGCTTCCATCTAGAGGAATTATATAGACTGAAATATATCTCTTTCACTATAATTAATTAATCAAGTCTAATTAATGAATTAATATTTGAAAAAACTGTATTAACACCACGTGCCGCCGCCCATCCGGTATAGTGGTGAGTGACGATGACTGCGATGCCGTAGGGTCTGGGTTCGAATCCCGGCGAAAGCATGGATGTTTGTATTGTAATCCTCCATGGCTTTAAATTCCTTCTTTCCTTTGTGATGCGTGTTTCCAGGATTAATTCTGTAAGCCCCCGTGTGATAATTTGTGTGGTTCACTGGGATTTATAAATGCCCTCAATAACAAAAAAAAATCAAGTGTCATCTACTGCAAGTTTAAAAAAAAATGTATTTGAACTTGAGAGGATGAATAAAATGTATTTTATTGCCGATTGAAAATTTGAACAAGATATATAAATAAAGATATAATATATAGGGGGAGTGTGAACTAATAGTAGGAATTGAAAAAAAAAAAGTTCATTTATACTCTTGTACAAAATCGCAGTTTCGAACATAGTCAGTCACCTAGTAAGACAAATTAAAAACACCAAAGCTCCTTTTAATAGCCGAAAGGCTCTTTTTATGTGCTTAAATACATTAAATACACTTCCTTTTTCAATTCCTACTATTAGCTCACACTCTCTATTTATTTATTTGGTGGAATTTTCAATCGTTAATGAAATACATTTTAAAGCGCTCCATTGAGCTGAAATTTTATATACATTATTATTTTGAATGACAATACAGTAATTTAATTATAATTAATAAAAATTAATTGATTAAAACTAATTATTTAAAGAATTACAAATACATAGCCACGTTGGCATCCTTTTTGGCGACTTAGTGACCCTTTTGGCGATTTGTGTCAAAACTTGGAAAAAGTTGTTTTTTTTTCCCACGTCCTAAAGCATTCAGTTGAACTGAAATTTTATCTACACGATTGTTTTGGATGACAATACGATACTTTAATGATAATGAATAAAAATGAATTACCACTTATAATGTTGTGATTCTGTCCTATGTATATACATAGTTATATTTTAATTGTAACTATTCAATAAAAAGTAGCCACAATAAAAAAATTTCTTTGTTGATCTAAGTAGAAATTGACTTTAAAAAATATTTTTATATTACTCGTTTAAATTGTTTTTGTTAACACGCACGCAATGTGTTTCACATTAACAAACCTCTCACTTTTGAGCCCCCTTTGCACTCGCACTTCCCACCTGTAGTACACTCCTCCACTTCACGACGTCACCCTCGAAGGCATTGTTCCTTTTTCCATTCCATAAATCTCTATTATTTTCGGGGCGCTGACGTCGCAATAAGCGGTGCGCCCTGCCAGCTGGCACCGCCCCAACTATGTTTCTCCGTGGAACGGCTCGGGTGCTTGACATTCGGAAGAACCCCGCTGGTGAAGGACAAGAAAAGCAAAAGGAACGGCTTCCGGTTCAGATAAACGGTTATCTCCTGTCTAGAGAGGGAGACTTGCAAAGCTATTGTTTAGAACGTTTTGCATGGGGTGCTCCAGCTTGGCCATATATTGCACCCTTACATTGTGCGAAGTTTGGAGTGGGCTATTGACATTACTACAACACAAAAGCATTTGCTTGTTATAGAAACTGATTTTGCCACTAATACATCAAAAATATTACAGGACTGTCAAGCTCGCGGCCCGCAACAAACATTTTTGTGGTCCGGCCAATATATCGGCCCACAACAGTGGCGCACACAAGGGGGTGTTCCTGGGGGTCCGGCCCCCCCAAAGCCCTTGATTTTTTTTTCTGATTGATTAAAATTATAAGTATATAGTACGTAAAATTTAATTAAGCATTTGCTGTTAATGATTAATTTTATTAATTAATGCTAATTATTTATTCAACTATTAGTTTTTTACTGTGTTTTGTGCCCGAAAATCGACAAAATCAAAAGGAGCATAATACAAGAATGTAGAACTTTCGAACCCGGACCCCCTGAAAATTCCTGTGTGCGCTACTGGCCCACAATAATGTATAAACTTTGGGAAAACAACTGAAAAGTAAGGATTTAACGCACTTTCCGACATGCAGCATGAATAAATATTTAGATGATACTGCATTGTTAGAAAATACGCAGAAAAAATTCAAATCTTAGAACTGAATTTGGGAAAAAAGGTTTTAAAAATTTCTTCGACAGACAATTTCGTTTTCTTTTTTCTTAATTGAGACCCAGTATATGTAAAGTAAATGCAACATATATTTTATTATTTTTAGTTTTGAACAGAAAGTAGTATTATATTCTTTGTATTCTACGAAGATAACCATCTCAGTGGCTCAAGTGTCTGACTGGAAAAAAAAATGTGTTTCTTTATACAGTAAGACCCCGCATAACGCTATTTTGGTTTAACGCTCTTTATTTTTTTTTAATTGTGGGATTCTCCGAAATTGCGTGGCTGCGGTAGCCGAGTGGTATAGGTATCGGACCGTGGCTTGTCTTGTCACGAGTTCGAGGCAGTACCACTAAAGACCCCCGTGTGAGGGCAGCGATGCACGTTAAATCTGTCGGGGCTGAAACGTCCTCCCGTTGGTGTGGTGTGGTATTTAAAGGAGGGGGTGCCAGCTCAGGTGGCGTCCACGTCACTTGACCATGGTTCAAAATTACGTGGTCCGTCGCCAAAAACCCTCGTGTAGCTGAACAGTGCGACGTTAATATTCAATCAATCAATCTCCGAAATTGCACGCAGCGATAGGCTTTCAGATATCCGAAGCAGTTTATCTGTGTTTCATCTTTTCTGTGGTGTTATACGAACGTACTTTTATCGTTTCAAACATTTGTCGACGTTATTGTAAGAATAAATTGAGATAATACGACTATTTCTATAGTGACAAATATTAGTATTTTTAGTTTTTTATCATGGGTGATAGAGTAAAAACCACGAAAATAATGCTGTAAGAAAAAGCATTTCACTATTAACTAAAATGCAAGTGATTAGAAGATTAGATACTGGTGAGCGTCAATCTCACATTGGTGCTGCATTGAATTTGGAAAATTCAACAACAATGACCATTCTTAAGAATGAAGAAAAAATACTGCTATCAGCAACTGCAACTACGACGAGCTCTGCAACTAGAATTACCCGTTCTAGAAATATTACAATGCATGAAATGGATAATAGACTTTCTAAATGGATTGACGACGAAATTGAACGCAATATGCCTTTAAGTCAATCTACCTTCTTGATAAAAAGACAGAAAATTGGAAATACAGAAGAGACTGAATGATCTGAAATGTAAACATACTGACTTAGAATTTTATTTATTTTTTATATGTATATTCGTTTATTATGTTTCTATATTTGTAAGAAATGTATTTTTGTTTTATTGTAATAAAAAACATAATTAATAAATTAAAGGGCAAAATAACTGACCAATTTTCCACCCATTTTCCCCTAACCCCATTATTTACATGATGAGATAACCTCGTTCACAACGCTGTTCCATATTACGCTCTACTTTGATGGAACGTATACCCTGCGCTAAGCGAGGTCTTACTGTACTTCAATGCAAAGTTATAATTTAAATACCGCATTTACTCGAATCTAAACTGCTCTATTTTTCCACTGTTATTGCTACTGAAAATCAGGTGTGGTTTAGAATAGAAGGCAAAACATTTGTTGGATGGGGAAAATTGAGTTTTTATCCCTTTCAAAAGGGAAACTGTAACCGCCCATTCTGGCCACTTGCATCCATGACTTATTCCCTTCCTCAGATTATCTCCGATGTTCAATCTATCCTAAATATCATTGTCTGCTCATATTTAGAAAATTTTTTCCTATACGCTTTCTTTTAATCTCTTAAGGTATCCGACTACGTTCGGAACCGTGATTTTAAAAAAGCGCATAAATGGATAATTTTCATGATATTTAGTGTCACTTAGATTAGAATACATGTATAAAATTATCTAAAGGATATTTTGACAAAAAAAAAATTATTTAAATACAATATTTTGGCAAAAAATTAACTTAGAATGACCTTTCTTCAAAATGTTCTCCTTTTGTGAAAAATGCTTCGATTATAATAATATTTTGCTTATATATAGCTCACACCTCTCTAGAGAGGATCAAGTATAATTTTTGAAAAATTCACATTATTTTCAGAGCTACCACCCATTGAAATAATTATTGGTGTTTTTTTTCTTAAAATTGTTCCCCTCTGTTGTCGTAAAATATGGATAAACCCACTTCTAAGTTATATATTTCAAAAATTCTAGATGAGCCTCTGTAGAGAGGTCTGAGCTATATACAGGCAAAATATTATTATAATAGAAGCATTTTTCACAAAAGGAGAATATTTTAAAAATGGGTCATTCTATGTTCATTTTTTGCCAAAATATTGTATTTAAATAATTTTTTTTTGTCAAAATGTCCTTATAAAACAATTTTATACATGTATTCTAATCTAAGTGACACTAAATATCATGAAAATTATCCATTTATGCGTTTTTGAAAATCACTCTTTTCCGAACGTATAGTCGGATACCTTGAATATCAAAAATATCGGTAATAGCATCAAAACGAGTCCACTATGACGCAAGTATGAAAAGGGAACCAATTTGATATGCAGAAAAAACGGAAGCAGAGCAGCGGCCTCTGATAATTTGACACAAATGAAACAAATATACGTCGATGGTGCAAGCAAAATTATATAAATTTTGCTTGCAAATGTTCAATACTCTAATATTTCTTTTACATTCTTTTATAAAGCATTCTTTTTGAAAAATGTTGCATAACAAATGCAGTGGATAGCATGGAAGATGACATCGTGTGGGAAAATGGCGACACCAGCACTAATTTTGAAAGCTGTGACAATGGGAGTGACGAATCATTTTCGAAACATGATACTGACGGTTAGAATGATTAACTTCTTATTATTACTCATTAAACTTTTTAAAATTTCTTATGTATCGGTTATTGATGAACCTTTTACACAACCTTTTACTTTTTCTCAAAAACGTGTAGATAATTGCCCCCCCCCAATTATCTATGACAACATATTTTCACGAATTTATGACATGTTTAGAATCTATGATAACATATTTTCATGAAAACATGTTGAGAATTTGGGGGTGCGTCTTAGATTTGAGTAAATGCGCTAAATACTACATCAGATATCACAATATTTTATTTATATTTTATTTTTACTTCAACATTTACCATTCAGGACATCAAAGTTAAATTTATAATTTTTCTATTATGCATTGAAACAGAGTTATTTCACTTGGGGGTTCATGACCAAGTTTTTGGTGTAAAAAAAACGGGTCAATGGTATAGTAAGTTTGGGAACCACTGATCTTCCCATCCCTATTTGGGAGTGAATGAATGAGCCTTAAAAAAACTAAAATATACTCAATTCCTAATTAAGCAGTTATTAAAACTCCACGTTTCTTTCCTGAACGTCACTTAATTCTTCTTTAATTATTAATGTACTGATTCATAGATTTATGGTTATATGAAGCATGGAGCAACAAGCTGTGACATTTGAGAAAAATAATGATTGCGGGATATTTATTAATTTAAATATTTGGTTTATTTACGTCACAGCTATTAATTACAGTATATACATTGAAGTTATTAAAAGAATTGATTAGTTCGTTAGAGTTCAAATGCTGTTGTTTGTGAGGGAGGAGATTGCATCCGTTTTCAGCGAAGCTTTCAAACCGTCTTCTTCTCTCGGTCCTCTCTACGGTCTCGAGATGGTAGCGGACGGCCTCTTTATCTTCGAGTTACATCCGGTTCGTGGGTAGAGTCGGAGGTTCTCAAAATGTAAAAGGTTGTCAGGGAGATGACCCAAAACAAGACCTCACAATATTTTAAGGGTGCACGTGTTCACAGAAACGGGGTTATTCTATCCACAAAAAAGAAACCGACTTTCAGCTGTGTGACGGGAAAACGTCACAAAGGGCATACTATCTCATTCTATTAATGTATTTTTATAGCTCACTTTTTTACTGTTGCATTGCACGCTTCCGTCAGTCTTTTCCTGTCAGAGATGTCTTCTCTAACCCTACTATCAATTTGCCTTACAATTTTCAATCACGGTAAGATGTCGTAGTCAATGCTTGAGCAGGTACCCTAAAATATATCAGCCAGCCACACTGTAAGACTTACCAATCGCCTTCTCATACTGTGACCAAACAAATTCGAGTTACAGAAAACAGTGATTACTCAAAAATCTATTCGGAGTCGTAGTTCATCGATTTCTCAGTTTCTCATTGGTTAATCGATTTTCAATTACTTCAAGATTCAAACAATTCTAATTTATTTTTGATATACTTCGCTATTTACTATTTTTTCTTACTTGTTTTCAACAAAATATCGAACAAAAAAAAGAACTTGAAATACCTGTACACCGATGAAATGTAATTTTGGTAGCAAAGATAAGCATATTTTAATTTTTTATATTAATTTATTATTGAATTAATGTGAATAGAATATATATATATATTTATGTTGTTAATTCGATTTTTTACATTATTTTTAATGGTTTTTTGAAAACTTCGCCTCTGTTTCAGACGTAGCGTGTATTGATTTTTCATTCTTTCATTGGTTTATAGGTTTTCTTCGAATTCAAAATTCGAACTATTGTTTTCTTTTCTTAGGAAACTTTTCCCCTTCCGCTTTTTTCTCCTTAATTTGGGGAAAATATCGAACAAGAACTTGAAAGTACATATCAGAGAACAAGATCTTACTGGATATTAAACCCACAAACACACATATATATTTACATCTCGAACGCTATATATTATTCAATTGGATTTGTATTCAGAGTTTGAATGCAAAAGAATATGTGCAATGAATTTAAAATTTTCACGACAACCCATGGCTAGGAAATTTATTTGCGAAATCTGACGACCATGAATTAATGGTTTTCTGAAAAATCAACAATATATTCCAGTGGCAACCGGCTTCGATTTTATCGATTTTCCAATTCCACGCGAGCGGATGCAGTTACAGTGAAGTCACGATCGATCACATAGAAAAGGAAGTCGTACGTCACAACCAGTCAATTAGAAACGTCAGAAACTATTACTTTTAATGTGATTTTCTCTCAACTAGCTGTCTTTTTTTTTTAAACAAAAAAAAAATAACTATTCTTTCTGAACTCGTTAGAAGTTTGCCAGAAATTTCGTGGCAAAATACCACGAATGTGTGTGTGAATTTAATAAAAGAAATCTTTTGTTAAACTTAAATTAAATTTTAGTACTCTCTTCGCTTTTATTCTTCTCTTGGGTAAGGTAGAAACCAACAAATCAGACTGCAAAAGAAATTTTGAATGCTATAATAAACGCCTCTGGCTGTCTATTTCCGCCAGACACAAACGTCCGTTAATCTCAACGCAATGAGGTTAATTCATGTGACGTCATAGTCACATGATAGTGAAAGCCACGTGTGTGATTCTAGCCAATCAATTCAAAATAGTCTCACGATAAAAACTATCTTGTGTTTCCAACTAATCAGTTCACGCTCTCCGGTGTTGCCAAGTTTTGCTCTTTGCAGAAACTTTCTCTTAAAAAGTACATATGTATACAAAATGCATTTTATTTAAAAGTATAAGCATGAAATACGACTTTTTTTTAATTTAAAAAAATCTTTTTGAAGATTTTTTTTTACCCTTAACATTTAAACATCTTTTCCCAAATATGAAATTTGAAATTTTATCTGAGTTTTACAAATAGAACAAGTACAATTAGTTTAATGCTGGTTTTGAATTCAATGGAAAACACGTGTTTGTTTTTATCATGTGACTTCATGAATCAAGCCCATTACACCTTATGATTTTGGATCACGATCAATTGACGAAGTCGTCATATGAGTTGGTACCCCACTATCCACAGCCACATTGCTCTAGTTTGAGAAATCAGAGTCCCAGTGTGAGTGAGTGTTTATTAGCGTCGCACTATAAAACAAGTGAGGGCTAATGGCAAAGTACCTCGTAATTTCAAACCACGGTCAATCCCACTCTCTAAACTAGCACCACGTCACCGTGAGGACTAACAGCCGCGACAGATTTAACATGCTTCAGCTCCTCTACACGATGGGTCTTCAGCGGCACTAGGGCTAGAACTTATGACACCTGGCTACGTGTTCGTGACTATGACCACTAGATTACCACGGGGCACCTTTGAGTCTCCCAACTCTTCCAAGGAGACTTTAGTGTAATCACAGCTCAAAGGAATGGCCTGCCATCCATGAGCTCGTATCCTATTGATTATTAGCGTCCTCTGAAGCTAGACTAGATCTAGGAGACGAAGCTTGTAACTTTGGGCCACGGTAAAGTCCCCAAGGATAGCACTTAAGCTGCCTTTCCTCTTTCCAAAAGTCAACAACTCGCCTACTTGATAGAAATGTTCTAACCTTCCGTCTACTGGTGGCAAGCTTTTTTTTTACTTTGGTTAGATTACATTTTTAAAAAGTTTCAAAAAATCATTTTAGCCGCTATCTCATCTATATTTTGATTGGCATTTTGAAACTCAAAAGATTAAATTTCTTATAGAACATAGTACTGTTTCTATATGAATTTCAATTCACGTGATGTTGATGTTGAGAAGTTTCACTTTGTTTTTCAATTCCTACTATTAGGTCACACTCTCTATATATTTATTTATTTATCTTGGTGGAATTTTTAATCGTTAATAAAATACATTTTAAAGCGCTCCATTGTGCTGAAATTTTATGTACGTGATTATTTTGGATGACAATACAATAAGTTAATTATAATTATTAAAAATTAATCGATTAAAACTAATTATTTAAAGAATTACAAATACACAGCCACGTTGGCGACGTAGCGATCCTTTTGGCGACTTGTGTCAAAACTTGAAAAGGTTTTTTTCTCACGTGCGTTCAGTTGAACTGAAATTTACACGATTGTTTTAGATGACAATACGATACTTTAATGGTAATTAATAAAAATGAATTGCCACTTAATATTTAGCGATTCTGGTCCTATGCATATACATATTTATAATAATTGTAACTATTTAATAAAAAGTAGCTAAAAAATAAAATTTTTCTGTGTTGATATAAGTAGGAATTGACTTAAAAAATTTTTTTATATTACTTGTATTATATACTGTTTCCATATTCAGCAATTATATGAGGGCTAGGTGATGAGATTCGTAATATTGAACCTTGATCATATATGTGATCGATACAAATCTTCACGCCACATAGTATGAGTACTTTAAAAGACTCAATTTCATTTTACGCGAACGGCAGCTCCTATTTTTTCCCACAGCTGAATCGGGACTCGTTCCTACTTTCCATTCATGCTGGCCTTGAAGCTAACAAATATAACCATGAAACTATCACAAGGCATATGCCACTAAAGATGTGGAGGTTGATGCATGTCTTATTTACAAGTTACAAAATCCTCGCGAGGTGTGGTATTCAAAGTCTATGATGGCAGTCATTTGACAGTTGTTCAAATTTACCAGGTTTGTAACCAGTAGGATCAAAAGGTGAAGTCGTGATCAATCAATGGAGCCATCAAAAGGCTACGTAAATTAATTACTGAATTGCATACTAAATCGAATTGTCCTTTAGATATTTTACAAGGCGTATCGTGGAATTAAGGACAGCGAAATACAACTGCTTTTCTCATCATATGACTAGATAAGGACGTCCGGGCCCTACCCTCGGTGAGGGCCTCTTTTCGTTTTCGACTCTGTCTTAATAAGATAATGATCCGGATCATTTTAATGGTCAAAAATTATTCCCATACATATTCTCCAAAAAAAGAGAATTTCAAACTGCATGTCAATTGATAAATGTAGTAAGACTTGTGACGGATCTATACGCGTTATCTTGGGAAATCTTTGGGCTAGTATTCGCGTTTAATTCACAGCCATCCTTCTCAAGAAGAAACCCTGATATTCAGATTAGTTCGATTATATAAAGTCAGAGTTTTGTAATTCTAGAGAAGGAGGTAGAAAGCAACTACGTTCGCTACGCAGGGGAGATTGAATAAGTTTCACTTTCGCAGGTAAATATTATGAGTGGTGTTTTGCACTTTGTTGAATTAGTAGATTTGAGGTTAGGAATCAATGGTAGATTACTTTGAGTTAAATAAGTTAATTCCGCATATTTGCTAATAATCATTGCTTTCTCCGTGCCACTCATTTGGCATTCAATTTGAGAATAGATTGTTGTTGGCTAGTTTGTTTGGCTAAATAAATAATTGCGATTATGGAATTCTCTGGTTCTGCTTTCATTCCTCCCACATACTAAGGTAGGCAAGACGGTGAGGGAAAAACTTCGGGGCCAAGTTTCTCACAGACTGGATTATTATATGATGACCTTTGTTATCGTTTGAACGAGTATTTGACAATGCATGATATGTACTGTCTACTTTTAAAGATCTAAGGTAGGGTCTACTTTTGCATGGGGGCCCAGGGCTTCAAAAAGCCTGTGAAATTGCCCCCTTAGGGTGCCTTTCTCTTTGATTATCAGCATGAGATAGAGGTGTAGGATTAACGAAAGAAGATTCTATGATCTTAATTTGTCTTTATTAAGACCTTAAACTCTTAAACGTCTAACATATTAGATAATAATAACATATGTGAGAGAATCTACGATGACAAAACACACAATATTGATAATACCGAAATAACTTAACCCGGACCACTATCAATAACTGAAAGCTTAAACTCAATTCCAATAATATCTCGGATCCTAATATTAAATAGTCAATCCTACCTTAACTTCGATCATGATCAATCTTAATAGAAGTTGCGTTTTTACTCGAGTGCAATGGTATGCACCTTAACCAAATGGCTTTCTTCAAATATCTTCGTTGGTTTTTTTTTTTTATTTAAAAAAATTTTTTTTCCCCCCCTTTTTAATTCGTTTTAAAAAA
>BMAV01003046.1:0-80000 GCA_019973955.1 Trichonephila inaurata madagascariensis
ATCGTAAACCATCAGGGCGCTTTATCACTGTATTCCACGTCGTGTGGCAGCTTGCATTCAGGCTAGAGGTGGGTCAACACCTTATTGAACTCGTTTTTTTTTGTAAGTGTAACTCGGAAATAAATCACTCAATTTTTCCGAAATTTTAATCATTTTCTCTTCTGTACATAATCTTTCTACCAATTTTTGTCTCTATCGAACAACTCGTTCTTGGTGCGTCTTTTTCGTTTTTTTCCCCTTTTTTATAGAGTATAGCATTAAGCTTTGGGATCTACTGTCAAAATTCACTGGCGAATCGGAGATCTCTCTTAAAAAAACTAAATCCGATTAAATGGTCCGGTTGGGTCAACACGATATCTGCAATTAAACGCTTTTTTTATATAATCATAGCAAAATCAGAAATAGTTCTCAAGAGCCCCAGTAAAGATGAGCGTAGTGAAGCACATATTAATATAACAAAAATGCTTAACTTAGAGTTCGTGTTGATTTGCGAATTCTTGAACTGCGTGTTGAATGAAATTAATTAAGCATCCAAAATTTTAATAAAGTGCGATATCCATTTGGACGAGGTAAGTAGAGCTTCAGCAGAGACAAAAGCAAAGTTGCAAATTTATAGAAAATTCGAAGCATCCAAGTACAAAGCCAGTGAAACTGTAAGAAAATAAGGTATAGATCCCCATTTTCAAGGAAAAAGGTAAGAGAATGCTAAAAAACATTTTGATGAATTAGCTTCTGGTCACCGATTTCGAAACCAGGGAGAAATATTTAAAATTACTATTTTCAATAACGTACTCGACACAATATATATATTGGTCAATTAAATACACGTTTTACTGGTAGGAGTGGAGTCTGACAAATATTCAACTTTCTATGACCAATATTTTTTCTATATATAGATGAAACAACTTTGTTACAAAAGTGGGATGAAATCCAAAATAAGTATTTTTATATAATTGGCCCAAACTTTTCCCTTTAATTTCTTAACATTTACCATCCAGTTCTCCATAAAATAACCCAGTCATAGACTATTCCCAATTACTTAAGGAATTAATGAGCAAATCTGGAGTGCTAAAATACGATCCAACAGAAGTATTTACACCAGCGTTATTATTCTATACATTTCCTGTCACTTCTGCAGCAGCTGAAGGATCATTTAGCAAATTAAAAATCATTAAAAAAACGGTGTGGTCCACGCTCGACTTCGACATTTATCGCTAATAGCAATTGAGACCAAAGTCGCAACAAGGCTGGATTTAACCGAAGCTATTGCAAATTTTGCGGAAACTAAAGCTAGGAAAAAATTGTCAGCCAAATTGTTATTTTGTTGTTAATAGATAAGTCCGACTTTCATAAAACAAATCTTGTATTCTTTAGCAACATCATTTTATTTCCTAATACCTACGTTAGTATTTGTAATCTTGTTCGTTATTGTTTAACTTTTATTGTTTATTACGTTACTTCTAATCTCCCGGTTTCGGTAGTTCCTAAACTTTTTACAACTGTTCTGGAAGAGGTCTATCGTGGTGTCAAATAGAACCTGGGTGATTACTGAAGCTCACACATAAATATACATGTAGGTAGCAATTAGATTTCCCTTCCAACGTTCTGCAGAGCACGATAAAAAGCTGATGTGTTAAAGTAAAAAAAAAGCTTTGTATGTTCAAAACAAAAATTCCCAAACCTTTTTGTCCCATAGAGCCCTGCTTACCTAATATTGAATTTTTGCAAATTTATCAACTTAAATGTCTTTTTAGCAGCTGGTACTACTACTTATTTTAAAAGAATTATATTTCTAACTGTTAGGAAGTATAGCGTTTAAAACTTTAGTACATGTTAATGAATTGAATTAAAATTAAATTAATACATAAAATAACTGAACAACAAACAAATGTTTTTAATTAGAGGGAGGAATCTGGTACTTCAATAACAAATTTTCGACATTTAATATCAGTCAGGTCTCTAGTCACGTTTAACCCTAAATCTCCTTTGTTAGTAAATGTCCTGTTTTTTCTCTATTTTTTTGAGAGAGATTGTCAATTTCACTGAAACTCCCTCACACTAGAAACAGCAATTAAAAACTTTCTCACAATATTCCATAATTCACGACAAATAACTGATATGTCTTTTTTTAAAGCCAAAATTGCTGACATCCGTTTACTAAACTTTATTTTAAGATCTTCACTAGGGCAGATTCTGATCAGTTCCTATTGTAATATGATTTTTTTTAATGTCACTATATGAATTCTCTCATTGTCTACTGTTGTATTGCTATAAAAAAAGTAATCTCAAAACAAGTTTCAATATCTGAGTAAAGGGAATTTAAATGTTGAACGCAGGGTAAAATGTCTTGACAGATTGTCTGTAATAAATAGAGAAGATTTGACACGTCAAATATTATACTTCTTTAGCTTAAATCTGGAAAGAAATGCTGAAGTGATCCTTGTCTTAATAAAACTTTGCCCAGTAATCACAAATTCACCTGACTAAATTTAGTAAATAAATCAGTTCAATTGGTAAAATCTGGCCCACTAGATCAAATGTTTTTTAAAGATTAAAGTCACGATCTGTTTAATGAGAGCCACTTTCATAGACCCCCAAATTATTTTTCGCTGGCGTAGACCCTTGCAGGTCTTCACAGACCCCTGGGGATCTATATAGTCCACTTTGGAAAAATTACTGGTTTAAAAATATTCAAATATTTTTACTTAATAAAACCCAATCAAGATAGAGCCCTCTTTTTTTTGCATCAGTGCCTTTGGATACCAAGCTACGCCACTAACTCGAAGAATCTAGTTCCATCAATATCAGACCATATACAGCTCGATTCATCCAGGAGAAACTTAAGAGTTTAGGATGAAGATTTACCATCCACCTTAGGTGATTGTCAGCTGTTGGGTCTGTTTAAAATATACTTGGGCAGCAAATGTTTTTTGAGAACTAATTATTAAACAGTATTTACATAAGTGGATGAGACACAACTGTCCAAAGACTTTTATGCAGCAGGTATTGGAAAACTCATAGCAGGGGCGGCTCTAGGGCCGGACAAACCGAACGCATGTCCGGGGCAACATTTGGACCGAATTTGAAAAATACTTTTATTGTTACGAAAAAATTTATATGAAATTATTTTCTAAAATATTATTTACATATTAGAAACGTAAAATATAATTATTTTGTTTTAGACTGAATTAAAAAGTCGACCATTGCTATAGTAAAATTTGTAACGATTATATCTCAAAAAAAAAAATTGTACTACGTGGCGATTTGACTTTGCAAGTGCATGGGCACCCGACATCGGGATACAAGTAGACATGCTTATCTTGACAAGATTTTCACTGAGCTGATATAAAAAGGGGATTCCGGGAAATCGTCAGATTTCAGTACTTTTTGTATTCCCGGGAATGGCACGGGGCTTAAATAATCCATGAATAGCTATTTTTTCCTGGACTAGGGATTTCAACCTCGGCAATAAGTTTTAGCTGCCCCTGCTGAGGCAATTTACGATCGTTCACTCGATAATTCATAGACAGAGGAATTTTCGTTCCCCCATCTGTGGGGTAAGCATGCAATAAGAGAAAAGTAACACCCACGATGAGTCGAGAATTTTTTCAGTTTGTCGTGGGAAAGAGTAAAACCTTGCACAATTTTTTGTCAAATCAGTTGTTTATGGTGGATAGCTTACCGTAAAATCTGGTGTATAACGCGCACCTATACTTTCAAGCAGCATTTTTTTATATATATATAGTTTTTAGGTATATTCGCCGTATAACATTCACCCGCTTTTTTACGAAGGAACTTGAGAGGTACTTATACAATGCTATTATGTTTTGAAATCGTTTATACGAGGTTTCATCTTAGGTTTTTGAAAAACTAGTATACTTCTAGAACTCTCTACAACCCTTTATTTTCATTAAGTATGTCATTTCTTTTAAATAAGCAGTATACCGATCTAAGTAGAAGTCTAATTTTTTTTTTATCATCATTTTTTTTTGTTTTGTTATTTTTTATGTCCGGCGTATAACGATCACCTTTAAATTTCGTTCCTGTTCTTTGTGTTAAAAGTGAGCGTTACACGCCTGATTTTATGGTATAAGTATTAATACTTAAAAATATATATATATATATTTAGTTTTTTTAAAAAACTTTCGGTTACTTGTCTTTAATATGAGCTATTTCATTGAATTAGTAATTTGAAGAAGGGAATGAACCACCAAACTGTGTTAGGGAGATTATTTCTAAGCAATCTCGCAACTTTTTTTATTCATTATTTTTCTTAACCAAACTTTCGTGTCAGATTCTTACATTAATATTTATTTATATTTTTTCAACATTAATAGAGCAACTCCATAAACAAGAAATAGGTTATACAAGTAAAATCTCTTTAATATAATAATTAATATTTTTAACGTAAGTAATTGTTACTTCAACAGCAAATAAATTTTCAAGTATTTATATAGTATATTAATATTTATCTCTTAGTAGCAACATTACAGGAATAACTGATTCATCTTCAAATGATTAAATTTCAAACTCATGTGAGTCAGTAAAAGAAACATTAATTTTTTATGTGAATTTTTTTTTCGAGATTTTTAATTGTAACATTTTTTCAATGTCGCTAACAATTCTTGCCTTTAGTCCTAAAAGAGATCAATTTCATTAAAAAAAATTATATTTTTTAATTTGGGGAAGATTTTTCCTCTATGTATATAATAAAGTTGAAAAAAAATCAAGGTGGTAACAGCATCTGCAAAATAAAGAATATATATATATATATATATATAGTGTGTGACATATTTATTTATTAACTAAGTAAATTCTTTTGTATTCGAATTAGTAATAATTTTTTTCTTCAGAATAATTATTTATTCTTTCGGACTACTTTTTTCTACAGATTTTGTATCTAACTACATTTGAAAATTATTTATCAAAACATTTGGGAGATTTCATTGAAGTTCAAAGGTAGAATTTAAAATTTCTGTATGCCTCACAAAATTGCACTTCTTTTGCAGGGAGCAAGGATGAAAATACATTTGATACGCTATTTATTATTTTAAACCGTTTTCAATTTTATTAATTGTTTCATGACGTACATTTTTACTTTTTAATACAAATACAAACTTTTAAAAATCTGAAAATTTATGAGTCGAAGCTAAATTGATATTTGAAGGAAAAAACGGTATATTTTTTCTGTATTTTATATAATAATTATTGATATTATTTAACAATAACATGTTTATAAATTTTTTGAAATTTTGATGTATTTCCGGGAAGGGAAAAAACCGGGAAATCAGAAACATTAATTACTATGTTAAGAGTGACAAATGCGGACAAAAAAGAATATTTCGCTTAGAGCAGCGTTCGGCAAATTGCAGTTCTTCAAAATTCTGCTTTTATATACAGCTAAAAATTATGTGTGCTAAAAAGAGTTATTGTTTACTTTTCAAATTTATAAATATCCCTTTAAAAAAAAAACTCTGTATGAACATTTAAATATTTGACTGACTTACTGACAGAATTTATTGTTGAATGTGTATTTGATTTAAATCTTTTTGTAATTTCTGGTTATATATTTGTATTTAGTATTGTGATTCTGGTATTTCATTTAATGTTTCTTATTTACTACTGTGCACGTTAAATGACAGTTTACTTTTATGTTGAACCTTGAAAGGTTCAAGGCCGCAGTATTTGTTAAACCATGAAATTTGATATGTTTTTACCAACTCCTGTAACTTTTTCCCCTTCTCGGACTGGGGTCATTACGAACATTCCGAACACCCACAAAATATCTGGCGTCAGCTAACTAAAGAGGACACAGAGGTAATAAAAGTTTGTTGAAGAAAGGGAGCTACAGATGTTTCATTTTACTCATGAGTAGTTACTTGATGTTAAAACAAGCTCTTCTGATCTCTACCATCAACAGACTGTAGTTCAAAAAAAATTTAATACAAAAAGAGTTTTTTTCTCCAAAATATTTTGGAAAGAAAATTTATAGTTTTGATTAATAATAATTAAGTCACTAACAAGTAAGCTATTTGCTATGATTTTAAGCTTCGATAGTCTAACAAACATTTTTGAAATATATACTCAATCAGTATAAATATGTATCTTTATAAATTGAAGAATAATTAATTTTTGTATCATTTCACTAAAATCCATATGAACATAAAATATTGCAGAAGTTTTCTATTGACAATTACTTTTAAAAAAATTGTACCTATAAACACTGAAATATGTTTTTGAAATTCCATAGAGAACAAATTTATGATACGTCATTATAAAAATTTTTAAAATTTCCAAGACAGTATAAAAAATCTCACAATTATGAGAGAAATTGCACATACAAAACGCATAACGAAAATTATATTTTTACAGAATAAAACAATGAAAAATATAGGCAGTTTTTTGGCCTCTCAAAGCCAAATATTTAAGCAATAAGGGAGTAAAAACCATTTTAAAAATCAATAGTGCTTTCAAAAACTGGCATGAAGTATGCCCTAAAAAGTAATGTTAGTGAAATATTCCAAAAGTTGTAATGTAATGCAAAGTTGTGAGATTATTAAACATATATATATTGAGATAAATATATTTATACATAACTTTACTGTACTCATAAGTTTCTACTATCTTACATCCAACTCCATCTATTTTCTAGTGTCCTCCCAACTCATTAGCCTGCCTGCTCTTCTTTTGTACTTTTCTACCCACTAAAAACTGAGTCAGAAATGATTGGCTCTTTCTTTCCAAACAATAGCAACAGGTTTTTCTTCGCCACAATATATATAAACCATTTAAAAAAAAATTAAATTATTTTGTTACGGTCTGAGTTGAGTTGTGTTTGGTGTTTTATGGCACAAGAGCCACTTTTGGCTATACTGCGCCAAACATTCATAGGTCTGTGGTCTGGACGGGAAAAGAAGAAATTGGATGAAAAGATGGAGGGTCGAAAATAGAGAAGGATCACTGGGGTACCCCGGGATCGTGACACCCGTGTTTACCAAAGATAGTAAGCCCCTTTTGAAAAATTCACTAGGGTACCTCGGGATTGTGACACCCATACCCCCTAAAGAAAGTGAGCCCCCTGAGGGGGTTTGTTACAGTCTATAAGAATCTTAATTCAGCTCTGCACATCAGTATTATAATAGCAAATAATAAGAGAAATACTAAAGAGCCAATTATTTTTTTGCATTTTATGGGTAAGGCGTGGGAATATTTTTAACCATTTATACCACTCCAGCATAGACTGAATATAGAGCATTGAATAGAAATAAATTGGTCAAATACAACTGATTTTTATAAGAAGCATTTATTTAAATAACATTGCTCTTTACTTTTGAAAATGAGAAAGTGTAAAATAACGAGTAATCTACATTTCAAGGAAAATATGAAATAATGAATGAACAACACTTCAAGTAAACATTTGAATAATGAACATTTCAAGATTTTAAATTTTATAAAACATATGATAACCAAATATCTTTCAAACAATGTCAAGGAAATTTCACAATGAAGAAATTCGATAAGAAAATTAAGAGAAAAATCTACTTTTGTATAAACTTGCTTTATAAAAACTCATATACCTAAGTAACTTTAAAGGTATGTGTTGAGGTGAATCGAGTAAACTATTTTTTCTGGCGGAAGGATAACTGTGAGACCAGCCCATACGAGTTTTTCCCGCTTCAATCCCACGCATTCCTTCTACGGGGTTCACTAGCTGAACGGTCGCTGTGTGCTTTTGGTCAGACTTGCTGTGTGCTGTTTCCGTGATCGTTATTTTCGTATTTGTGTATAAATAAATGTGCTGTCCCGAGATACCTGAGTGGAAGTAATTTCACAAAAGAACAACAAGTAGTAGCAGAACCTGGTTAGTCTGTGTGACGTGTTTAACGCTTTCTACCTACAATGGATAAAATAACGATTCCCGATTTGAACGGAACGAACTATTTTATTTGGGAGCTTAAGATGAAAGCTGCCCTTAGCCTAAAGAGATTAGACTCTGTAATCTTAAATGAAAAACCTGAAGACCTTAACCGTAAGGATGACATGAAATGGCAGTCAAAAAATTTAGATGCCGTATCTTATATTAAACTATCGTTCTCCGACGAACAAGCATTGCAATTCGCGGTGGAAGACAACGCGAAAGTGCTGTGGGAGAAAATAAGAGCGACTTTCATCGGCCGAGGCGAAGACCGGAAAATTGATGCGGGCAATGAACTCAAAAACATTGTCATGAAAAACGGCGAAACTATAGGGGATTAAATTATTGAAAGAGCGGGGGGATATCTTTTTAAGTGTCCTCCCTAGGATTGGACGGTGTCGCCGGGGAATTAGTCTACCGTACCTTTAAATTTTTTTGGGTGGAAAATTCTAAAAAAAGGGGTGCGCGATTTTTTAAAAAACTAAAAAGTGACAAATCCATGGGGGAAGTTCTTCAAATTCTAAGGGAAGAAGAAACAACTTTCAACTTACCAATTAAAACTCATGGATGGGATTAATATTGAAGCTTTTTTATTCGGGGAAAAAATGGAACACAAACGAGATTTTGTGCTACATCTGTCGAAAAGCCAACCCCGGGGCGGGATTGTTACTATAGAAAAAAGGAACTCTCGGGTACAAGCCGGGGGTTAAAACAAAAACAATTCGTCTAGAAACCATCATATATTTCCCTTTTCCCATCGAAAAAGGAAAAACTTATGGGAAAAACACCTGGATCCTGGATAGTGGTGGACCCTGTCATATTTTAAAAGAATCTGTGGGGTTTTTAAAAAATATTATTCCAGAAGTTATGGACTTTTAAACCCGGTAAAACCAAAGATGGTGACCCAAAAAGGAACTGGAAACGTTTCAGCTAAAACTGTGGAAAAAACCCTTGAAATTCCCAAAATAAACAATTACTAATTATTATTTTTCCTAAAATTAAAGGGAATGTAATTTACTGTCTGTTAACATGTTTTGGAAAAAAGGTTGTAAGATTAAATAAAATAACTGTGTATTGATATATGAAAAAAATGAAAAGGTTAATAACAAAAAGCATTTAAAAATAATGGGTAGATTAAAAAAATTAGAACCTATGTAAAATTTCCCTGACCAATCTACAAATTAATTATGAAATTTGGCATCGGGTTTTAATGCATTTAAATTGAAAATATATCTTACAATGAAAGATTATATTGACATTGATAATGTAAAAAAATTTTTCACTGTGAAACTTGTGATTTTAAAGAAAAGGAAACCCAAAAAAAACTCATCATAATTTTGATATAAGTAAAAACCCAAATTTTGGGGCTCCATGCCGACCTGTGGGTTTAATTAATATTGAAATCGTTTTTGTTTTGAAAATATTTTTTGGAAATTGTAGATGTTTTTTCTGGCTTTATTTATTTATTTCCTTAAAAAAAATATTGAAGTGTTTGATATATTTTTTTAAATTTTAAAAACCAAATATAAAATTTAACTGAAAAAAGGGAAATTAAAAAAGATAAAAAATTTGATAATAGTTTAAAAATTTGTAAATGAACAACTAGATACCCCAAGCTAATTCGGGAATATTTCATGAAAAAACAATTCCATACAATAGTGAATCAAATGGCAAGGCAGAAAAAAAACCCGGGTTTCTTCCTAAAAGAGCTAGATTTTTTATTATAAAAAGTAAAGTTTCCCTTTTAAAAAAATTTTGGGTGAAGCTTTAATTGTGTACTCGGGAGTATCAAATTTACACCACGAAAGGGGAAAAAAAAAACCCCATTAAAAATTTTTTTGGACGGGTAATAAACCGAATTTAAATTACCCGAAAAATTTGGCTGTGTGGTTTTTTTCCACGTTCCAAAAAAAAGTACGGGGAAATAAATTTAAAAGTTCCAGGAAAGACGGGGAAATTTTATCCCGGAAATGCTAGAAAAAGGGGGGGATATCGTATTTATGATTTTTAAAAATCAAAAAAAGTAGGAGGGTCAGTTAAGTTAAATTTGAATTTTTAAAAAGGGAAAAATTTTTTAAAGGGGGGTTGAAAAGAAGCACATGAGATATTGACTCTTTTTTTTGGAAGTCTCCCCCAAAAAGGGTTAATAAAAAAAAGAAAATGGAGTTTGTCTAATTTTGATATAAAGAAATGGGTCTGTAGCAATTGAAATGATAATTAAATTTCCCCCTTAAAGACCACGTAAATCCCTCAACAGGCGGGAATAACCCCCGGTCCCTTAAATTTGGGTTTGTACAAAATAAAATCCCTGTTAGAAGACCGGAAAAAAAGACTAAAATCGAAGCAGATGTCGGTTCATTTAACGAATAAGGGACCAAACTCTTATTTTGAAAGGGAAAAAAAGTGCTAATTAACCCGGGGGGAAATTTGGGAATGGAGAAAAATTAGATTCTTCAGATAAAACATAAAGTTTGGAAATCTTTCAAAAAAACCCTTCCCAAATCAAAAATTTAAATTTAAAAATAAATGGGTATATAGTTTTTAAAAAAAGATGATGCTGGGAAAAATATAAAATAAAAACAAGGAACTTTTACTGGAACAAATTAAAAGGTTTGAAAAATATTCAGAGTCGTATTCACCAGTTTAAAAAAATTGGAAACCTTTTTTTATTGTTGAACACTTTTCAGCTAAATTAAAAATTTAAAAATTAATTTCTTTGGTCTAAAACTCATTTAATATGGGCGATTTGGAGACTGTGTATGTGTTACCACCTCCCGGGTTTTTGAAAAAATTAATTTGGGGAAAGACAAAAGGTTTTTAAAAAAATTTATGGTTTTTAAAAGTCTGGGAAACGGAAAATGAAAATAAAGGGGGGAATTAGAAAATTTTTGGGTTTTCAATTAGCTTCTGATAATTGTATTTTTATCAAATTTTATAATCAAAGTTTTCTTATATTATGTAAATTTTATGTAGATGATTTGGGTATTTTTTTTTTTAACAATTGGGAAAAAAAATGTATGAAGATATTGTTAGTAAAAATTAAAAAATTTTTGGGGAAAATGGTTATAATTTAAAAAAAAAACTAATAAAAGTTTTTTTGGCATGGGGGGAAATGAAAAAAGGGAAAAAGGTAAATTTTTTTATCCCAATTTGCTACATTTTTTATTTAGTCAAACATAATTTAGAAAATTGTAAAAAATGTCCCAATTTGTGAAGGGGGAAAAAAGTTTTCCCCCTAAAAAGAATTTATTGATATTACTATGTATCAGGGGAAATTAAAATTTGGGGGAGAACCTTTTTAAAATTTTTCTAATAAAAGAACTGCCCTGATATTTCTTTTTAAAAGTTTTTGTCCCAATTTTTAAACATAATCGGGAAGGGGGCATTTTCAATTTGGCCCCAAACAGTGGTTAAAAAAATATTTGATGGGCTCAAAAGATAAAAATTGTTTTATGAAAAAATTTGGAAATTTAAAATGCTTTCCCTTTGAATGCTGGGTTGGGGAAAAGGAAAATGGAAAAAACATTTTCTGGAGGTTCAATTTTTCTTGGTAACTCATTAATTTTTTTAAAAAAGTCGTAAACAAAAGAGTGTTGGGTTTATCCCTGTGAAGCAGAAATTTTTTTATTTCCGGTTTTTAAAAATAAATTTAGACTGTAAAATTTTTTAACTTGTTAAAAATGTGAAAAATTTAAAAATAAGCCTTTTAACTTTTAAAAATTTAGATTAAAAAAAGGGCAATTCAGTGGTTAAAGGGGATGTTCTTCAAAAAAAAATCAAGGGGGAAAATTTAACTTCGTTTCATTTTATAAAAAGGGTTTAATTGAAGATCTGTAATTAAATTTGAATACATCAAACAGAATTTTTTTAAATTTCAGATTTTCTTACGAAAAAAAAAATGAATGTGAAAAGTTGAAAATTTTAATGCAAAAAAAATTTTTTATTTTGGGTTTTTTATATGTTTTTGTGTTATATTTTATGTGTATTGTGTATGTGTTTTTAAATTTGGTTTTTAAAAAAAAAATGTATCACTCCCAGGGGGGGTATTTTTGGGTGAAGCAAATAAATATTTTTCTGGCGGAAGGAAACTGTGCGACCCCCATACGGTTTTCCTTAAAACCCCCCCATTCCATCTCGGGGTTTACTAGCTAAACGGTTCGCTGTGTGCTTTTGGTCAGACTTTTCTATGTGCTGTTTCTGTTATTTTTTGGTATTTGTTTTAAATAAATGTTCTGTCCAGATACCAAATGGAAATAATTTCACAAAAGAACAACAAATACATAAGGGCCCCCCTATAAGACATTTCCCGACTTTTTCAATTAAAAAATTCTTTTTAAAATAAAAAAACAGTGAATAACTTATCTTTTTAAAAATGTTTTAAAAAAATTGCGAACCTTCGAAGTTAAAACCCCCAAGAATTTTGATGGTTTACATCAAGGGGGACCTCAAATGGGTAAAATTTGGGATTGGGGTAAGGGTATTTTTTCCACTATATA
The DNA here is from genome assembly GCA_019973955.1 of Trichonephila inaurata madagascariensis. Taxonomy (NCBI): domain Eukaryota; kingdom Metazoa; phylum Arthropoda; class Arachnida; order Araneae; family Nephilidae; genus Trichonephila; species Trichonephila inaurata. The sequence continues at coordinate 12,412 of BMAV01003046.1, forward strand.
AAAAAACTAAATGTCAACATTTTTAAAATTAACCCATAGTGAGTTGTGGCTAATATTTTGTCCAGTGGAATTCGCAATCAAATTTGGAATTGCAAAAGAGCTCTTTTGCACTATACAAAGAAAAAATTCATAAGAAAAATACCAAATGAACGAATTTATCGACAAGAGATGAAGTAATTTTTAAGCATTTACAATTTGTAACAGTAATGTTCACAACATCAGCAATAACAGAATGCAGAACGATGAATGTGAATAAAATAGTCAGACAAATAAAAGCTTTCCCTATGATACATTTACTGCCATCTGGGTGGTGTAGTTGATTTGGCACTGACCTTATACGCCCAAGTTTGTGCCTTCAATCCCAGTCCAAGTCATCAATTTTTTTGCATCAAGAAAATTCACCAACATTCATGTTGTATGATTATGCGGCATGCTAAAGATTCCTGGAGTACCTGTTTCGATTGGGTGCTCTTAGCAAAATTAAATTTTTAGTACAGTTTCACATCATGAGAGCTCAGTTACCTCCCACTGGAGAGGAAACTGGCCATCAAAATTATACTGTTGCAATTGATATACACCTCTTTTGTGTCACACTAAAAAGTGATAACAGCTTCCAGAGAATATACTAGGTCTGCTAAGGACCAATCTGCAGCCAGATAAGAAAAAAAAAATTCTACATTTACTAAAAATGACATTCTACACAGAAATTTAATATGTCAAATGTCATAGTAGTAATGAATTTTTCTTTTAGAAGCCAACGATGCTTGGCAGACCATGGTAAGGAGGTCCTTTTTTTCCTTTTTTCCTTTTTGACTAAGGTAGGAAACCTCTTCTATATATCTTGGATAAATTAAATCAGTAAAAATCTGCATTTTTCTTACAAAAATACGATCTGTTCTGAATAAACAGTACTTTATTCCCAGATACTGAAATGTCAAACGATTATTAAAGTCACTTTTGAAAAGTTTTTCATTTGGAAAAGTATCTTCGTCAGGGTAGTTGATCGTGAACATGAGTGGTTCATAAATTGATGTAGTCTACAAATTCTTTCAACTCATATGTACTTTGATTGCAAAACCCTTTTAGGAGATCAATGTAATCAAAATCTTAACGACCCAGCATAATTCGTTCAAACAGTATTATTCTTAAAATAATATAATAATTATCTTTACTAAGATATTGCAACAATAGCTCAGAAATATTTAAGAACTCGCTCTGTAAGGGCCAATTTAAAACAAGAATTAAAATAAAAACACTACTACTTTTAAACAAATGTTTTTTTTTTTCAGAGTCAATCATTTGACTTAGACCCAACAATAAATCTGCATATTGCACGGCATGACTCACTAAATTAAAGTGTAAAGTGTCTGCCCAGGAGTCTAGTGGAGAGCAAGAATATCAGTTTCCCCAGCAGACTGTCTCCAAAATTGGCGATGTACGCCTATTCTATTGAAGTACTCATGTTCTGCAACTTCTTTCAGTCTTATTTTTGTACAGTTGTCTATGTGCACATCATCCTTCAAACGGTAATGCACAGCCAAAACGTAAAGATCCTCCATATTTGATCCTTCATTTATAATTAAATTTCTAGCAGTTTTAATTCGATCGATTTTTGCAAGCGAATTCCACTGGAAATAGCGTTGGGAAGTGTGTGCAATTTCTGCTGAACTTTCCAAAATCAGGGAAAGGTTGACCCATTTGTTGATTCCAATGCTGACAATGCGAGTCATCTCAATCAGAGGAGGGAATAAATGCCGTGGTAAAATAAGAAAGATAACAATTTCTCTTCAACAAGGTCCTCCCATTTACAAAAAGGCAGAATGTTAGCATTTCTCACATTTGTAGAAACAAATTTCGGGTCTGCGTTAAAAGGTTGCAGAAAATGTGATGATTGTTTAATGCTTGTTATGTGCGTTCCATCAAGTAGGAACTCTTTTTGAATCCAAGCTTGTTCAGTCCCCGCTTCTGTCTCGTCCATGTACACTAATCCTTCTTTTTTCGGAAATACAAAAGAAACACTTCCATGTTCTCTCACAAAGTTCTTGATTTTCATATCATCACAAACAATAATGGCTACCTTCAGCAGTGCTAACTGACGAAGGGAGAGCATGAGATAAATGATGAAAACCATTTTTTATATTACCTTCAAAGAAAATGGAAACATTTATTTCAATAATTTATAAACATATGGGAAAAAAACCCGCTATAAGAGGTATATATAACATTTAATACACAGTTAAATAAATATAACATCCAAAAGATTTGTTTTTAAATTTGATGCAAAAATGATACATAAAATGACATCTAATTTACTGTTATTTTGTACACTCACTTCCAAAAGTTAAGCACGAAGATCTAAAATTTAAAAAAATCAACAAATACTGTTTTGATTGAAACAAAATTTGACAGTAAAGTAGCATATATATTTATACGTAAAACAAAATCAATAATTATATACAGAAATGAAAACAATATTAAATTTTTGTAAGTTATCAGATAATGTCATACTGGAGACTTAAACAGAATTATGTATAAAGTGAAAATAAACAGCATAAAATGAAAAAAAGGACATTAACAGGGTATGTGATCCCCCTCATCTGTATGCAAAGTTTACGCCTTCTGACCGTGCTTTCAATTAGGTGGTCAACCACCGCAGAATTAAGCAATCTCCATTCTTCTTGTAGAGCAGTTTCCAGCTCAATAAGAGTGGCTGGAGGTGGGAAACGTGAAGATACAGCACGGCCGAGAGCATCCCAAAGATTTTCAATGGGATTAAGGTCGGGCGAATATGCTAGCCACGCCATACGCGCAATCCCTTCACTCTTCAGGAAGTCATCGACGATGTCAGCTCTATAGGGACGTGCGTTATCGCCCATTAAAACAAAAGTAGGGCCAACTGATGCAGCGTACAATCTCACAATTGGTTCTAGGACTACATCTCAATACCGGACAGCCGTCACAGAACCCCGTTTAAAGATGTGCAGTTCGGTGCGGTATCCTAATGAAATCCCTACCCACACCATAATGCTTCCGCCTTGGAATGCGTGATGTTCGGTGATGTTTTGGGGCTTATTGCGTGTTCCTTGTTTACGCCATATTCTTATACGCTTGTCATCTGGCTTTAGAGCAAATCTTGACTCATCAGTAAACACGACATTGCCCCAGTCAGACACAGTCCAATTGCCATGTTCCCGACACCAGTTTAATCGTGCCCCTCTTGATTGGACGGATAGAGGAACACAAGCTCGAGGTACCAGGGCATACAGTCCATTCATATGTAATCTTCGGCGTTCAGTAGCGGCAGATATATCCATACCAATGGATACTGTAACCATAGATGTCACACGTGTGGAGGTCGCTTTGCGATTCCGCTTGGCTACAATAGCAATACATCGATCTTCCGCGGGGGTTGTAACTCTTGGGCGACCACCTACGAGACATCGGACAACTGTCTGTGTGGTTTGGAAATGTTTCCATAAACGTGAAATTACAGAATGATGAACGCCGAAGAAAAGAGCAACATCTGTGATCGACTGTCCTGCTTCAATGCGCCCAAAGCACGCCAGCTCTCAGAATCTTCCATTCGTTTCTTGGAAGTCATAGAAACACGTATGTCTTGAAAACAAACTGTACGAAAGTTGTAAATACCTTCCATCAGCACTTACAATCAACTTCTGTAACGATTCAAAAAGCTGGCTTCTTATAAATGCCCTTTTTGCATATTTCTTGACATGAAAGCATGATTGGCTGTTACCTAACATATTTGCATACTACCATCTACCTCTGAAGCGAATTGCATCCTCTTCATTTCTGATTGGCTTCTGGAAATTAGCATTTTCCTCTCCGTGCTTAACTTTTGGAAGTGAGTGTATTTTAAAATATGCGGTTAAATATATTACAAAATATATTTACATTCAATTTGAAAAATGCATTTATTCCTAACTACAACATTGTAATACTACTTAAAAATTGCAGCTCAAATAACTACATATATTGTGAAGAATTACAAGAAAGTTTTAATAATAAAACAATCACATTCTGAAACAATTTGAAAAATGCAGTTATTCCTAAGTACAACATTGTAATACTACTTAAAAATTGCAGCTCAAATAACTATATATATTGTGAAATATTACAAGAAAAAGTTTTAATAATAAAATAATCGCATTCTGAAACAATCTATGTAAATACTACATAGAATAAAAGGGTGTGAAGTAGGAGGGAGCTTGAAACTATTTGGGTTACTTTTTTTTAATCATATATTTAAAAAAATCTAAATGTGAACAATTTCAGAAATCTAGAAAGATTAAGACACCATGCTATTTTGAATATATATATATATATATATATATATAAATAACATTAATATAAATAAAAATTCAAAATGCAACAGCATGATTTCAATTCACTTTCAAGTGTACCATAAAAAAGTGATAAAAGTTTTTTCCCTCAAAAGTATTAGTAATTTCAATCAAGCCATTGTGCAGTGAATCAATTACATTCAACTGATCTATCAGTATTTTTCATAGAATATATATAACATAATCTACATCTTAGCAAAAATTCACGAAAAGCTTGCTCTAAAATGAATCGGTAGTTAAAATTCAGATTTATGCAGGATTATATCTAGTTTTATTTAAAAATTTTTAAAAGGTATCACTAAAGAAAAGTACAATAAATGCTCAGTCATCCAGAATCAATATGATATTTACATTCTCCCTGGAGCAATTAGCCATGAAATAAATAAATCAGTCATTGAAAAACTAAAAGGAAGCTAAACCAAACGCCGTCAACAGTTTTCTTAAGGGATTTTGGATAGTCTATGAGGCATCAACCCGCAGATGATTCATTTTATTTTGATTTTTAAGATTAAAGATTTTCGAGTGCTGAAACAATAATTAATACAGAATTCATTTGAATTCCTAATTATTTCTTTGACTATTGAAAATTCACTTTGAAGGATTTTATAAACTGTAAAAGAATTATTTAAAAGACCAGTCTTGACACAGCACAAATTTCTTACAATCAGATGTGCAAAGGAAAAGCATTCTGTTTAAAATACTATGGACAAGAGGAATTAAAAACCGCATTAAATGAAAATAAATGTTCTTAAAATGAAGTACAGAACCTGGTTTTATGGTATGACTTAAAAGATCACATGAAAAAAATTGTCCAAGTTCCTCAAGGGCATAATCTAATCTGAATTATATCTAAACGTGGCTGAAACGCAACAATATGTTTCGAAATTCAGCACCGTTTCATCTTCAAAGCAAGCTAAGGAAAAACTCATAAAAGCAAAAGGGAAAAAGAAACAACCAAGCAAAGCTCTTTTACAAAAACAGATTTTGAAGATTCTCAACTGAAATAGCGCTTGTGTAATGATAGATGTTCATAAGAGTATAACCGAAAACTTTAATTATCACAAAATAATAACCAAGATAACTGGATACAAAATTTATTTTGCATATTTACTGATCCTTCTGTACATAATATTGCTATTAATGTTGATTTCTTTGGTTTCAGGAAGCTGTAGATTGAAGAAACCTGAAATATGGAGAAGATGGAAACTTGCAGTATGATCAAGTTCCTTCATTTGAAAGGTTAATAGTCCCCACAAATCCATGAGGATATGATGGCTGTTTATGGAAATTATATTCCATCACATGACATTGTCTAGAAGAAATGAAGTTTTCAAATTGGCCTTTACAAATGATACAAGAAATGGAAGATCTTCAATCATGGATGATACTGCCAGTGATGAACAAGTGATGATTAAGAAAATGGTGGACTTGATTCAATTAGAGAAGCAAAACAACCATACAAATAATATTAAATGAGCAGTGACGTAGCATGGAGCTTTCTTAAATCTGAGACCTAGAGCCAAGGGGAAATTTATCCCACCTCTCTATTTTAATTCTTAGACAAGAAAATTAATAAAAGTAAAAAAAAGAAGCCTTACATTTTTTTTATTGATTAAAAATGCACCTTTCGTGTTTTTTTCAAAGCAAAATCTTTTAAACAATTGTCAGTATCAATATGTATAAGTCATGTTCACAATTAACAGAATAGCTAAATTTGTTAGCCTTAAAGTGGACATAGTCGATCTGAGATAATCTTTGATTAGAGAAGCTTTTCTCGCAACTAGCATTACTGATGACAGATGTTAAAAAAATTCTCAACATCATGACAATGTTTAATAAGCCATCTTCAAGTTTGGACTGAATAATATATTTTAAGGGTACAGTGGACTTTCAATTTGGTGAAATTCGATCAAATTTTCGATTTTTCACTTTTAGCATATTATCAATGCCTGTAATCACTGCTACTGAATGAAAAAAGAATTTTTCAATTCCGATCGTTTTTATGGAAGTTATGCCCTTTTCAATTCGAACACCTGTTTGACCACGCCCCTTTGTTTACATGTGTCAAACGCAGCTGCTTGTGACAGCTGCAGAATTACGCTTCTATATTGTATTCTTTTTTTTCATTTTGAGCATTACTTTTTTACTTCCATGTCTTATTTTTTACTTTATCAATTTTGAATTACATATTTTTTCTAAATTTGGCAACACGAAAATAACTGTAACTCAAACTGTTTGGTATCAAATTTTGTTTTACTTCAATCTTCCCAGCTTGGATTTACTTGAAACAGCTTTCTTTATTATTATGTGTGTGTGAGTTTCGTTATATAAACAAGAAACAGTTCTTTTCAGAACTACAGCTCTATATTGCGATTATATTTGAATGTTATATATATTTTAAATTCTGTTGAGCGAAATTATTACAGCGAATTTTGTTTTGTGAAAATGCATAGCATAAGTTCAAAATATCGAAAACCCAAAGTCCGACTAAGCAAACGAAGAGCTGCCTGCATAAGAAATTTGGAGAAAGGAAATCTTCTGCATGTAATTCATCATCGGATAATAAATGTGATGAAATTTCAACAGAAGCTTTCCTAATACATCAGGTATGAGTACCATTGATGTAAATTCTGTATTAAATGAATATCATTTCATTAATAATTCAATGTGGACCTCATTGCTACAAAAGATATTCTATGTAGTACAGCCAGTTTTCTTTGAAGATTTTAACACACACAATTCATACAGTTTCTCAGCCAAAATGGGGCTTGTTTGCGAAAAATGTAAAAAATCATATGGACATGCCTTCACAAGTCAACGAGAGAAAAACCCGGCAGGAAATTCGATATTAACTCAAAGGCATCACTGCATTCTTGGCTATAGGGAGGGTCACGCAGCCCACAGAAACTTTCTCAGCAATTTAGGTACGCCATGCTTGGATCGGAAAACATTTTCAAATGCTTAGAAAACTTCTGCAAATAAAATAGAAAACGCAGAAAGCTGAAATGCACCACAAATCTCAAGAGACCGTGAGACCGTAAATTTATACGGTAAATACGATCTTATTTCAAAAGTGTATCGATATAACTGCTTATCCATGATGGAACGTGGCATAAAAGAGGCCATACGTCCCTATATGGCATTGGTATTGTTATTGATAAACCTTGTTGTTGACTTTGAAGTTTTGTCAAAATATTGCCATGAATGCAGTCTGGCAGCAAAAGATCTGGGTGAAGGGAGCCCCGAGTTTCTGATTTGGAAATCAGGGCATTCAGAAAAATGCATGAAAAACTTTGACGGTTCCTCAGGTAGTATGGAGATGCATGCTGCCTACATTGTGTGGAACCGGTCAATATTTGACTGTGCAATGCGATATACCACTATTCTTTGTGACGGGGATGCAAAAACACACCAACACCTCAATGAAAAAAAAGTGTATGGAGATGATGTCGCCATCGAAAAGAGTGTAATACGGCCACGTAGCTAGAAGCGGTGGGAACAACCTCGGAATAAAAGTTAAAAAGAATGGCGGGTGAAAGTGCGTGACATTGTATTGAGGTCACCGTAAAACAAGGTAGTTTGACTGACACCACTATAACTAAGTTACAGAACTTTTATAGGAAAGCGATTGTTGACAATGTTCCAGAGCTTGATAACATGAAGACGTCAATTTTAGTAACCATTTTCCTTGTATGTCAACTGATGCAAAGCAATGCACAGCAAATTCCCTGAAGGAAAGCTATCCTGGTGCTTTTATAATAAAGCTAAAGCAGATAATAAAGTACCAGGTAGTCATAAAAGCATGAAAACAAAGCTGTCAGAAGTAGTTGCCTAAAAAATTATGCCAGTGTACCAGCGCCTTGGCTCCAGTAATTCTTCTTCGCTGTGTTTCTGGCAAGAGCCCCAAAGATGCAAATGAAAGTTTACACAGTTGTATTTGGAGGAAATGCCCCAAAGATGTGTGTTTGTTTCAAAAGAATTGATTTTGCAGTAACAGCAGCAGTCAGCAGAAGTAAACGTGGCTATGTTGAAACGTTAAAATTAAACAATGAGTAGAATGGGAACGTTGCAATAAAAATTGCCCACATAGACGCGATAACCGAAGGTTGTTGTTGCAAAGCAAATCTTCAGAACAATATAAAAAGAAAAAATTCAAAAAAGTACTGTCCCATGACAAAATAAAGGGAAAAGAGAATGACCTCAGATTTTTAAAAAAATTTATTTGGATGTATATAGTTTGAAATCACGTTACTATTACAATGAGTATTAATAAATAAAAGTAGTAATCTTAGCAGATAAAGCAGGGCATATTTTATTATTTATATTGGTAGCCGTTTAGATATGTTGCGTATAAAAGTTTTTAGAGTTTGCTTGACTTTAAATACATTTTCAGTCATATTTTCAATAATAACGTAAAATATTAAATTTTTCATTTACTACTGAATGTTTGTTTTGTACTTTGAAGATTAGGTATGACTATTATAACATAAAGAAATCAGTATATATAAGTTGTAAATAATAGCTAGGTATCCCTCAATTGCTTAGTAATAATTGCTTTTTATAAAATGTGATTGAGGACTTATATAATCATCATAATCCATTAAAACCTTCATTTAAAAATTGTAATTTTTGTCGTTTCAATAACTTTAAAATGTTCCTACGCAACATTTTTTCAATTACTGATGAAAATTTGCACAAATATTCTCTATTGGTGTATAAATATATGCTGAAGTGAATGTTTTATTTAAGTGAAGGGAAAATAATAAAACCAGAGAATATAAATATTTTAGTAAGTTTTTAAGGAAAAACTGAAATTTTTCAACATAAATAATTTTTTAATTTTCTAAAAGAAAGAAATATGAAAAATTCTTCACTAAGTTTTGTTTTATGTGTTAAATAAGACATTATAAAGAAAATATTGACAGCGTGGACTGAATCTAATAGTTGCGCATGGAGCATTTTGAAATATATTAATTATTCAGTACAATAAAAATTAAAAATTTTAATATCTCAAGAAACTATTAAAAATATTTTGGCTAAGAAACTTGTACATTGATATCTAGTAACCTTGTACATTTCATAAAATTTAGAAAAAAATTCACTGGTAATTAAAAAATTGATTTTGAAACTCCCACTGTACCTTAATAAACCCAGAGAGAGCTTCGGGCCTAATGAGCTCTTTTTTTATAGTCTGAAGGTGGCTAATTTGCAGGTACGAAAGTTTTATGGGCAATACGCTCAAGTTGGAATTCTTCTTTATTAATATCTAGAAGAAGAGCTTGATTTAAAGGTAACAGAGCACCTTCGAAGAAATTTTTTGAATTAACCTGGGTGCCTGTAAATACAGATTTTATGACCTAATGGGTCTCTAAAATTAGAAAAATGCAAGAAAAGTTTGTTAGTGTATATTTTTACTGTCAAAGGGTATTTTTATAAAAATAAGCAAAATAAGACTTTACGCAAAACATGATGGTGAAAAGAGAAAATAAATATATTGACATTTTGTATGAATAATATAGCATACAGCCTTATCTAGGAATAGACTCTTATTTTTAGTAGTATAACTGTACACGTGGGAAGTTATTGTTTCGAGCTTCTATACGTTGACATTTCTACTTTAAAGCTATTGTAATTTTCACTTTAATGCTATATAAAAAAATTTCTACACAACACAAAATCTTAAGAAAGGTCTATTCCCTGTATAAGTATTTAAAAAACATAAATATAAATTTTTTTTTTTCATTCAAGCATAACTTTTTGAGATACTGTGTTTTGCGGTAAGAAAAAAATGTAGAAAAAAAAACTCATTTTGAGAAACGACAAAAATAACATTAAAACTCTGTCACGGTTTACCAAAGAAAAACACTTACTTTCTTATTAAAATACACCCAGATATATATAATCCTTTTTCCCTCTTTAGGCTCCTAAAAACACTATTTTTTTTTTTCTTTTTGAAGTGCTCTTAAAATTTTTCTGTGTTTTTCTTTTGTTTTTGGGGTCTGCGTTATGAATCGATTCACAGATTCATCTATCCCTAAATATTTTATATATATACTTTTTGAAGAAAGAAAATTTTTTTGGATAACCTGATTTTGCCAGTAAAATGCATATTTTTATGACCTTATGGGTCTCTAAAATTAGAAAACACCAAGAAAAGTTTTATTAGTGTACGTTTTACGGTCAAGGGGTATTTTATAAAAATAAGCAAAATAAGATTTTTACGCAAAACATTATAGTTGAAAAAAAATAAATATATTGACATTTTTGTAAAATTTGAATAATATAGCATACAACTTATCCACAAGAATGAGCTCTTATTTTTAGTAGTATAACCATTACATGCAAGGTGTAATGTGTTTCGAAGTTCTATACATTTGAAATTTTCTTTAAAAAAGCTATTGTAATTTTTACTTTTATTGCTGTATAAAAATTTCTAATCAACTCAAAATCTTAAAAGGTCTATTTATAAGTATTTAAAAACATACATATAAAATTTTTATTTCATTCAAGCATAACTTTTTGAGATATTGTGTTTTGCGGTAAGAAAAAATGTGAAAAACTTATTTTGAAAGAGCAACCAAAAATAACGGTAAACTCATCTGATTACAAGAAAAACACTTACTTTCTTATTAAAATGCAGAGATTTATAATTCTTCCCATCTTTTACTTCCTAAAACACCTATTTTTTTTCTTTTTAAGTGCTCTTAAAATTTTCGCAATGTTTCTTTGTTTTGGGGTCTGCATTTATAGATTGATTCACGGATTCTGCATTTGTCTAAATGTTTATAATATCCCCGTAAAGGTAAACACCCCAGGATTTTCTATATTCATCTTGTTAGAAACCTTTAGACACCCACTTATTCTTCATTTAGAGTGTGTACTTGTAGCATCATACGACCCCATTTAATTGTTTTGGAGCCAGAAACAAATACTTCCTTCGTTACTTTTTTGCCAAACTAGAAATTCCATTAAAACACTCGTTGGCATTTGCGTACGTCCATGTAAGCGCGCTTAATATCTATTTTGTCACATAGTTCTAAATATACTGGTTTGATTTTTATTTAAAAGAGCATCATTTGATAAACCAGCATATTTTTAATGGAACATTGCACATTTCCATTTGCCACCCCCGCTGAAAATAACACAACTTTCTTTTCCCTATAGGGCATTGACCATGCATCAGTTTCTTATGCACTTGATGCACAGTGATATAACGCAGCAATTACATTTTGCTGCATAATTTCTAGAGATTATCAACATTGCTGCGAGGAACAGCAATTCCGTAGAAGTTTTGAAGTCTGTCGTCGGAATTATCAGTTAATTTGCCTTTACCAGAAGAGAGTCCTTTAGTTTTAAATTTCAGTTTTCTCCAGACGTAGGCCCACTCTCTTTTGTACATAGCCAATGCACTCAGAACTTTAGTCACACTGTTTATTCCATAAAGTGTCTTTAACTCATAAAGCTTTTGAGTCACCATCCCATAATATTGGAGTGTATTAAAGTCTGCGGTTTTCTGATCAGAAGAAATATTCGGGAAGCCCCCACAATTTCCATTTTTGATGAAGGGAGCCTGTGAGAGTTACACACTGACATATGTGGTCGGCTTTTGACGACTCATATTCAAAGGATTTCTTGGCATAGTCTGAGTCTCTTACATGTAGGACAGTGGGGCCGGCCATAGCTACTATGTCCACAACACCTGAGTATCAGCTGATATTGCAGCAACACAGCCATTCATAGATGTATAGCCTCTTCGCTGCCATGTGCATCCACCGATATGCCACATTTTACAATATCAGATGAGAGATTTTTATTTTTTCTCCACAATTTCAGTTTACGCAGCTTTTATCATGGATTCATATTTCAACTAGCCCGAACCCACTTTTAAAAGCTTTGCTTCCTGATTTTTGTAAAGCAGTTTTGGTTAGTCGAGGCAAATTTAATGTTGAGGCATATTTAAATGCCCCAGCAAAACCTTTGCCTATCCTGCCGCATACCATATACAAGCCTCGTATTTATGACAGGTGCATTTACAACTTTTTGAGTAAAGGAAACTTAAATGCAAAGAGAAAAGTCCTGAGACTTACATTTTAGTAGTGTAAAATGGGAGCACAATCCATATCTGGAATCCTCGATAAGTTCTACTTTTTCAGCAAAACATTTTTGGGCAGCAAAAGTTGAGCAAAGGCTTCACAATAAGTTCAAGGTCAACGTTCTGTTACTGAAGCACAGGACCAGGTATTTCTTCTGCAGGTTGACAAACTCTCATTCCTAACTTTGGAAGAGCTAACAGTACATTCAGGAACTGTGTGTTGCCTTTTCAGAAGTTTTTGTAAACTTATTTCCACAAAGGTGCCGCTTGCGCCTTTCTATAATACTTTTAACCATTTTAAGTTAAAATAAAACAGGGGCCAAAACAATCAAATAAACTTTTTACACTTATCGGAACCTTTCAAAGAAATCAGACGCACATGTAAGCAAAGTCAAAACGGCAAAGCACTTTGATTTTTCAACATAAAAAAGGAAACATATATTTCCAAATACATTTATATTTATTCTTAAATGCTCCATTTAATTTCTGACTAAATATTTTGTATATTAATTATAATATTTCATGTCATATACCATGAAGAAATGTAAACAAACAACTCAGGGCACTTCCAGTTGTAGAGAAAACCATTTCCAGTCCGAAATTTTTACGCCAGATAAGTAATATTTAGAAAGCTGCTCGGCTTCTAATTAATATAGAAACAAAATTTCCAACAACAGATTTACAAAGATAAAAGATTAGTTTATTATAAGATCAAAAACAAAATATATCGATATTTTGACCAAAAGTTGAGTTTTTAAAAGGTGTTCTATGCGCAGCAAGTTACGTTTGTCTACTCTGTATTACTTCTGGCCTTAAAAGTATATTTTGCGCTAGATTCTACCAACTGCTGGAATCTTTCTCGATTTCAGCAGTCACTCCTGTATTAAGAAGAAAACATTATTCGTCTCAAGTCATCTTCACGTATAACTGAACATCTTTATTTCCATCGCGCCAAATATATAAAAAAACTTCCATCTGATTCGTCTTCGGGGTTCAAAAGAAATTTCAAGCTCTTCATATAAACTTTAGCATATATTAAGGCGTCATCCACGTCGTGAAGGCGTGATTTGGGAGTTTTGAAATAATTTTTTGAGATTTAAATATTTGCAGTGCTTGCCACCGCTTCTGCACCCGCACACTACGCCCTGTAGAAATGAGACTGAGTCTTGGTGATGGCAGTACAAAACTATTCTAAAAGAACTGCATATGTCAAGTAGTGATGTTTATTAACATTGCACTATAGATCAACACCACTGGATATGCCAAGTGCTAACACACACACTGGATTCGAAATTACTGCTTGACAAAGTTATTACATTCACAGCCAATTCATGGTACTATCTACCATTACGTTAGTTAGTAGAGAGAAATTAAGACCAATAATTAGAATATAATTAACATACCTCATTGGCTCACATGCAATGGAATTTACTAAGTCTGTTATGTGCATGGGAACGAAATTTTCCGACAGCTCTAATTTACAGTCCCGATCCTGACTTTTCCGACCCAATCCAACTCAACCACTTTATATCAAGCTGCTTTACACGATTTTCCAAATCTGCAGCAGAGATATCTATATCGACCCTTCATTGATACATCAATGCAAACTCTAACCATCTAATAACCAAGAGTCGTTAGAATTACATTCACCTTAAGAAGAAGCGCATACAAAGCTTAGAGCTTCACTTTCTTAATAATATATACATGCCAAATGGCATAACGCATACCACGAAGCATACTTCGGATATACATCGCTAGAGAACGACAGAAATACGACACAAATCCAGTACAGTGACCCACGATACCGCGCTATTCTTTTCTACAAAACCTTTCATTTTAACAAAAGATAAATATCGGCTCGCGTCACCTGGTTCAAAATTCCCGCCAATACATTTTAATACGTGGATGCAGGTATCGGCTCCACTTTTTCTAGCAAACAACGGGCAGAGTACAGCTGGACTACCCCATCCCGTTCACACCTAAATCCTAAAAGATACTCTGTATCCTCTCGTAGAATTAATGAACATCTGGGATGTACAAGAGTTTGAATTTAAACGAAAGCCATATTTAAGCTAATATCCTTCTGCGCCAAAGAAATCATCCCAGGATATAGAAGGAAACCCTTCTTTCTTTTAGTGTAATCATTCTTAAATAGTTACTTCGATCATGCGGTTATTTAAAATACAGTGGACTTTCCTTAAAATACGCCCGAAAGTTAAAAATCCATAGAAATAGCTTTACCGAATAGAGAATTTCGGAATCTTTTCACTATTCGCTAAGCTATTCTTCCTAACCAAATTTGCAAAATCGGCTTCTTACGGTACAGTTTTATTAAATTGGGACGATAAATGGTACTGCGATCTCTTTTTTCTGGTAAATCTATCTCGAAATTAGAATTCTCAGCTAAAGCTAGACCTATCCGTCTCTAAACTGTTCCTAGTAATCTCTTTTTGGTTTTGAGAGGAGCAAACGCATTGTTAACTCACCTCTCAAGCCTCCCCGCACATCCTGCTTTACACACATGTTTTTTCTTTTCCTCCATTTAACTGCCGCCCTGCTATATTAGCCATTGTATATCAAGAAAACCTTTTACGATTCACTGTGCTGCTTTCACCACCCGTTAACGCCACAATGGTATCTTCTTTTTTTTCCTCCCTCGCATTTATTTTCACAACTCAAAATTTCAGGGTTCACTATTCCCTTATCTTCTATCAATTCTAAAGGAATCAGCTCCTATTTCATCCGGAATTTTATTAGACGCTTTGCACACAAAGCCTGCTCTAACACTTTTTCCACCTGCAAACAACCCCCACTTCCCTTACACAATGGCCAATTCTATCCACATTGATTTCTTTCCCTTTTTTCAACCATAAACTTGCTATTCTTTTCTGTTCCTATCCCTCTTACTTCAGACAGGGGGGGAAACGTTCGTCCTTCTCACTGGGGGGACAATTCTCATTTTCAGAAATCACCAGACATAGGCGTTCTCCACGCTTTTATTATCAACCTGGATTTAACGCTAACAGCCTACACTTATTAACCGGTTCACTAACTTCTGCGGTCCGGTTTCCTGACAAACGGTAAACATTTGCGAGGATTATTGAAATCCTATTCCACAAACTGAAGATTCATTTTCTTTTTAACTATTTCCGAGTTGGGCTCTTAGTCTTTCTAACTCAAATTCCTAAGTAGTCTACGCTCCTCAGATTCCTTAATTTCCGTCTTTTCACGTTCCTTGAATTTCCCGTTTTACTCCAAAAATACCCTCTAACAAATATTTATGGCTTCCATACATCATTATAGTATTTTACTTTGGTAAATTCTCTTATTAATTTCCATCTTAGGTAAAATGAAAATATCAACTTCTACCCCTAATTATTTCGCAGCTTCTAACATTACGTCTTTTCTTTCTCTTAACAGAACGCCGCGGTCACTAACACACACAAAACCGAATCTAAACTTAATCATTACAAAATTATACACAGACTCAGGAAGTAAAACTAACATTACACTGGACCTAGACTTAACTATATTTTACAAATGTGCGCAAATCTAAAACCAACACAATCACCTACTCAACAGTGTACCTCCAACGCTACAAGTATAACTTCTGTATACTACTTTCACAAATCTAAAAACCACAAGCAATGCACCCAACACAATACTGGGGCAACAAAACAAGTATAACTACTATATACTAAATTTCACAACTCAAACAAAATACTAATATCGCACATTTATACACTTCATACCAAACGCTTAAAAAGCACCACAGTCTCTTATTGTTTTACTAAATTCCTAGTCTTTTATAATATTCCTTATCTCAAATTTTACATACAAAAAACAATACTCAGTTGCTGTCGAAATAATCTAAAAGAAAAGACTCACATGGAAATTTGTAATCGTAGACATAGGAACACTCCAGGAACTCTGTTTACACACAAATCACTTCTTAAAAAACCACACTTTTCACAAACAGGCAGGAACTCGTGACGTCTTGACACTGGGAACTCTTGAAAAACGTTCATCAAAACAAACGGGCAAAACCAAGTCCTCTTAAAATCCTCCTTGATTCATCAGGCAGGAACGAGACACGCCAGCTCTTCTCTGGCTAGGGGACTCCAGGAAAACATCGCAGGCAATTTAAAATCAAAAGTGGGCACACTTTAGCTCACTACTTAAGACGAAACCTCTTGAAGTCAGCGCTCCCAAAATCAGGCGGGCATTAAAATTCTCTCATTACATTCCTTTGCAGCTGGCCTTTTTCTCTATCTTCAATAAAACTAAGGATTCAGGCATCTATTTACTCAAATGCGGATCTACACCGCTGCCACCAATTTAATATATATATATATATATAACATATATATATATATATATATATATATATATATATATATATATATATATATATATATATATATATATATATATATATATATACTATATATATATATATATATATATATATATATAAGCTATAACGTCGTAATTAGTTAGCAAACAAGAAAATTTGTCACAGCCTCATTTTAAGATTAAAGCAGTATTTATTTGCCTCATAGGTTACTCAAAAGTCAATGAATATACCAAACCGGGCAGACCGTCTGTTTCAAGGAAGAGTTCAATCCTTTCTCCGAAAGGAACTCGCTGTCCCTTGCCTATTTTTCAGGAAACTCCTATCCAGTTTTCTTCTTTGGGAAAAATACCATAGTTTCCATTTCAGGGCTCCATCTGTCTCCTCCAGGGCTCTATCTCCAAGTTTTTTCTATCCGTTCTCTTTCTCCTCAAAAATTAACCCCTTTTTAATCACCCAGGGGCGGGTCCACAGCTTACGCCCCCTCGTCTTCCCCTCATTGGTCAGCCAAAAAGGTCTGCCTGCCTTGCCTCGTCCCAGGGGCCATTCGTCTCCCATTGTGCGGCAAAAACAAAACACACACATTCCCACATAAATCTGTCTGGAATCTAAGGCCACTTGCATAATTCTCATCCCAACTTCTGTAACTCCCATTCATCACACCACCTGGGCCTTATAACCCCATTCTCTCGGCACCGGCTTTCATACAGGCTTCGCCTATACGTCAACCTATTGTCAACAGCTCTCTTTAGATATTGTAACTTCCAGAATGGATGTCAGTTTTGTCCGAGGTCAGACAATACACAATGACCCCATAGCCACGTGCTCTTGTCACCTAACGTCACATTTTGGGGCCGCCAAAACTTCCCATGAATAGATAGATCAGATTTCACCCCAATCAGAGACTTGTCCACACTGCTATTCTTCACGATTTTTTCCTAAAGTGACTTTTGTTATTCCTAGGGCTTTTCTGAGTTCTAAGAACAACTACCAGAATCAAAATAAAGAGACATCATTTCAAAGTGGAACATTGGTTTCCATACTATCTACAGGGTATAGAATGATCACCTTTGAAAAGTCACGAAACACTTTAGGAGGGTTATAACTCTGAATGTGATGAGTCTAAGGCAGATCAAATTTTAGAAAAACAATAACAAATTATAGGTTTTTATCATTGATGATATATTTTTTATTAATAATAAACACTTTTATGATATTCTCATACATATTAAGAGACAAAAAATAATCTCAATGTATGAATATTTAACCATATAGAAGTAATTATTCATATACAATATTATTACAAATATTTTGCTTCTAAATACTTTTGTAAAATGCTTGTACTTAAAAAATTATAGAGAATAATAAATATAATTAATGCAGAAATGTGATGATAAAATAAACAGAACACATAATGTTAAGGATAACAAGAAAATATCAAAATATACAGAAAAGTTATTTCCGATGCTTTCATACATTCAGTAATCAAATCTATAGCTATCTCTAATATACACTGTGGTGTGCAAAACTTAAGCAACAGGTGCGGTTTATTGCCATAACTTCACGAAAAATCATCTAAGGAGACATACAGGGAATTCTGAAATGAGGGAGAATATGTATGTACGTAAAAAGGACGGCCCAGAAACATCAGCGCTGAAAAAGGAATAAAACAGCATACGGTATAGGAATCAAACCAAAACGGCTTTATTAGACGCATAGTATCGTGACTCATGATTACATCTATCCAACTGGAAGAACAGCAAAGAGCTGATGTTCCTTAATATGGTATATGCCCTCCTTGCTACAATGGTTGCTTTGCACCGTCTCCGAATACTCAGAACCAGCTGGTGCAGCATTTCTTGAGGTAGGGTGCCCATTCCTCAATCAACATCTGTTTGAGTTGTTGGATTTGTACTCCGGATGATGTGAGCGTGGGGCAATGCGTCTCCCCAAAAGCATCCACACATGTTCGATGGGATTTAAATCTGGGGAGCACGCTGGCCAATCCATTCAGTGATATCTTCACTTTCCAGCAGCTCCTCAACAGCAAAGAGTGCGATGTGGCAGTGCATTATCATCCATAAAGATGAAGTCTGGGCCAATGGCACCTCGGAAGATGCAGATGGGGAAGAGTACCTCCTCACAATAGCGATCCGGTTACAGACCCTCTGTCGAAGAGTAGGAAGCTCAGTTCCGCCGTTCAGCATAATGCCAGCCCAGACAAGAACTTCCAGGACTACCGTAACGATGTCTTTCGCCAGTGTTACTGGGATAAAACCGGGTTCCGATCTCTCTCCAAATCAAAACGCGTTGAGAATCGCTTCTGAGTACTGAACCGACTCTCATCGTAAAGAAGACACGACTCCATTGATCAGTTGTCCAGTTTTTGTGCTCCTCTGGCCCACTGTAAACGAGTGGCTTCAGTGGCCATCCAGCAGCAGGAGGCAGCGTTGTTCCAGGACGGTGGGCGAACAGGCCCCTTTGTGAAGGCGTCTGGCCTCAATCAAACCGCTACACTTAATGACACGCTTATGCAGGACTGCGACGGCGGCGCTGGCGACTCTGTCGATCTTTTTCGCCTGCAGGATGATGATATATCGGTCATCCCCTGCGGTTAATGCGTCCTCGGGCAGTCACACCAACCTTGCTTTCTAACAGCTGCATGGTTTGGAACGCTTTCCAAGCGCGCGAAACGACACTTTTGTTGATTCCGAACTCTGCAGCTACGCACTGGTGACAGTACGCCCCTCCTCCAAGCTTCCGATCATTCTTCCACGTGTAAGTCAATCAGTGATTTCTTCTAGCCATATTTCACGAACTGACTCACTGTACCTTGAAGAATATGGTGGTGCGTCTCCGTCCTTCATTTCATTCTACTGTTGAGCAGCGCGCCAAGAAATCAATCCACGCGTTTTGCGTACGCTCCAGATCCTTCTGACGTTTTGTTCCTGATATTTGCATACGCGCGGCGTTTCCACTGACTTACGTGTTCCCTCTACTGATCTCCAGACCACCTTTTCTACATTTCATGGCTATCTGCCTAAATTTTTACATTGTTGCTTCACAGAAGTTTTGCACACCGGTACCAATATATGTAATACACAAGAAAATGCCTGAAAAACTGTGATACCTATTGAGAATCCTAAATAAAATTACCATAGAGCGCAGAAATATTGCAGCATGAAGTAAGCACAAACTCTGGTAATGGCAAGTGCGCGGGCACCGACATCAGGATACAAGTAGACATGCTTATCGCGGCAAGATCTTCATTGCACTGATATAGAGGCGGATCCCGGGAAATCGTCAGATTTCAGTACTTTTTATATTCCAGGAATGGCACGGGGGCTTAAATAATCCATGAAGTAGCTATTTTTTTTCCTGGACTAGGGATTTCAACCTCGGCAATAAGTTTTAGCTTCCCTGCTGAGGCAATTTACGATGAATTCACTCGATAATTCATAGACAGAGGAAATTTTTCGGAACACCATCCATCTGTGGGGTAAGCAGCATGCAATAAAGAGAAAAGTAACACCCACACGATGAGTCAGGAATTTTTCAGTTTTGTCGTGGGAAAAATTAAAACCTTGCACAATTTTTGTCAAATCCAGTTTATGGTGAATGGCTTAAAGTAAAATCTGGTGTATAACGCGCACCTATACTTTCAAGCTGCATTTTTTTAGTTTTTAGGTATATTCGTATAACCTCGCCCCTTTTTTTACAGAAGGAACTTGAAAGGTACTTATACAATGCTAATATGTTTGAAATCGTTTATACGAGGTATTATCTTAGGTTTTTGAAAAAATAGTATACTTCTGGGGACTCTCTCTACAACCCCATCTATTTTGAATTTATATATATATATATAAAAAAAAATAACATTACTTTAAATAAAAATTCAAAATGCAACAGCATGATTTACAATTCATTTTCAAATTATACCATAAAAAAGTGATAAAAGTTTTTCCTAGAAAATGAGTAATGAAATTTTCAATCAAGCCATTGTGCAGTGAATCAATTACATTCAACTGATCTATCAGTATTTTTCATAGAATATATATAACATAATCTACATCTTAGCAAAAATTCACGAAAAGCTTGCTCTAAAATGAATCGGTAGTTAAAATTCAGATTTATGCAGGATTATATCTAGTTTTATTTAAAAATTTTTAAAAGGTATCACTAAAGAAAAGTACAATAAATGCTCAGTCATCCAGAATCAATATGATATTTACATTCTCCCTGGAGCAATTAGCCATGAAATAAATAAATCAGTCATTGAAAAACTAAAAGGAAGCTAAACCAAACGCCGTCAACAGTTTTCTTAAGGGATTTTGGATAGTCTATGAGGCATCAACCCGCAGATGATTCATTTTATTTTGATTTTTAAGATTAAAGATTTTCGAGTGCTGAAACAATAATTAATACAGAATTCATTTGAATTCCTAATTATTTCTTTGACTATTGAAAATTCACTTTGAAGGATTTTATAAACTGTAAAAGAATTATTTAAAAGACCAGTCTTGACACAGCACAAATTTCTTACAATCAGATGTGCAAAGGAAAAGCATTCTGTTTAAAATACTATGGACAAGAGGAATTAAAAACCGCATTAAATGAAAATAAATGTTCTTAAAATGAAGTACAGAACCTGGTTTTATGGTATGACTTAAAAGATCACATGAAAAAAATTGTCCAAGTTCCTCAAGGGCATAATCTAATCTGAATTATATCTAAACGTGGCTGAAACGCAACAATATGTTTCGAAATTCAGCACCGTTTCATCTTCAAAGCAAGCTAAGGAAAAACTCATAAAAGCAAAAGGGAAAAAGAAACAACCAAGCAAAGCTCTTTTACAAAAACAGATTTTGAAGATTCTCAACTGAAATAGCGCTTGTGTAATGATATAGATGTTCATAAGAGTATAACCGAAAACTTTAATTATCACAAAATAATAACCAAGATATCTGGATACAAAATTTATTTTGCATATTTACTGATCCTTCTACCAATACATAATATTTCATTAATGTGTTGATTTCTTTGGTTTTAGGAAGCTGTAAATTTAAGAAGAAACCTGAAATATGGAGAATGGAAACTTGCGAGAACATGATCAGAGTTCCTTCATTTGAAAGGTTAATAGTCCCCACAAATCCATGAGGATATGATGGCTGTTTATGGAAATGCTATTCCATCACATGACATTGTCTAGAAGAAATGAAGTTTTCAAATTGGCCTTTACAAATGATACATGAAATGGAAGATCTTCACTTATGGATGATACTGCCAGTGATGAACAAGTGGTGATTAAGAAAATGGTGGACTTGATTCAATTAGAGAAGCAAATCAACCATACAAATAATATTAAATGAGCAGTGGCGTAGCATGGAGCTTTCTTAAATCTGAGACCTAGAGCCAAGGGGAAATTTATCCCACCTCTCTATTTTAATTCTTAGACAAGAAAATTAATAAAACTAAAAAAAAAGGAGCCTTACATTTTTTTTATTGATTAAAAATGCACTTTTCGTGTTTTTTTCAAAGCAAAATCTTTTAAACAATTGTCAGTATCAATATGTGTAAGTCATGTTCACAATTAACAGAATAGCTAAATTTGTTAGCCTTAAAGTGGACATAGTCGATCTGAGATAATCTTTGATTAGAGAAGCTTTTCTCGCAACTAGCATTACTGATGACAGATGTTAAAAAAATTCTCAACATCATGACAATGTTTAATAAGCCATCTTCAAGTTTGGACTGAATAATATATTTTAAGGGTACAGTGGACTTTCAATTTGGTGAAATTCGATCAAATTTTCGATTTATCACTTTTAGCATATTATCAATGCCTGTAATCACTGCTACTGAATGAAAAAAGAATTTTTCAATTCCGATCGTTTTTATGGAAGTTATGCCCTTTTCAATTCGAACACCTGTTTGACCACGCCCCTTTGTTTACATGTGTCAAACGCAGCTGCTTATGACGCTGCAGAATTACGCTTCTATATTGTATTCTTTTTCATTTTGAGCATTACTTTGTTTACTTCATGTCTTATTTTTTTACTGTATGTTTGAATTACATATTTTTCTAAAATTTGGCAACACGAAAATAACTAAATCAAACTGTTTGGTATCAAGTTTTTGTTTACTTCAATCTTCCCAGCTTGGATTTACTTGAAACAGCTTTCTTTATTATTATGTGTGTGTGAGTTTCGTTATATAAACAAGAAACAGTTCTTTTCAGAACTACAGCTCTATATTGCGATTATATTTGAATGTTATATATATTTTAAATTCTGTTGAGCGAAATTATTACAGCGAATTTTGTTTTGTGAAAATGCATAGCATAAGTTCAAAATATCGAAAACCCAAAGCCCGACTAAGCAAACGAAGAGCTGTCTGCATAAGAAATTTGGAGAAAGGAAATCTTCTGCATGTAATTCATCATCGGATAATAAATGTGATGAAATTTCAACAGAAGCTGTTCCTAATACATCAGGTATGAGTACCATTGATGTAAATTCTGTATTAAATGAATAACATTTCATTAATAATTCAATGTGGACCTCATTGCTACAAAAGATATTCTATGTAGTACAGCCAGTTTTCTTTGAAGATTTTAACACACACAATTCATACAGTTTCTCAGCCAAAATGGGGCTTGTTTGCGAAAAATGTAAAAAATCATATGGACATGCCTTCACAAGTCAACGAGAGAAAAACCCGGCAGGAAATTCGATATTAACTCAAAGGCATCACTGCATTCTTGGCTATAGGGAGGGTCACGCAGCCCACAGAAACTTTCTCAGCAATTTAGGTACGCCATGCTTGGATCGGAAAACATTTTCAAATGCTTAGAAAACTTCTGCAAATAAAATAGAAAACGCAGAAAGCTGAAATGCACCACAAATCTCAAGAGACCGTGAGACCGTAAATTTATACGGTAAATACGATCTTATTTCAAAAGTGTATCGATATAACTGCTTATCACATGATGGAACGTGGCATAAAAGAGGCCATACGTCCCTATATGGCATTGGTATTGTTATTGATAAACCTTGTTGTTGACTTTGAAGTTTTGTCAAAATATTGCCATGAATGCAGTATGGCAGCAAAAGATCTGGAGTGAAGAGGCTGAGAGTTTCTGATTTGGAAATCAGGGCATTCAGAAAAATGCCAGAAAAACTTTGACGGTTCCTCAGGTAGTATGGAGATGCATGCTGCCTACATTGTGTGGAACCGGTCAATATCTGACTGTGCAATGCGATATACCACTATTCTTTGTGACGGGGATGCAAAAACACACCAACACCTCAATGAAAAAAAGTGTATGGAGATGATGTCGCCATCGAAAAGAGTGTAATACGGCCACGTAGCTAGAAGCGGTGGGAACAACCTCGGAATAAAAGTTAAAAAGAATGGCGGGTGAAAGTGCGTGACATTGTATTGAGGTCACCGTAAAACAAGGTAGTTTGACTGACACCACTATAACTAAGTTACAGAACTTTTATAGGAAAGCGATTGTTGACAATGTTCCAGAGCTTGATAACATGAAGACGTCAATTTTAGCAAATCTTTTTCATTGTATGTCAACTGATGCAAAGCAATGCACAGCAAATTTCCTGAAGGAAAGCTATCCTGGTGCTTTTATAATAAAGCTAAAGCAGATAATAAAGTACCAGGTAGTCATAAAAGCATGAAAACAAAGCTGTCAGAAGTAGTTGCCTAAAAAATTATGCCAGTGTACCAGCGCCTTGGCTCGACAGTAATTCTTCTTCGCTGTGTTTCTGGCAAAACCCAAAATGCAAATGAAAGTTTACACAGTTGTATTTGGAGGAAATGCCCCAAAGATGTGTGTTTGTTTCAAAAAGAATTGATTTTGCAGTAACAGCAGCGGTCAGCGAAGTAAACAGTGGCTATGTTGAAACGTTAAAATTAAACAATGAGTAGAATGGGAACGTTGCAATAAAAATTGCCCACATAGACGCGATAACCGAAGGTTGTTGTTGCAAAGCAAATCTTCAGAACAATATAAAAAGAAAAAATTCAAAAAAGTACTGTCCCATGACAAAATAAAGGGAAAAGAGAATGACCTCAGATTTTTAAAAAAATTTATTTGGATGTATATAGTTTGAAATCACGTTACTATTACAATGAGTATTAATAAATAAAAGTAGTAATCTTAGCAGATAAAGCAGGGCATATTTTATTATTTATATTGGTAGCCGTTTAGATATGTTGCGTATAAAAGTTTTTAGAGTTTGCTTGACTTTAAATACATTTTCAGTCATATTTTCAATAATAACGTAAAATATTAAATTTTTCATTTACTACTGAATGTTTGTTTTGTACTTTGAAGATTAGGTATGACTATTATAACATAAAGAAATCAGTATATATAAGTTGTAAATAATAGCTAGGTATCCCTCAATTGCTTAGTAATAATTGCTTTTTATAAAATGTGATTGAGGACTTATATAATCATCATAATCCATTAAAACCTTCATTTAAAAATTGTAATTTTTGTCGTTTCAATAACTTTAAAATGTTCCTACGCAACATTTTTTCAATTACTGATGAAAATTTGCACAAATATTCTCTATTGGTGTATAAATATATGCTGAAGTGAATGTTTTATTTAAGTGAAGGGAAAATAATAAAACCAGAGAATATAAATATTTTAGTAAGTTTTTAAGGAAAAACTGAAATTTTTCAACATAAATAATTTTTTAATTTTCTAAAAGAAAGAAATATGAAAAATTCTTCACTAAGTTTTGTTTTATGTGTTAAATAAGACATTATAAAGAAAATATTGACAGCGTGGACTGAATCTAATAGTTGCGCATGGAGCATTTTGAAATATATTAATTATTCAGTACAATAAAAATTAAAAATTTTAATATCTCAAGAAACTATTAAAAATATTTTGGCTAAGAAACTTGTACATTGATATCTAGTAACCTTGTACATTTCATAAAATTTAGAAAAAAATTCACTGGTAATTAAAAAATTGATTTTGAAACTCCCACTGTACCTTAATAAACCCAGAGAGAGCTTCGGGCCTAATGAGCTCTTTTTTTATAGTCTGAAGGTGGCTAATTTGCAGGTACGAAAGTTTTATGGGCAATACGCTCAAGTTGGAATTCTTCTTTATTAATATCTAGAAGAAGAGCTTGATTTAAAGGTAACAGAGCACCTTCGAAGAAATTTTTTGAATTAACCTGGGTGCCTGTAAATACAGATTTTATGACCTAATGGGTCTCTAAAATTAGAAAAATGCAAGAAAAGTTTGTTAGTGTATATTTTTACTGTCAAAGGGTATTTTTATAAAAATAAGCAAAATAAGACTTTACGCAAAACATGATGGTGAAAAGAGAAAATAAATATATTGACATTTTGTATGAATAATATAGCATACAGCCTTATCTAGGAATAGACTCTTATTTTTAGTAGTATAACTGTACACGTGGGAAGTTATTGTTTCGAGCTTCTATACGTTGACATTTCTACTTTAAAGCTATTGTAATTTTCACTTTAATGCTATATAAAAAAATTTCTACACAACACAAAATCTTAAGAAAGGTCTATTCCCTGTATAAGTATTTAAAAAACATAAATATAAATTTTTTTTTTTCATTCAAGCATAACTTTTTGAGATACTGTGTTTTGCGGTAAGAAAAAAATGTAGAAAAAAAAACTCATTTTGAGAAACGACAAAAATAACATTAAAACTCTGTCACGGTTTACCAAAGAAAAACACTTACTTTCTTATTAAAATACACCCAGATATATATAATCCTTTTTCCCTCTTTAGGCTCCTAAAAACACTATTTTTTTTTTTCTTTTTGAAGTGCTCTTAAAATTTTTCTGTGTTTTTCTTTTGTTTTTGGGGTCTGCGTTATGAATCGATTCACAGATTCATCTATCCCTAAATATTTTATATATATACTTTTTGAAGAAAGAAAATTTTTTTGGATAACCTGATTTTGCCAGTAAAATGCATATTTTTATGACCTTATGGGTCTCTAAAATTAGAAAACACCAAGAAAAGTTTTATTAGTGTACGTTTTACGGTCAAGGGGTATTTTATAAAAATAAGCAAAATAAGATTTTTACGCAAAACATTATAGTTGAAAAAAAATAAATATATTGACATTTTTGTAAAATTTGAATAATATAGCATACAACTTATCCACAAGAATGAGCTCTTATTTTTAGTAGTATAACCATTACATGCAAGGTGTAATGTGTTTCGAAGTTCTATACATTTGAAATTTTCTTTAAAAAAGCTATTGTAATTTTTACTTTTATTGCTGTATAAAAATTTCTAATCAACTCAAAATCTTAAAAGGTCTATTTATAAGTATTTAAAAACATACATATAAAATTTTTATTTCATTCAAGCATAACTTTTTGAGATATTGTGTTTTGCGGTAAGAAAAAATGTGAAAAACTTATTTTGAAAGAGCAACCAAAAATAACGGTAAACTCATCTGATTACAAGAAAAACACTTACTTTCTTATTAAAATGCAGAGATTTATAATTCTTCCCATCTTTTACTTCCTAAAACACCTATTTTTTTTCTTTTTAAGTGCTCTTAAAATTTTCGCAATGTTTCTTTGTTTTGGGGTCTGCATTTATAGATTGATTCACGGATTCTGCATTTGTCTAAATGTTTATAATATCCCCGTAAAGGTAAACACCCCAGGATTTTCTATATTCATCTTGTTAGAAACCTTTAGACACCCACTTATTCTTCATTTAGAGTGTGTACTTGTAGCATCATACGACCCCATTTAATTGTTTTGGAGCCAGAAACAAATACTTCCTTCGTTACTTTTTTGCCAAACTAGAAATTCCATTAAAACACTCGTTGGCATTTGCGTACGTCCATGTAAGCGCGCTTAATATCTATTTTGTCACATAGTTCTAAATATACTGGTTTGATTTTTATTTAAAAGAGCATCATTTGATAAACCAGCATATTTTTAATGGAACATTGCACATTTCCATTTGCCACCCCCGCTGAAAATAACACAACTTTCTTTTCCCTATAGGGCATTGACCATGCATCAGTTTCTTATGCACTTGATGCACAGTGATATAACGCAGCAATTACATTTTGCTGCATAATTTCTAGAGATTATCAACATTGCTGCGAGGAACAGCAATTCCGTAGAAGTTTTGAAGTCTGTCGTCGGAATTATCAGTTAATTTGCCTTTACCAGAAGAGAGTCCTTTAGTTTTAAATTTCAGTTTTCTCCAGACGTAGGCCCACTCTCTTTTGTACATAGCCAATGCACTCAGAACTTTAGTCACACTGTTTATTCCATAAAGTGTCTTTAACTCATAAAGCTTTTGAGTCACCATCCCATAATATTGGAGTGTATTAAAGTCTGCGGTTTTCTGATCAGAAGAAATATTCGGGAAGCCCCCACAATTTCCATTTTTGATGAAGGGAGCCTGTGAGAGTTACACACTGACATATGTGGTCGGCTTTTGACGACTCATATTCAAAGGATTTCTTGGCATAGTCTGAGTCTCTTACATGTAGGACAGTGGGGCCGGCCATAGCTACTATGTCCACAACACCTGAGTATCAGCTGATATTGCAGCAACACAGCCATTCATAGATGTATAGCCTCTTCGCTGCCATGTGCATCCACCGATATGCCACATTTTACAATATCAGATGAGAGATTTTTATTTTTTCTCCACAATTTCAGTTTACGCAGCTTTTATCATGGATTCATATTTCAACTAGCCCGAACCCACTTTTAAAAGCTTTGCTTCCTGATTTTTGTAAAGCAGTTTTGGTTAGTCGAGGCAAATTTAATGTTGAGGCATATTTAAATGCCCCAGCAAAACCTTTGCCTATCCTGCCGCATACCATATACAAGCCTCGTATTTATGACAGGTGCATTTACAACTTTTTGAGTAAAGGAAACTTAAATGCAAAGAGAAAAGTCCTGAGACTTACATTTTAGTAGTGTAAAATGGGAGCACAATCCATATCTGGAATCCTCGATAAGTTCTACTTTTTCAGCAAAACATTTTTGGGCAGCAAAAGTTGAGCAAAGGCTTCACAATAAGTTCAAGGTCAACGTTCTGTTACTGAAGCACAGGACCAGGTATTTCTTCTGCAGGTTGACAAACTCTCATTCCTAACTTTGGAAGAGCTAACAGTACATTCAGGAACTGTGTGTTGCCTTTTCAGAAGTTTTTGTAAACTTATTTCCACAAAGGTGCCGCTTGCGCCTTTCTATAATACTTTTAACCATTTTAAGTTAAAATAAAACAGGGGCCAAAACAATCAAATAAACTTTTTACACTTATCGGAACCTTTCAAAGAAATCAGACGCACATGTAAGCAAAGTCAAAACGGCAAAGCACTTTGATTTTTCAACATAAAAAAGGAAACATATATTTCCAAATACATTTATATTTATTCTTAAATGCTCCATTTAATTTCTGACTAAATATTTTGTATATTAATTATAATATTTCATGTCATATACCATGAAGAAATGTAAACAAACAACTCAGGGCACTTCCAGTTGTAGAGAAAACCATTTCCAGTCCGAAATTTTTACGCCAGATAAGTAATATTTAGAAAGCTGCTCGGCTTCTAATTAATATAGAAACAAAATTTCCAACAACAGATTTACAAAGATAAAAGATTAGTTTATTATAAGATCAAAAACAAAATATATCGATATTTTGACCAAAAGTTGAGTTTTTAAAAGGTGTTCTATGCGCAGCAAGTTACGTTTGTCTACTCTGTATTACTTCTGGCCTTAAAAGTATATTTTGCGCTAGATTCTACCAACTGCTGGAATCTTTCTCGATTTCAGCAGTCACTCCTGTATTAAGAAGAAAACATTATTCGTCTCAAGTCATCTTCACGTATAACTGAACATCTTTATTTCCATCGCGCCAAATATATAAAAAAACTTCCATCTGATTCGTCTTCGGGGTTCAAAAGAAATTTCAAGCTCTTCATATAAACTTTAGCATATATTAAGGCGTCATCCACGTCGTGAAGGCGTGATTTGGGAGTTTTGAAATAATTTTTTGAGATTTAAATATTTGCAGTGCTTGCCACCGCTTCTGCACCCGCACACTACGCCCTGTAGAAATGAGACTGAGTCTTGGTGATGGCAGTACAAAACTATTCTAAAAGAACTGCATATGTCAAGTAGTGATGTTTATTAACATTGCACTATAGATCAACACCACTGGATATGCCAAGTGCTAACACACACACTGGATTCGAAATTACTGCTTGACAAAGTTATTACATTCACAGCCAATTCATGGTACTATCTACCATTACGTTAGTTAGTAGAGAGAAATTAAGACCAATAATTAGAATATAATTAACATACCTCATTGGCTCACATGCAATGGAATTTACTAAGTCTGTTATGTGCATGGGAACGAAATTTTCCGACAGCTCTAATTTACAGTCCCGATCCTGACTTTTCCGACCCAATCCAACTCAACCACTTTATATCAAGCTGCTTTACACGATTTTCCAAATCTGCAGCAGAGATATCTATATCGACCCTTCATTGATACATCAATGCAAACTCTAACCATCTAATAACCAAGAGTCGTTAGAATTACATTCACCTTAAGAAGAAGCGCATACAAAGCTTAGAGCTTCACTTTCTTAATAATATATACATGCCAAATGGCATAACGCATACCACGAAGCATACTTCGGATATACATCGCTAGAGAACGACAGAAATACGACACAAATCCAGTACAGTGACCCACGATACCGCGCTATTCTTTTCTACAAAACCTTTCATTTTAACAAAAGATAAATATCGGCTCGCGTCACCTGGTTCAAAATTCCCGCCAATACATTTTAATACGTGGATGCAGGTATCGGCTCCACTTTTTCTAGCAAACAACGGGCAGAGTACAGCTGGACTACCCCATCCCGTTCACACCTAAATCCTAAAAGATACTCTGTATCCTCTCGTAGAATTAATGAACATCTGGGATGTACAAGAGTTTGAATTTAAACGAAAGCCATATTTAAGCTAATATCCTTCTGCGCCAAAGAAATCATCCCAGGATATAGAAGGAAACCCTTCTTTCTTTTAGTGTAATCATTCTTAAATAGTTACTTCGATCATGCGGTTATTTAAAATACAGTGGACTTTCCTTAAAATACGCCCGAAAGTTAAAAATCCATAGAAATAGCTTTACCGAATAGAGAATTTCGGAATCTTTTCACTATTCGCTAAGCTATTCTTCCTAACCAAATTTGCAAAATCGGCTTCTTACGGTACAGTTTTATTAAATTGGGACGATAAATGGTACTGCGATCTCTTTTTTCTGGTAAATCTATCTCGAAATTAGAATTCTCAGCTAAAGCTAGACCTATCCGTCTCTAAACTGTTCCTAGTAATCTCTTTTTGGTTTTGAGAGGAGCAAACGCATTGTTAACTCACCTCTCAAGCCTCCCCGCACATCCTGCTTTACACACATGTTTTTTCTTTTCCTCCATTTAACTGCCGCCCTGCTATATTAGCCATTGTATATCAAGAAAACCTTTTACGATTCACTGTGCTGCTTTCACCACCCGTTAACGCCACAATGGTATCTTCTTTTTTTTCCTCCCTCGCATTTATTTTCACAACTCAAAATTTCAGGGTTCACTATTCCCTTATCTTCTATCAATTCTAAAGGAATCAGCTCCTATTTCATCCGGAATTTTATTAGACGCTTTGCACACAAAGCCTGCTCTAACACTTTTTCCACCTGCAAACAACCCCCACTTCCCTTACACAATGGCCAATTCTATCCACATTGATTTCTTTCCCTTTTTTCAACCATAAACTTGCTATTCTTTTCTGTTCCTATCCCTCTTACTTCAGACAGGGGAGGAAATGTTCGTCCTTCTCACTGGGGGGACAATTCTCATTTTCAGAAATCACCAGACATAGGCGTTCTCCACGCTTTTATTATCAACCTGGATTTAACGCTAACAGCCTACACTTATTAACCGGTTCACTAACTTCTGCGGTCCGGTTTCCTGACAAACGGTAAACATTTGCGAGGATTATTGAAATCCTATTCCACAAACTGAAGATTCATTTTCTTTTTAACTATTTCCGAGTTGGGCTCTTAGTCTTTCTAACTCAAATTCCTAAGTAGTCTACGCTCCTCAGATTCCTTAATTTCCGTCTTTTCACGTTCCTTGAATTTCCCGTTTTACTCCAAAAATACCCTCTAACAAATATTTATGGCTTCCATACATCATTATAGTATTTTACTTTGGTAAATTCTCTTATTAATTTCCATCTTAGGTAAAATGAAAATATCAACTTCTACCCCTAATTATTTCGCAGCTTCTAACATTACGTCTTTTCTTTCTCTTAACAGAACGCCGCGGTCACTAACACACACAAAACCGAATCTAAACTTAA
Source organism: Trichonephila inaurata madagascariensis (assembly GCA_019973955.1). Classification (NCBI taxonomy): domain Eukaryota; kingdom Metazoa; phylum Arthropoda; class Arachnida; order Araneae; family Nephilidae; genus Trichonephila; species Trichonephila inaurata. The sequence goes on from BMAV01003046.1 coordinate 44,663, forward strand.
TCATTACAAAATTATACACAGACTCAGGAAGTAAAACTAACATTACACTGGACCTAGACTTAACTATATTTTACAAATGTGCGCAAATCTAAAACCAACACAATCACCTACTCAACAGTGTACCTCCAACGCTACAAGTATAACTTCTGTATACTACTTTCACAAATCTAAAAACCACAAGCAATGCACCCAACACAATACTGGGGCAACAAAACAAGTATAACTACTATATACTAAATTTCACAACTCAAACAAAATACTAATATCGCACATTTATACACTTCATACCAAACGCTTAAAAAGCACCACAGTCTCTTATTGTTTTACTAAATTCCTAGTCTTTTATAATATTCCTTATCTCAAATTTTACATACAAAAAACAATACTCAGTTGCTGTCGAAATAATCTAAAAGAAAAGACTCACATGGAAATTTGTAATCGTAGACATAGGAACACTCCAGGAACTCTGTTTACACACAAATCACTTCTTAAAAAACCACACTTTTCACAAACAGGCAGGAACTCGTGACGTCTTGACACTGGGAACTCTTGAAAAACGTTCATCAAAACAAACGGGCAAAACCAAGTCCTCTTAAAATCCTCCTTGATTCATCAGGCAGGAACGAGACACGCCAGCTCTTCTCTGGCTAGGGGACTCCAGGAAAACATCGCAGGCAATTTAAAATCAAAAGTGGGCACACTTTAGCTCACTACTTAAGACGAAACCTCTTGAAGTCAGCGCTCCCAAAATCAGGCGGGCATTAAAATTCTCTCATTACATTCCTTTGCAGCTGGCCTTTTTCTCTATCTTCAATAAAACTAAGGATTCAGGCATCTATTTACTCAAATGCGGATCTACACCGCTGCCACCAATTTAATATATATATATATATATAACATATATATATATATATATATATATATATATATATATATATATATATATATATATATATATATATATATATATATATATATACTATATATATATATATATATATATATATATATAAGCTATAACGTCGTAATTAGTTAGCAAACAAGAAAATTTGTCACAGCCTCATTTTAAGATTAAAGCAGTATTTATTTGCCTCATAGGTTACTCAAAAGTCAATGAATATACCAAACCGGGCAGACCGTCTGTTTCAAGGAAGAGTTCAATCCTTTCTCCGAAAGGAACTCGCTGTCCCTTGCCTATTTTTCAGGAAACTCCTATCCAGTTTTCTTCTTTGGGAAAAATACCATAGTTTCCATTTCAGGGCTCCATCTGTCTCCTCCAGGGCTCTATCTCCAAGTTTTTTCTATCCGTTCTCTTTCTCCTCAAAAATTAACCCCTTTTTAATCACCCAGGGGCGGGTCCACAGCTTACGCCCCCTCGTCTTCCCCTCATTGGTCAGCCAAAAAGGTCTGCCTGCCTTGCCTCGTCCCAGGGGCCATTCGTCTCCCATTGTGCGGCAAAAACAAAACACACACATTCCCACATAAATCTGTCTGGAATCTAAGGCCACTTGCATAATTCTCATCCCAACTTCTGTAACTCCCATTCATCACACCACCTGGGCCTTATAACCCCATTCTCTCGGCACCGGCTTTCATACAGGCTTCGCCTATACGTCAACCTATTGTCAACAGCTCTCTTTAGATATTGTAACTTCCAGAATGGATGTCAGTTTTGTCCGAGGTCAGACAATACACAATGACCCCATAGCCACGTGCTCTTGTCACCTAACGTCACATTTTGGGGCCGCCAAAACTTCCCATGAATAGATAGATCAGATTTCACCCCAATCAGAGACTTGTCCACACTGCTATTCTTCACGATTTTTTCCTAAAGTGACTTTTGTTATTCCTAGGGCTTTTCTGAGTTCTAAGAACAACTACCAGAATCAAAATAAAGAGACATCATTTCAAAGTGGAACATTGGTTTCCATACTATCTACAGGGTATAGAATGATCACCTTTGAAAAGTCACGAAACACTTTAGGAGGGTTATAACTCTGAATGTGATGAGTCTAAGGCAGATCAAATTTTAGAAAAACAATAACAAATTATAGGTTTTTATCATTGATGATATATTTTTTATTAATAATAAACACTTTTATGATATTCTCATACATATTAAGAGACAAAAAATAATCTCAATGTATGAATATTTAACCATATAGAAGTAATTATTCATATACAATATTATTACAAATATTTTGCTTCTAAATACTTTTGTAAAATGCTTGTACTTAAAAAATTATAGAGAATAATAAATATAATTAATGCAGAAATGTGATGATAAAATAAACAGAACACATAATGTTAAGGATAACAAGAAAATATCAAAATATACAGAAAAGTTATTTCCGATGCTTTCATACATTCAGTAATCAAATCTATAGCTATCTCTAATATACACTGTGGTGTGCAAAACTTAAGCAACAGGTGCGGTTTATTGCCATAACTTCACGAAAAATCATCTAAGGAGACATACAGGGAATTCTGAAATGAGGGAGAATATGTATGTACGTAAAAAGGACGGCCCAGAAACATCAGCGCTGAAAAAGGAATAAAACAGCATACGGTATAGGAATCAAACCAAAACGGCTTTATTAGACGCATAGTATCGTGACTCATGATTACATCTATCCAACTGGAAGAACAGCAAAGAGCTGATGTTCCTTAATATGGTATATGCCCTCCTTGCTACAATGGTTGCTTTGCACCGTCTCCGAATACTCAGAACCAGCTGGTGCAGCATTTCTTGAGGTAGGGTGCCCATTCCTCAATCAACATCTGTTTGAGTTGTTGGATTTGTACTCCGGATGATGTGAGCGTGGGGCAATGCGTCTCCCCAAAAGCATCCACACATGTTCGATGGGATTTAAATCTGGGGAGCACGCTGGCCAATCCATTCAGTGATATCTTCACTTTCCAGCAGCTCCTCAACAGCAAAGAGTGCGATGTGGCAGTGCATTATCATCCATAAAGATGAAGTCTGGGCCAATGGCACCTCGGAAGATGCAGATGGGGAAGAGTACCTCCTCACAATAGCGATCCGGTTACAGACCCTCTGTCGAAGAGTAGGAAGCTCAGTTCCGCCGTTCAGCATAATGCCAGCCCAGACAAGAACTTCCAGGACTACCGTAACGATGTCTTTCGCCAGTGTTACTGGGATAAAACCGGGTTCCGATCTCTCTCCAAATCAAAACGCGTTGAGAATCGCTTCTGAGTACTGAACCGACTCTCATCGTAAAGAAGACACGACTCCATTGATCAGTTGTCCAGTTTTTGTGCTCCTCTGGCCCACTGTAAACGAGTGGCTTCAGTGGCCATCCAGCAGCAGGAGGCAGCGTTGTTCCAGGACGGTGGGCGAACAGGCCCCTTTGTGAAGGCGTCTGGCCTCAATCAAACCGCTACACTTAATGACACGCTTATGCAGGACTGCGACGGCGGCGCTGGCGACTCTGTCGATCTTTTTCGCCTGCAGGATGATGATATATCGGTCATCCCCTGCGGTTAATGCGTCCTCGGGCAGTCACACCAACCTTGCTTTCTAACAGCTGCATGGTTTGGAACGCTTTCCAAGCGCGCGAAACGACACTTTTGTTGATTCCGAACTCTGCAGCTACGCACTGGTGACAGTACGCCCCTCCTCCAAGCTTCCGATCATTCTTCCACGTGTAAGTCAATCAGTGATTTCTTCTAGCCATATTTCACGAACTGACTCACTGTACCTTGAAGAATATGGTGGTGCGTCTCCGTCCTTCATTTCATTCTACTGTTGAGCAGCGCGCCAAGAAATCAATCCACGCGTTTTGCGTACGCTCCAGATCCTTCTGACGTTTTGTTCCTGATATTTGCATACGCGCGGCGTTTCCACTGACTTACGTGTTCCCTCTACTGATCTCCAGACCACCTTTTCTACATTTCATGGCTATCTGCCTAAATTTTTACATTGTTGCTTCACAGAAGTTTTGCACACCGGTACCAATATATGTAATACACAAGAAAATGCCTGAAAAACTGTGATACCTATTGAGAATCCTAAATAAAATTACCATAGAGCGCAGAAATATTGCAGCATGAAGTAAGCACAAACTCTGGTAATGGCAAGTGCGCGGGCACCGACATCAGGATACAAGTAGACATGCTTATCGCGGCAAGATCTTCATTGCACTGATATAGAGGCGGATCCCGGGAAATCGTCAGATTTCAGTACTTTTTATATTCCAGGAATGGCACGGGGGCTTAAATAATCCATGAAGTAGCTATTTTTTTTCCTGGACTAGGGATTTCAACCTCGGCAATAAGTTTTAGCTTCCCTGCTGAGGCAATTTACGATGAATTCACTCGATAATTCATAGACAGAGGAAATTTTTCGGAACACCATCCATCTGTGGGGTAAGCAGCATGCAATAAAGAGAAAAGTAACACCCACACGATGAGTCAGGAATTTTTCAGTTTTGTCGTGGGAAAAATTAAAACCTTGCACAATTTTTGTCAAATCCAGTTTATGGTGAATGGCTTAAAGTAAAATCTGGTGTATAACGCGCACCTATACTTTCAAGCTGCATTTTTTTAGTTTTTAGGTATATTCGTATAACCTCGCCCCTTTTTTTACAGAAGGAACTTGAAAGGTACTTATACAATGCTAATATGTTTGAAATCGTTTATACGAGGTATTATCTTAGGTTTTTGAAAAAATAGTATACTTCTGGGGACTCTCTATAAATACTGACAACGTCATTGTGTCCACGAATATTGAAATAAAGTGTAAAGAGAACAAATTTTCAAGATACCAGAAACTGTTACAAATAAGCTGCAATAGTATTCAGAGTGAGAGAATACTAACGTCACCCTATCCAGCAACTCGAGGGCTTTTGACGACGAACCTCGCAATTTTGAACCATGATCAAGTGACGAGGACGACACCTGATTTATAAACCCCTCTCCTTACTTCCACACCACACCAACGGGAGAACCTTTAAACTCTCTGACATATTTAACGTGCATTTTCTTGAAATTAAAGCCGATTGGATACGTAAATAAATTAGAGCTTCCATTGAAAAGGTAAGATTTCGCAAGGTATGGGTTTATCAGCAGTAATGTAATCTAAATGCGACACCAACTGATTATGCGCATAGCATTTATTCATTAATCGAGAATTCTTATTTTAATGAGAAAAATAATAATACAATTGATTAACTTTTCTTTTACATGGTAATGGAATTAGTGATTTCTTTTAAAATGTGATCAAATTACCCGTTATTGAACAAGTGGATGAAGAGAAAATAAAACTTCTCTTTTTTTTGTACTATAATTTTTTTGCCTTAAAACAAACAAAAGCCTGATTTTACAACACAGTTTGTTTTAATTATTTACGTGATAAGTATTCATTATTTTTCAACATTAAACTTCATGCGCAAAAAATATTTATTGAATTTTTTTTTCTTATGTAGCAACCACGGATCTCACTTTATTTGATGATATTTTACAAAAAAAGAAATTAACAAGACTGTAATAAGGATTTATAGATGAAATAAAGTTCCTAAAAACTAAAAAAGAATTACTATTTTAAATCAAAAAAAGAAAATATAATATTTTGACGAATTAGATTAAATTGTGAAAAAGTCTTACATATACATAACAAAACAAATCTTCTATTTGTTTAACAAGAACTATGTTAATAAGTATGCATTTTTTAATATATAATGCATGTCAAGATTCAAAATAATGTAATTTCATTTTTCTTTTAAAAATATTCATAATTTTACCAATAAAAAATATAAACATAGTGTATGTGGCATTAGTCGTTCATTTATAATTTATTTCTTTATACATTTTGCACAAGGATTTTTCTTGAATTATGCAACTCATTGTTTTTGAAGTATTATCAATACAAATAAATACAAAATTAAAAACTTGCATATGTAATTATTTATTTATCGTTTAATTCTTCATTTACTTAGCTCAAGTAACAAATGTTTCTTCTACATATTTAGAGATTTTAGGTGACAGAAAAAAAATTAGAATTGCGTTTTATTTTTCGGACGAAAATTAAATACTTAACGAGCTCCAGTAAATTAGATGCTATTGCTCCAAGTACGAGAAAATGACCGATTGAAAACAATCTGAAAAAATCCGAAATGGAGAGGCAAAAGCTCTAGCGTAATTTATTAAATATTTCACTGAATTACTAAGGCAGAGAAAGATGCTACAGTACCAAATCTTACAACCCAAGTAAATCACTGCATTACCCACCCACCAATAAGAAGCAACAGAGGTTTTTAACGCGTTGAATGAATGCGCAGAAAGGGAGAGCAACTTATATTTTATCCTCTCCTTAACGTGATGCGGTAATGAACGCAGAAGAATGAGGAGTGGATTAAGACAGCGCAACTGCAACCACATACATTTTTTTAATGCAGGTTGCCTTTTTTTCCAAAAATATTATTTATTTTTGTGAAATATATCTCATGATTATTTATCAAACCAGTTTTTAAACTGCAATTTATTTAGTTAATGAAAAAAATTTATTGTATTATAAAAAAAAATATGACTGAAAAAAAATATATTGAATTATTAAATTTCATTAAAATATCTACACTTTTGCTTTGCAGAAGAATCTGTTTAAAGTTTTTTGTTTTAAGATTTTTTTTTATTTTTTTTTTTAGAAATTTTATGGGAATTTTTTTTTAAAATTTGGGGAAATTTTTTTTTTGTAACCCCAATTTTAAATTAAGAAATTTTTTTTAGCTACAATTTTTTAACCCAGATTTTGTAAAAATTTTAACTGATAAAAAATTTTCAGTAAACAATTTTTGAAAAAAAACTTTTTTTTTTATTCACCCCAAAAAATTTTTTAGTTTTTTTGGCAAATTCCCAAATTTCCCTTTTTTCAAACCCCAATAAACGAAAATCCTCAAAGTTCAAAAAAAAAAAATAAACAATTTTAACGAATTACATTAACAGATTGAAATGAAAAAATATTTTTTCAACATTAAAATTTTCTTTTTAAGATTTCGATTTCATCAAGGTTTGATAACCTTCCCCAATTTTTCTCATAAAAAAGAAAATTTTTTTAAAAAATTTTAATACATATTGGTTGTAACAAAATTTTTTTCTTTTGCATAAAAAAACATGAACTTTCTTATTGGAAGGTTTATTTCTTTTCTTTGTTCCAATAATTTTTTTTTATCATTACGGAAAACATATGATTTTTTTTTTTTGAAAAAAAAATTTTTTCTTTTTCTTCCGTTTTCCCAAAAATGTTTTTTGAAAAAATGAGTTTTTTTTAATTTTCTATTTTCCTTTGGATCAAAAATTTTGAAAAACGTTATAGCTCATTTTTTTTGGTTTTTTTTTTAAAATTCCAGGGGGCTGCCCCCGATCAGAGGTCCTCGTTAAACACGGGGGTCCTTTTCAGGAAGGAATTTTTTTTTTTTTGAAATTTGAAGGCAGGAATGATTTGTTCCGTTCTAAATATTTCTAATCAAAGCATTTTCGTATCCGTTCCTACGGAACGCAAAGCAAACGTCAGCTGACACAGGGGTATAGCTCAGTGGTAAAGCATTTGACTGCACATCCATAGGTCCCCGGTACAAACCCGAGTACCCCCGTCTTCAGGGAAGTGAAGAGAAATATTTTTTTGAGAATTTCGAAGGCGGCAATGATCTGTCCCGTTCTATATATTTCTAGACAAAGTATTTTCGTATCCGTTCCTACGGAACGTAAAGCAAAGGTTAGCTGACGCAGGGGTATAGCTTAGTGGTAGACCATTTGACTGCAGATCGAGAGGTCCCCGGTTCAAACCTGGGTGTCCTCTTCTTCCGGGAAGTGAAGAGAAATATTCTTTTTTTTTTTTGAGAATATCCAAGGCGGGAATGATCTGTCCCGATCCTTTTATATTTCAAGACAAAGCATTTTCATATCCGTCCCTAAGGAACGCAAAGCAAAGTTTAGCTGACGCGGGGGTATAGCTTAGTGGTAGAGCATTCGACTGCAGATCGAGATGTCTCCGGTTCAAAACCCGGGTGTCTTCTTCTTCAAGGAAGTGAAGAGAAATATTTTTTTGAGAATTTTGAAGGCTGGAATGATCTGTTCCGTTCTGTATATTTCTAGACAAAGCATTTTCACATCCGTTACGGTTCTGCGTCACATCCATGACGGTGTGCGCGAGCTTCGTAAAAATTCACCCTCATACTATTTCTCTAACGCAGTGTTTCTCAAACTGTGGGCGCGCCCCCCTGGGGGGGCGCGATAACCCTTCAAGGGGGGCGCGAGCATATCGAAAATAAAAGGTTAAAAAAAATTAATTTACTGGAATGAAAAAAAATACTTTCTGATATAATAAAAAATACAGATTTACATTGATATGATTTATTTCTGGTGAAAAAAGGTCATCAAAAATAAAAGATTCTACTTTGAACGCTCATTAGCTATCTTTGATCCTATAACTAAATAAAAAAAAAATTTTGTTTGCTTTACTGTAATCCTACGATGAGAGATTTTTTTATTACGTTTCTTTTAATCTAAAATATTACTTTTGCTGGCTTTCAAACTTACTGGTATGGTTACCTGCATCTCTTTTTTAGGGAAGTTGTAAATTATATAATTCTGTTTGCGTTTTTTTTCACAATGTGAAAGAGTTTTATGATACATGGATAAGCATATTGAGCACTTTGAAGGATTAATTGACCAAGATTTATTTTTATGAGTATACTGAAACATATAATACAAAATCGTTAATTCTGTGTGTGTGTGGGGAAACTGTTTATTTGTTACCAATGACCTTGACAGAGAATCCTCTAATATGACAGTCTAAATAGGAGCTAAAATGAATTGATAACATATCTCCTTTTTTGAGAGTGGCAAACGTTTTTTTAGAATTTTAAGGTACTTGTTTAGACCGAATACCCGGCACGACCACTATTTTTCAAAAATATTTTCTTGAACATGCTGCATTTTTCCCTATGAATAACTTAGTGGTTTTAATTGTGATGTTGTACGACTGATTTTGGTTTATAAATGTAAATGATCAGAATATAAAAAAAAGAATTGGGCATCTGTGATCTCTCTGAAAGGAAATTGAAGTTGATCAAACAAGGGAAACATTTGCTGAAATAATGCATATTAATCATGTTAGCGAAAGTAAATTTGAGAAAAGCAATAAACATGAAACGAAAGAAAAATTTTCAATAGCTACATTAAGAACTTTATCAAGAAAATATGAAGCCATAAGTGTACCGCAAAATGCACTTCACCTTATCAAAAAGACACAAGCAAGAAAAAGTTCAACAGGATATTTGTCGATCATCAAAGGACATTAAAATTACAAAAACGTGAACAAAATGTGACAGTTTTGCTTGCAAATAACTTACCTGTAATGTTAGCAAAAAGTGTCTGTGATTTGTGTCCTTTATTAAGGTCACGCACATTTGGAACAATTTAGTTCAGTTTTATTGGATATTTTCTCAAATTATGAAAGACAAATAGAAAAATCCTTGAAATAGGTAAGTATATTTTCTCTTAGTTAAATTATTCACTGAAATTGTGATTTTTATCTTGTATATTTTGAAAATAATTATAAAAAAAAAAGAATTGGGGTGCTTCCCCCCCCCTCGCGACCATTAACGTTAGTATCGAGTGCACACCTGGTCCCGGGCTTTCTCGCTTTAAATATTAAAAAATAACACAATTGTTATTCATTAGAATTTTATATTCTTTTTTTATTACTTAACATTCTGCGAGGCTTAAAATTACAGTTCATTCAAAACCGTTTATAATATGAGTATTCATTTCAATATATCATTTTACATTTTTGTATACATTGCATGCACTTGGTTTTACTCTCCTTACAATTAAGCTATTATATCAAGAATAATATATTATCATTTTTTTAAAAAATAAACTCGTGTTATATATAAGAGTGGGTACTTCAGCCAGTATAAGAACAAGTTTAATAATTATCAGTGACTTCCATGGGCTTGTCTTGCAGAGCAAAGTTTTTCAAAGGAAGGCTAAAAATTAGAAATTGACACTCAGAGTTATTTTTTGCTATTTAGCTCAGATCTATATTTTGTCTTCAAAGTAGCCATCGCAGAAAATCCGGATTCACAAAGGTATGATGTTAAAAATGGTAATAGTATACGAAATGCTTTTGTTTTCAGTGCAGAAAATTGAGTACCCACCTCTATCCAGAATTCAAAGAGTGATTTATTACAAAATTGCCCTTTAATTTCGTCATTGGATATGAAATCTATGAAGATCTCTTTTTCGGCAGTTGAGAGCCCTTCTGAAGTATTTTGAAATGGATTCCTAACCCATTCGTAACTTACTATCAATTTGCCCTCGTCTATGTACTTGTTGATGCTTTATTATCGTCGAATGCTCGCTGTGATTTAAAAATATATCTATGATTTTGTTATAATCCACTGCCGTAAATACTTAATACCGTGAATTACAATTAAAGCGTGAATTATGAAATGTACATTCAAGAGAGATTCGGTAGCTAATCGATTCAGCCAAGACTGACTAGAATTGTACGAAGTACAGCATTTTTACATGTTTTACATGTCTGTTAGGTTGCCTAGACTCACATGAACGTTCGCGAGAATGCCAGATGCAATGGATATGATAAAGAGCAACATAGATTAGGCTATTTTTTAATGACATTTGTACTTTTAGAAATGGATCTTGAAGGAAATAAATCTTTAATTAAATATTATTTCTCAATCGGTTTCAATTTAAAAATTAGAAAAAAATAACATAATTAACCTTTTACTTAAAAGTAATTTACTTAAAATATATATTACTTAAGATTAACATATATAAAAAATTTAATACTTATCTTTTTAATGCTGAATTAAGAACAAGTTTAATAAGTATTAGCGACTTCCATGGGCTTGTCTTGCACAGCAAAGTTTTTCAAAGGTTTTTAGAAATTGACCCTCTGAGTTCTTTTTCTATATTTAGCTGATATCTATATTTTGTCTTCTAAGCAGCCACAGCATTTTGCAATATGTTCCAATTTAAAAATTAGAGAAAGGAAAAATAACATAATAATTATCCTATTACTTAATTTTTTTTGCTTAAAAGTATAACATATACAAAATTTAATAATGTTATTAATTTGTACGGTTTATAATTAAGATCGTGTATTGTAGCTTTAGCGTCAAAAAGTGCATTATTATTGCATTCAGTAATTTATTAATGTATAAGAGGGGCGCGATAAAAATTGTGATTGAAAAGGGGGGCGCCAGTATTGAAAGTTTGAGAAGCACTGCTCTAACGCCCCAAAAGAAGTATAACTTAAAAAAAAAACCGAACGCGCGCGCGAGAGAGAGAGATAACGAAATCGGGGATACAGTTTGGTGTTGCACAGCTACATATCTATCATATCCATCCAAAACTCAATTACACCACTGTATAGCTAAAGAACCAAAGAACTAATCTCGCTAAGTAAGGACTATGACGTATTGCACGCGGCGGAGGAGGAAGCGCCGACATTTTGAGATCATTTTGCTGCCTATTGAGTTTTTCATTTAGTATAACTTTTGACTCGGAGAAGCTATGACATTTGTTTTAGTTTCAATCGTCAGCTTTCATCAAAATCTATCGACTGTATGTAAAACATTAGCGTGAAATAGTGACGGTGAATTTAATAAGGTATTAAAATAAAGAAAGTATTATAAAAATATATATAATGTCGGCTTGTCAAAAAGCCAAATACAGAGATTGTATTCGGTTAAAAAGGGCTCCTCAAGAAAAATCGAATGGTACCAATAAAGCACCATATGACCGAGTCAAGCAGTGCCGGGAACTCAAAAGAATGAATGCGGCCTTGTGGATCAACGACGGTGCCACTACATCTGCAACTGGGTCAGTTGAAATTAAGTAAGTGGATGATGAAATCGCTTCTATATCGACACCGAACTGTGCACGATCGTCGTTTTTGAAGACACGTGGGGAAGCAGCTAGTACACGTTTCACTGCGACGTTTGTCAATAATCCATTCGGACATAAGTGTGATGTGTGTGATCGTTTATGGTTTCTGCACATATTGAAGCCAATAAAAGAAAAACACTTACCGCTGCTTAATAATACTTTCCCTGAAGAGCTAGTGGCTGACTTTAAACTATACGATACGTTTAAGAACTCACTGGACTCGGACAAAGATCCCACGTTGTCACATGGGGGCAACATGGGGGTTGCCCGTATTAGATCCAATTAGTGCACGTCTATGGACCAAGACGGCAGCTATGGAGTCATCGGACAAGTCCTGTATCCGATGATACTATAGCTGCCCGCTAATGTACACCTGGATTTGGACACAATGGTGCAGCAGCTACCGCGTCAATTGGACGATGATCAGGGCTTCATTGTTAACATAAAGAAGAACATGATACATAGATCTACGAATCTGAGTGGAGTTTCAGGAAGTCAAAGGTAAGAGCTTGGCTACAATTCTTACTTCGTCAACCATTGTATAAGCATTACAAGATTGCAGTACACTGGGATTCATTTCATGCTAACACAATAACCAGTTATGTGGCACAGGGACGTCTTAAGGCATGGGCCAACTGGGCCCAGGGCCTCGCCCTCGATGGGGCCTTGTTTCGTTCTCGACTCTGTCTTAGTAAATAATGATCCGCATAATTTTAATGGTCGAATATTATTCCCGCATATATTCTCCAAAAAAATAGGGAATTTCATACTGCATGTCAACTGGCAAAAGTGACAAGTCTGTATTATTATGTAATGACCATTGTCCATGTCTAGGCTTCGGCTTAATACCATGAACAATCATTCAACTCACTTAGTCGAAATGCGGCCATCGGTCAACACGGTTTGTGCCTAAGTTTTTGAAATTGTTAGTCGCGCACATTTATTTGTTTCAAATTACTGTTTGAACAAGTATTTGACAATGCATGCTTTATACTGTCTACTTTCAAAGATTTGTGGTAGGGCCTACTTTTGCATAGGGGCCCAGGGCCTCAAAGAGTCTTAAGACGTCCCTGGTGTAGCAGCCAACGAAACCAGTGATCATCCGATCGAGAATCTACAGTGTGACGGAAGTGCACCGGAGTTGGAGGTTCTGATTGCAAGGTACTATGCTTTGGAATAAAGAACATTGTCTTGACATTGCTCCGGGCCAGCATTCAACACCACTGAACATTATTTAAGATGTGTATGCCGAAGAACTATCGTTTCTTTTGATATAGTACCGATGATAAAATGCCGCCGGCTACAGTTTCCCATCGCACCAGCGTGTGCGATCACGATCCAAAAATCCCAAGGAGGCACGTTCAATCAAATCGTGTACCAATATAATAAATCTCAGCAAAGGTAACTAGTTTATGTGGCTTTGAGTCGCGTCACATCGTTAGATGGCCTTTATATGACCAATACCCGAAACGATTTCAAGTTTTATCACGGATTTGTTCAGGCGTCTCTTACCGTTACAGAGGTACGCGATAAGTACCAGAGATTGGTCCAACATCCATTGCCGACACTAGTTACCAAAGTAAAATGTTTTGTGATAGTGCTCCTGACCAGTGTTGTCTCTTATACTTATCACCACCATTAATGCACAAAGCTTGGTCGTGCACTCAGGAGACATCTATACTGATTCCATCATCAACCGATCTATTTGGCAATCAGCAAAACTTAGACGGAAGATTCCATGCCAATGAATGTGCCTGGTTTTGATTCGGGATCATATTGCAATACTGCTAAGCGCATACAAATTGCAACTACATAATCGGTGGCGGTAACATCATCAAGTCGCAAAGCCGGTGGATTCGCCATATATCACAACATCAATAGCTTCACTGATTGTAATAGAGTTAACATTGACAGGGGTAATTGGAGTTTTCGGTTGATAGAGAAGCACATGAGATGTTTTATTTTAGTCTCGAGTGTAGTTTATATGTTAAAATAAACGCTTGTGATCCCCACCATCAGTAAACTCTCTTTCGAAGAAATTGGCCTGCTGAAATGGGTGATTCCTTCTCTTACATTTTACTCGTTTAAAATAATAAATAATTATGTTTTTAATTTCGAATTTTTTGTATTTTTTAAGACTTAAAGTAATATATATCGTTACGTAGATCCGGATTCGAAGATTTTATGCAAAACAATCACAAAGAACAATAAACAGTTCTTCAAGAGCGATGCGAATTTATTAACAAAAATCCAATCCTTTAAATACAGGATTCAGCAGCAATATTCACAGAGTAAATCTCCGAAGGTCTTCACACCTTCAACAGCAATCAAACACAATAGCCAGTGTTTAAAAATACACGTATGTAAAACATTATTCACAAACACAGCCGAGCTAATCGCTAGTCAAAACAATGTTCACTCTTCGCTGGTTGAAATCAGACTCATCGCCGTACTGGCAAGCATCTTTATTTATAAACGCGACAGAAACTTCCAGAAATATAACTGAACGTGACACGAGTGGAGAGATGTACTACTTTCTAGAAGATTCTAGAGGGTTCCTAACTTGCCAACATGGTTGCCAATGACGTCAAAATGGTCGCCAACTTGGTCGCCAAAAATGATGCCAACTTGGCTCTACCGCCAAGATTTCGCCAAGTTCTCATTGAATCGCCATTATAACGTAAGGGGCGGCATTGCTTGTGAATGGTACAATTTTAAAATGTGCAATAAACATAGCACAGAGTAATATAAATGCATTAAACACTCAAATATAAATTATTTACACTATTTACACAAAATTCGTAACAATATAATTGTTATGCTCCCTTTTCGTTCGCAAAAATTATTCTGTAGGTGTGTAGGGTCAGGTGGGGGAAAGTGGGCTCATGGGGTAAAGTGGGGGTATATTGAAAAACACCTGTTTTCTCTTTTTAAATAAAGACATTCAGTTATTTCTCTTTTAGAGAGATATATTGAGATTATAGTAAATATTTTCATTTTAGTTTCTGAAGTTTTCAACATATTTGATGTTTATTAAGTTTCTTGTTATGCTGTTTGTAAATGGTTTATTATTTTAGGCTGCTGATGAACTTTCTTCTAAAATCAATATTAACTGGCAAAGAATATTAATTTTAATTCAGACTTGTAGAGAAACATCTCAGGAACACATCCACATAAAAAGTTAAGAATACTTTTTTATTATTCTATTTATCATGAGTTGGTTTTTTAGGTGGGGTTATTTGGGGGTATGGTTAGGCTTAGTTAAGTGTTTTATGATAGGGACATTTTTTTTACCTCTACGTTAACTTTAGCAAATGTCTAATGCTCTATATTTCATTTTATAAAAGGACTAAAACAATTAATTTACTTAGTATTTATTCACTAGGTAATAATTTTAATACTGAAAAACATTTTGCAACCATTCGATGTTGGAGTGTTTTCTCCTATGAAAAAAGCGCAGAAGGAGATTTTGAAACATTGCTTTAGAGAAAGCAGATTACGAAATGTTTCTACATCATCATTTCCATTTCTCTTGAAAAAGTTGTTTGAAAGAATGTAGCCGGAAAATGCAGTGAAGGGATTTAAAGGATCAGGACTTTATCCTCTGAACAGAAAGGCCATCCGACACCGTATTCTCATTACAGATAAGGGGAAAAACAAAGAGAGTACCCATAGTACAAAAACAGATTCTTCCACAACTATTGTATCTTCTGAAGCTCTGTGTCACTCAACTCACCTTTAAAAGATTTAAAGAAACCAATAATACAAACTCTCTCTTTCACCCCATCTGTAAAAACATTTTAGCCATTGAGAATACAACGAGAAAGCGAAAAAGAGTACAGAGTAAGACTGGTGAGATTTTAACTAACAAAAATGTTTTGGAAAGGTTGGCTGCTGAAGAAAGTGACCGTAAGAATAAATTCCATCAAGTAAATATAAAGAGAGAAGGATGTAAAAGATACAGGGGAAAGTTTTAAAGTAAAGCAAGGATCATGGGTAGAAAGGTTGAGTACTGATTAAGAAGTCAATGATCTAAATTCATTGGACAAGTGATATAAATTAATGAGTTCTATCACAGAAAATGTCAGACCAAGTCACCATTGGAGGACTATTACACTTTTCCTGCCACTTATGCTGAAGGTTGTGTAGAGTTCAGTGATATATGCTGCATACTACGTTAACCTTATTTTGATAGCCGTGGTCATTGTTTCTTTAAATAATTTGTAAAAAAGAATTTTTTTGCCCATTTGTACCATTGTGTAAAATCAAGGCACATTTATTTCAGAGTATTCTTGTTTCAAAAAGTATATCTACCTATTTTCATTTAAAAATACACCAATTTTAGAGCTACCCCCCCTTTCCCCCCCATGGGGTAAACTAGGGGTATCAAAACATGTTCTTTCAAATGTATCACTGTGAGAAAACAATCTAACAAAATTGAATGGCTATGTTTCATGTTTAATCTATATGAATCCAATGTATATAAAATGCATCAAAAGTTTCATTAAAATTAATTTAATAGTTTGATTTTTAGGGCCTTCTCTAAACAAAGCTTGATTTTACCCCCACTTTCCCCCACCTAACCTTATCTATGTGAACAAATTCATCTTTTTCAAATATAATATTTTGCCTTAGAGAGAGGGGTGGCAAAACTACTACAGCCGGCCCTGGTCGGAGACTTTAATGTTAATGTCTCATAAGACCACTCACTGGCCGGCTTCATGTTTAGCGAGTTCAATTTGTCTTACTTGGAAACTTCAACAACGTTAAGTAATACCTGTATTGATTTAACGTTTACCAGGAATCTCGATGTATTATCCTGCATGCCATTTGTGTCGTACTTTTCGTATCACAGACCTATAATTAATAAAGTTATATTATAATACAGTAATTATTTGTTTACTTGATTTCTTTCCTGAACCCGTTGAAAGGAAATAGTTGCCATCATAAGCAAAACATGGAAACCCGGAAAACTTTTTAGTGTTCAAACATGATTATGACATACATAAATAAAATTTAAAACAAAAATATAGCCCGTTACGACACGTATTCACGTACAACACACGGCCGTGTCCATGACACACACATACAGCCCCACCATTTTTTTGTTACGAAAAAAATTTATATGAAAGTATTTTCTGAAATATTATTCTTTATAGTTTTGAAATATGGAATATAATCATTTTGTTTTGGATTGAATTAAAATGGAGACCATTGCTAGTAAAATTTGTTACGAGTATATCTTTATTTAAAAAATGAAAATTGTTCTATGAGGTGGTTTGTTAAAAGTATATGGGCTGCCTCCAACGGAATATAGGTAGGTATTCAGAATAAAATTTTCAGATTTAAAAGTCTGAAAAAAAAGGCTTGTATTTGTTTATTTGTTTCAATTTTATTTTATTTTTGCATGTTTTTTTGTTACAATATATATATATAACAAATGGTTTTATTTATCATTTATTTATTGTAATGATTACTAGATGGCGCCACCAGACAGAGTACTTGGAGGTTTTCTCCCTGGGGGAAAATCGGTAGTTGAATGATTAAGACGGTGGATTTTCTGGTGTACGCATCGCGCGGGAAGTCCTTCACCACGTGCTCCTGTAATTTTATATATGTATATCCTAGAACTGCATAAATGTACCTGTGTACAGTAAAAAAACTGTATTTAGCTCTGAGGTGAATAAATTTCATCTAATGATCTATCCATTCATCCCAGCGTACTAATATATATATATATATATAATGTTATGCTGTATTTTGTTCACAAGAACTATTTCAGTTTCATAGAAGTGTGTATCTATGAATAATTTAACTTTTTTATAATAATTTTTTCTTTGGGAATTGGGAAGGCATTTTATATTGTTACGCAGATCCGAGGGTTCGAGGATTTTATGCAAAACAATCACTAAGAAAATAAACAGTGCTTTAAGAGCGATGCGAATTTATTAACAAAAATCCAATCCTTTAAATACAGGATTCAGCAGCAATATTCACAGAGTAAATCTCCGAAGGTCTGCACACTTTCAACAGCAATCAAACGCAATGGCCAGTGTTTAAAAATACACGTAAGTAAAGATTATTCACAAGCACAGCCGAGCTAATCGCTAATCAAAACAATCCTCACTACTCGCTGGTTTAATCCAGACTCCTCGCCGTCCTGGCGAGCATCTTTTTATAGGCGCGACAGAAACTTCCAGAAATATAACAGCTCTTGTCATTGAACGTGACACTAGTGGAGAGATCTATTATTTTCTAGAAGATTCCAGAGGGTTTCGAAATCGCCAACATGGTCGCCAATGACGCCAAAATGGTCGCCAATGTCACCAAATTGATCGCCAACTTAGTCGCCAAAAATGATGCCTTGGTTCTATCGCCAATATTTCGCCAAGTTCTCATTCAATTGCCATTATAGCGTAAGGGGCGGCATTGCTTGTGAATGGTACAATTTTAACATGAAATAAACATAACATAGAGTAAAATAAATGCATTAAACATCCAAATACAAATTATATACACTATTTACACAAAATTTGTAACAATAGTTTTGTCCGGGGCCACAAAACTGCTGTAGCCGACCTTCTGGTGTGGCGCAGCTATTAATTTCAACAGAATAAAAAAGTTTCAAAATACAGTCACAATTTTTAAAGCTATGAGACACATTAAAAAAAAATACATTTCTAACATTTATATAATCACATTTCACATGAGAAATTTTAGAACAATCTCTGAATATTTTAAGTGATATGGAGATTAAAGTATATTGGTTTTATTACACTTTAAAAATATAGTTCCTTTTTTACATTACATTGTTTTAATTATAAATTCCAATGCCCCTTCGAACAAGTTGCCATTTTTTTTTTCATTTAGGAAAGCTTGTTATTTAAATATAAAGTTAAATAAATAGAATAGAACTAAATAAGCAGTATATTCCAGTTTTCTCTCTTCTCTTCTTTATTTTTTATAACACTACAGTAGAACGTCGTTTATCCGAACGTTTATTATCCGGAGCAGGTTTTTTTGTCAACTACATGTACTGTATATGAATACGTTTATATGATACTATTTATTTTTATTCGAGTTGACACATTTTTTCTTTTATAAAATGTGTATCGCATTTTTTCTCCTATACCGTAAGGCTAAAGGAGATGTCCCTTTATATGTTAAAAGAAAAAACTAATTATTTATGGAAAATTTTGAAATTTTTAAAACAATATATTATAAACAAATGCATGAGTTACAATGTCACAAATTTTTATAAAAATTGAGGCATTTTTCCTGCCCGAAAGTGTGCTCCGCGTTAAGTTCACGCTCTTGTGTATATGTCGAAAACAGCCTTAAGAAAGTAAAGACAGAAATGAGATCTACTATGAAAAATGAAAAGCTTAATAGAGTTTGATGTTGCTTTGCACTCAAAATGATATTGCCATGGGAATTGATTACAACGATGTTATTAATGATTTTGCATTGATCAAAACTCGAAGAAAACCTTTGTTGTACCAGTACAATAACAGTGACTCAACAAAGAATAAGGATGTCTAAAAGTAAATAAGCAATGTCGATGAAAGCCGATAAGTAATGAGAAAGATGATAATTAACAAGTTGAAAACAGTTTATATACACTCACTTCCAAAAATTAAGCACGAAGATGTAAAATGCAAAAAAAATCAAATACTGCTTTGATTGACACAAAATTTGGCAGTAATGTAGCATATATATTTATACATAAAACAAAATCAATAATTATATACAAATATGAAGACAATATTAAATTTTTGCAAGTTATCAGATAATGTCATACTGGAGACTTAAACAGAATTATGTATAAAGTGAAAATAAACAGCATAAAATGAAAAAAAGGACATTAATAGGGTATGTGATCCACCATCATCTGTATGCAAAGTTTACACCTTCTAAACATGCTTTCAATTAGGTGCTCAACCACCGCAGAACTAAGCAATCGCCATTCTTCTTGTAGAGCAGTTTCTAGCTCAATATGAGTGGCTGGAGGTGGGAAACGTGAAGATACAGCACGGCCGAGAGCATCCCAAAGATTTTCAATGGGATTAAGTTCAGGCGAATATGCTGGCCACGCCATACGCGCAATCCCTTCACACATTAGGTAGTCATCGACGATGTCAGCTCTATGTGGACGTGCGTTATCGTCCATTAAAAGAAAAGTATGGCCCCCTGCTGCAGCGTACAATCTCACAATGGGTTCTAGGACTTCACCTCGATACCGGACAACCGTCACAGAACCCTTTTAAAGATGTGCAGGTCGGTGCGGTATCATAATGAAATTCCTGCCCCCACCATAATGCTTCAGCCTCGGAATGCGTGATGTTCGGTGATGTTTTGGGGCGATTGCGTGTTCCTTGTTTACGCCATATCCTTATACGTTTGTCATCTGGCTCCGGAGCAAATCTTGACTCATCAGTAGACATGACATTGCCCCAGTCAGACACAGTCCAATTGCCATGTTCCCGGCACAACTTTAATCGTGCCCCTCTTGATTGGACGGATACAGGAACACAAACTCGAGGTACCCGACCATACAGTCCATTCATATGTAATCTTCGGAGTACAGTAGCTGCAGATATAGCTTTACCAATGGACGCCGTAACCATAGATGTCACACGTGTGGAGGTCGCTCTGCGATTCCGCTTGGCTACAATAGCAATACATCGATCTTCCGCGGGGATTAAAACCCTTGGGCGACCACCTACGGGCCTTCGGATAACTGTCTGTGTGGTTAGGAGAATTGTTTCTATAAACGTGAAGTTACAGAATGATGAACGCCGAAGAAAAGAGCAACATCTGTGACCGACTGTCCTGCTTCAATGCACCCCATAGCACGCCAGCGCTCAGAATCTTCTATTCGTTTTCTGAAAGTCATAGAAACACGTATGTCTTGAAAACAAATTGTACGAAAGTTTTAAACACCATCTATTAGCACTTACAATCAACTTCTGTGACCCTTCATAAAGCTGGCTTCTTATAAGACTGCCCATTTTGCATATTTTTGACATGAAAGCACGATTGGCTGTTACCTAACATATTTGCATACTTCCATCTACCTCTGCAGCTAATTGCATTCTCTTCAATTCTGATTGGCTTCCGGAAATTAGCATTTTCCTCTCCGTGCTTAACTTTTGGAAGTGAGTGTAATATTGTAAACTCTATTCTTAAGTTGCGAACAATTTCATTAATTTACTGTACTACTTTTCAAAAGCGTGGGTGGGTGGTCCGTGATGTCGTAAGATGAGAAAGATCGTGAGGGGCCAAACCGTGCCACTATTCTTTTCTTACGATTGAAAGTCCAGGACAAGGAGGGGACAATTGGTGGAGGATAATAAAAAGAAAGGGAAAATCCCATCCGAACCAAAACTGAAAAGGTAAGAAATGAAGAAGGGGGGTAGCTCTGGAAATAATGAGGATACGTAACACTTTAAAGAGCCTAGGGCATCAAGAAGGTTAAAACGGCCCTGGGTTTGGACCGAAATATTGACCATTCAAAAGTGCTGCGGCCCACGCCTCGCATCTGAAATGTAAATTTTGACAGTGTTTGTTGAGACAAAGCTATCGAGAAGAGAGTAAGCCCTGACTCTACAATGACCTGAAAGATGTCTCGTAGTCAAAGGAGGGAATAAGGATTTGGCGGGAGAAACGATAACATTCACTCTTCCATCTTGTATGCTTACATAGTTGATAGATTATCCCACGTGTATTTATATTCATTACTCAGGATAAATTGACTGGATTTTCTGCAAAAAAGATTATCAGGATTTCTTTATTATCCATAAAGATAAAGGTACGATATTTTGTATTATTCTATATTCCATAACTTTATTCTTGTCATTGAATTTTTTTCTTTTGAGTCTTGAGAACACGATATAATAAACTGACACATAAATGCCGACATCCTTGATTACTTGTAAAAAAAGATATTTTGTTTTATAAGAGAAATTAGTGTTTAAATGTGAAATTAGTGTTTTGTTTATTCTGTCAAATCTTAACTAACTGAAAAATATTATTAATAACTTAAATTAAAGCTGCACACATTTCATAATAATGCCTCGTTACTGTTGTGTGTACCAAATTGTTCCTCTAATAAACAGGGGCAGCCGTAAGTTTCTGTGTTTTGTTTCCCAAAAGATGAACAGTTGTTACAAACTTGGAAAAAGAAAATTCTTAGGTATTTTAAAAATACTAACAATAGTGTAGTGTGCATTAAACATTTCCCTGAATCTTTCATTGTGAGAAAAGATAAAATTACAGACAAGACTGGTACTGTTTTAGAAATACCTCGAGTGTATCCAAAATTATCAAGAATGCATATCCTTGCATTTTCCTTGGTTGTCCATCCTACTTGAATGAAAAGTTAAAGAATGCTCGGTGACAATACAACGAAAGGAAAAAATGAAACAATTAGAGGACCAACTGTTTACTAATTTCATTAAGAAAGACGAAATTACCAGTTTTGAATATTTAAAAGAAAATCTGCTAATGCGAGAAAATCCCATATCGGATTTCTTATCTAAAAAAAATGTTCTAAAACATGATTGGGAAAGATGCATAACATTTCTTTTTATTAATTGCAAAAATTGTCCTTCTATTTTAAAATCCCTGAAAATAAATACAGATATCTCTATTGCTATATTTAGTAATAATCGTGAATTAAATATACCTTCTGTTGGAAAAATTCTTAATAATCCTCCTAGTTTAACATATTTTAGCGAGTTGTTAAATATTCTTAATACAGTAAAGGTCTTTGAAGAAATCAGTTCCATTAATCCTGTTCCTCATCATGTTATGGCTATTCAATCGTGGGTAAAGTATATTGAAAATTGTAATGCTGAAAATTTTGAGGCAGCAAATTTTATTTTAGAGCAAATGAAATTATTAAATTCGAATAAACATGGCCGTAAGTATAGCAGTAATTTAATGGTTTTTTCTTTCTGCATGTACATTAAATCTACCACATGTTATTCCTATGTAAGAGATAAGGGGAATATAGTGCTCCCAAGAGTGTGACAATTAGAAAGAGTTGCATCTGGATTAAATGTTACTCCAGGTTTGTCAACTCTGGCTAATGAAAATTATCTTTGATGTAGGTGTAAAGAACTGAAAGACCATGTGAAACAGGTAATATTACAAATTGATGAAATTTTCATCAAATCAACATTACATATAAATGTAATAAAATCATTGGATTTACTGAGAAATGAGAAGCAGCTACTACGATTCAATGTTTTTTATACTCTTCTT
Source organism: Trichonephila inaurata madagascariensis (assembly GCA_019973955.1). NCBI lineage: Eukaryota > Metazoa > Arthropoda > Arachnida > Araneae > Nephilidae > Trichonephila > Trichonephila inaurata. The sequence continues at coordinate 67,865 of BMAV01003046.1, forward strand.
TATTCAGTAAAAATAAAGAAATAGTATCATTGCTTTATTCAGTAAAAATAAAGAAATAGTATCATTGAACCCTGTAAAGAACATGAATGCTGAAGACTTGCATTCTATGACTTTAGAAATTTTGTCACTAATGGAAAAGGTAGGTTTTTCAGTAGTTTGCATTGTAAGTGATAATAACACAGTAAATAGAAATTGTTTTTCTAAATTGTGTAATGGTACCATAAAGAGTGTTATTCAGAATCCAGCTAATAATGCAAAAAAAATTACATCTTATTTTTGATTCAGTACATCTTATGAAATATATACGAAATACTAAATAATTGGATAAATCAGAAAGATGCTGATTCTTCTTTAATGTATCCTGATCCTTCAGAATATTCTCAAATCCGAAAAGCATCTTTTTCATCATTATTTAAAATTTATAACGAAAAAATGAACATTGTTGTTAAATTAGCTCCTAAATTATGTTTATAAAAGCTTTAAAACCAACAAATTTTGAGAAACAAAATGTTAAATTATTTTTAAAAATTTTTGAAGAAAGCAATGTGACTGCACTTAATATATTAAAAGATAAATTAGACTACCCTGAAATTCTTAGGGACACTGCAATATTCATCAAACATGTTTTAGATTTATGGCAAATAATGAATATTAAAAATCCATCTAAAGGTCAAAATCTTAAACTGAAAAACAGCGTTCCCTTTTTTCATCAATGGATGATAATAGATTCACTTTTTTTTTCAAAATTTGTTCAGTGCCTGGACTGCTGGAAAAATTTAAAACAAAATAAACGAATAGATTGTTTAAGTGAGGAAACATTTTTTGCTTTGAGGCATACGATAAATACCATCCCAGAACTAATAAAGTATCTTTTGACGGAGCAGAATTACAAATATGTTTTAGCTGGAAAGTTCCAAACTGATAATTTAGAAGCCAGATTTGGGCAATACAGACAAATGTCCGGAGCAAATTATCATGTCATTGTGCAGGAAATTTTGCAAGCTGAAAAAAAGTTGTGCATTAAAAGTGTGTTAACTTTGCACTCAGATAAATATGGTACTATCTCACTAAAAAATTTAATTTCAAATCATTCAGGTGAGATATTTCATGTTAAAGTAGATATTACAGATTTCAACCAAATATTAAACATTAAAAATAAATCAGATGATATTTCAATAGAAGGGTATCAAGCTTTAACGTATATAGCGGGATATATATATATTGTGTGCATAATATAAAATACGAATGCTCCGTTTGCAAACATACATTTGTTTTAGATAAGCAGATTAATTTCGCCTCGGAAAATGTCGAAGGCACAAAATACACTGGTGTGCAAAACTTAAGCAACAGGTGGGTTTATTGCCATAACTTCACGAAAAATCATCTGAGAGACATGAAATTCTGAAATAAGGGAGAATATTATGTACGTAAAGGATGACGAAAGCATCGGCGCTGAAAAAGGAATAAAACGCATTCGGTATGGAATCAAACAAAAACAAGCTTTATTGAACGCATAGTATCGTGACTCATGATTGTCTATCCAACAGGAAGAACAACAAGCAGATGTTCCTTAATATGGTATATGCCCTCCCCTTACTACAATGGTTGCTTTGCACCGTCTCCACATACTCAGAACCAGCTGGTGCAACATTTCTTGAGGTAGGAGTGCCCATTCCTCAATCAACATCTACTTGAGTTGTTGGTTGTTCTCCGGATGATGTAAGCGTGTGGCAATACGTCTCCCCCAAAGCATCCCACACATGTTCGATGGGATTTAAATCTGGGGAGCACGCTGGCCAATCCATTCGAGTGATATCTTCACTTTCCAGCAGCTCCTCAACAGCAAGAGTGCGATGTGGACGTGCATTGTCATCCATAAAAATGAAGTCTGGGCCAATGGCACCTCGGAAAAGACGCACATGGGGGAAGAAGTACCTCCTCACAATAGCGATCCCCGTTTACAGACCCTCTGTCGAAAATGGGAAGCTCAGTTCCGCCGTTCAGCATAATGCCAACCCAGACAAGAACTTCAGGATTACCGTAACGATGTCTTTCCTTGATGTTACTGGGATAAAACCGGGTTCCGATCTCTCTCCAAATCAAAACGCGTTGAGAATCGCTTCTGGTACTGAACCGACTCTCATCCGTAAAGAGGACACGACTCCATTGATCAGTTGTCCAGTTTTTGTGCTCTCTGGCCCACTGTAAACGGTGGCTTCAGTGGCCATCCTTCAACGGGAGGCAGCGTTCAGGACGGTGGGCGAACAGGCCCCCTTTGTGAAGGCGTCTGGCCTCAGTAAACCACTACACTTGTCGACCTGTTGCTGTACAGAGTTTCTGAGCAATGGCGCTGGCTGACTTCTGTCGATCTTTTTTCGCCTGCAGGATGATATATCGGTCATCCCCTGCAGTTGTCGTCCTCGGGCGGTCACACCAACCTTTCTAACAGCTGTACCTGTGGTTTGGAACGCTTTCCAAGCGCGCGAAACGACACTTTTGTTGATTCCGAACTCTGCAGCTACACTGGTGACAGTACGCCCCTCCTCCAGCTTTCCGATCATTCTTCCACGTGTGAAGTCGTCCAGGTGATTTCTTCTAGCCATATTTCACGAACTGACTCACTGGCACTTGCAGAGAATATGGTGAATTGCGTCTCCGTCCTTCATTTCATTCTACTGTTGAGCAGCGCGCGCCGAAATCACGCGTTTTGCGTACGCTCAGATCGCTTCTGACGTTTTGTTCCTGATATTTGCATACGCATGACGTTTCTACTGACTTACGTGTTCCCTCTACTGATCTCCAGACCACCTTTTCTGCAATTTCATGGCTATCTGCTAAATTTTTACATTGTTGCTTAAGTTTTGCACACCAGTGTATTTGAGACTACTAGATAGAAAAGATTTAAAAATGCCCACAGATATTGTTATGAAAGTCATTTCAACGCAATATTTCGTTTTTAATTTATTAATATCGAAAACATTCGAATCGAAGTTTCTTAAAGTTGATTGCCAATTATCTTGCTTTACAAGCATAACAGAAGCGTATCTGGAACTACATGAGTTGTGGAATGTCTTGCATTCGCTTCATTCACCTTGTGTAAATATTTATTCAAAAAGTGCAGTGAAGAAATTTTAACCGAGAAAGATAACCGAAAAATGAAGAAATTTAAGGCCGATTAAATTAATGTTTGCTTTTTATATTTTTCTGTTTTATTTATTTAAATATTCAATTATCGATTCGTATGCTATTTATTGTGCATGTATATCTTTGTAATTTTTTTATACTATATACATTTTATGAACATGTTTAATTGTTTACATAATTATTATTTGAAGAAAAATTATTTATTTATTTACTTTATTCGTTTAAATTATTTTCATAAAGATTTTAGCATTCAAAGTGTGTAAAATGTTATTTTTTTAATTTCAAAACTTTAGTTTGATTTTTAGATATTTTTACCATAGTATAATATTGAATTTTAATGCATATGTATAAAAATAATGTAATTAATAGTTTAAATACGTTCATCACAAATGCAAATGATTCAAAATTTGAAACTATTTAGTACGTTGCCTCATTAATGATATATTCCATGAAAAGTTTTTTTTTTTCTGATTAATTATAGGTAAGTGTATTTACTAATGTATATATATTTTTAACATCCGATATTTGCTATGTAATTATTATGGTGTCTAAACTGTTCATGTCATACGCATTTTTTATGTAATAATATGCCTTAAATACTTCACTTTTCATATTTTCTTTACAAGTAAATGTTTCTTTTTGTATTTTACACTTTTGAATATTGAATGAATGAATTATTTTAATTGAATTTTTTTAACGTATAATTTAGAATCCATTTTTAATATATAATTACTGTAGTGTCTAAAACTGTTTATCATTTCTATATTTGTATACATTTTTGCATGCATTTTTTTTCATAATTCTTTCTTTTGTTATGATTCATTGATTCTTAGAGCATAAAAAATGTCATTTCACAGGAAAAAGGAACTCCAGCTAAATGGTTCTTAATTCACATGATTTTTTATTAATATACCTCTAATGCTCTACTTTTCAAATTTTCTTTGCAAGTAAATGTTTTTTTTAAATTTTATCTGATTGAAATTATTTTACATTGAGTCAATTTTTTCTTAGATTTTTCTTATACTGTTAGGATCCTTTCATGAGTGATTTTGTCCCTTTTTCCGGGAAAATATTATGCATCATTCTAGCGTATTAATACATAACTTTCATCAGAAAATATTCAAAGTGAGAATTAAATATATATATATATATGTATATATATATATAAATGCGGAAATATTATGAGTCTATGGCATGAAAAGAAAGAAATGTTCACAGCTTTATATTCCTCACAGAGCGAATGTGCGTAGAAAAGCTTTCCCTCCTTTCGTGACGTCATCAAAACTCTGTCGCGGCCTGGTCCTTTCAAGATAGCCTGGTTGAGATTGTAAGAATGTAAGCCGGATCACGGCAAGTGTGTGTCTCATCAAATATTACAATAATTAATTTGTGACGTCGTTCAATATTGTTTGTTCATTTAATGGATAAGTGCGGATATACACATATTCGATTCTTTTATTAGTGACAACAAATCGTAGGGAAAGTATGTCAAAATCTCTTGTCGTCGGATTTTATTACTTACCATATATATTTTTTAAAAATTTTAAGTTTTTCGAAATAAACTTGAAAAATTATAAATGTACAGCAAATGCATACAGTTTATTATCTATACCAGTTTTACCCAACCTGCTTACTGCCACGACCTGGTCAACGTTTGATAATTTTATCGCAGCCCGCTGAGGTGGGGGATGAGGATTTTTTATATTTTATATTGTTTTGACTTAATAATTTTAGTTTATATGTATTTAAATATTCCTTCGGAATAAAATACCACACCAAAAAAAGTAAAAAGAATGAAAAAAAGATGAATATAAAGTGATTTAACATGAAGTATAAAAGTGATTTTCGTGGAAAGTCGCGCAAACTCGAGAGAAATACATCATAGTAAATAAAAAGAAATAATTCAATGTTCCCCGGGCAGCCCGAGGGCTGTGGACCTCTGATCTATACTCTAATAAAAGAAAGAGGTTGTGTGCATGTGTGTGTCCACGATGTTGCACAAAAATAAAACGTGAAGTTTTGCATGTTGGAACTGTAGGTTTTGATGCTGCGCACCTCAAAGATTTTCTTCAGAATCCACGTTAGATTTTTTTAAAATTAAATTTTAAGCGATTTTCCAACTCTAGCAATATGACGTCATATGATGTCACGTCTATCTTTAAATACAAGCATTTATGCTTCGTGCAATTTTTTTGAGGAGTGTACATATTTTTCATCATCCTCGTTGGGTCAACAGCTTCGGGTAGGCCTTGGCCTTCTTCTGAATATTTTTTCTTGTCGGCAGTTCCATACCCTTACAGTCTTGAAATCAGTGTTAAGAGAGTTCATCCATCAAAGTCGTGGTCGTTCTCTAGTTCTGCTACTCATAGAATTATGTTTGAAGATCTTACATGTTTGGCTAGTAGTATCCAAGAGGCAAATATGCCCTGCAAATTTAATTCTACTTAATTTAAAAGTAGTACTATTGACAAGGAACATGAAAATGAAATTCGCAAAGAAGCTCCATTTTGGGAAATGGTTCTTCAAAGTTTATTCGGTATGACACTTACACTATATCAAAAAGTAATTTGGCCTTCAGAGGTTATCGAGAAAACTTAAGTCAGAAGGATACTATGGAAATTTTCTATCCTTTCTAGAGATTGTCGATCGATATGACTACATACTGCGGCAAGTTTTGCCCAAATGTCGTAGTGATTTTTATTTCTAAGTTTTGTCATCATTTTGTTATTTATTTTTTTCGTTCATTTTTTATTAACTATTTGCATTAAGTTTTATTCTTATAATCATGTATTTTTCATGTTTCTGGACCGACAAGAAATTTGAGTACGACTATTCAATATGAAATGATTGAGTGTGCTTGAGGATGAAACTTGAAAATCCTCTGATAGAACAAATTAGAGCGTCACCGTTATTCGTCGCCATAATGGATACGACACAGGACACATCAAAGTAGATCTCTCAGCTAAGCATTGCTACGAGGTATGCAGTAATAACCAGATCAGAAAATGCACTGCCAGTTGATATAGAAGTACAAAAATTGTTTCTAGGCTTTAATGCAGCAATCAAACATGGAGTGACAGATTTAGTCAACCAGGTAACTATATTATTTATCGACAAAAATATCAACTTCAGAAATGAGTGGGTCAAGATTATATGATAGAGCCAGTGTGATGAGTGGTATGTGTAATGGTGTACAAAAACAGATTAAGGCTATTCAGCCTAACACGGAGTACGTACGGTTAGTGTGTGATAGCCTGGCACCATTTCTCGAATCCTGGTTAAAATTGTCCGAACCCCTCTTTCTGAACTGATACCGTCGGCCACTAATCTCGAATCCCCAATCATCCCTGTCAACCTGGGTTTTGTTCTCGAATCATTGGTTCCTCTGGGGTCTCAACTTCTTTAGGTGGGTACGGGTGTCACAATCCCGAGGTACTCTAGTGATATTTACCTTTTCCCTAGGGGTTTACTGTCTTTGGTAAACACGGGTGTTACGACCCTGGGGTACCCCAGTGATCCTTCTCTATTTTCGACCCTACATCATGTCATCCAATTTCTTCTTTTTCCGTCCAGACCATAGACCTATGAATGTTTGGCGCAGTATAGCCAAAACTGACTCTTGCGCCATAACACACCAAACTCAACTCAACTCAGCCTCTGGGGTCTATTCCCGTACGTATTTCTGTAATTATCTCTCCTATCATTTTGTCGATCCAAAACTTCTGCATCTCAACAATTTCTACTTCTACGAATGTCGGGAGACCTCCGACGATCCCAATCTAGTCTTTCCCTATTATAATTTTTACTCGAACCCCGAGTCTCCCTGTCCGAATATCTTTCTTCAAATTTTGAGATCACCTGTAACAACTGAGCTCTAGTGGTGGGGTTTCTAACCTGAACATACTGAACATACATCGAACCTGAGGTTCGAGTCGAGCCATAATATGCTCGACCACACACACACACACACACACACACACACACACACACACACACACACACACACACACACACACACACACACACACACACACACACACACACACACACACACACACACACACACACACACCAACACACACACACACACACACACACACACACACACACACACACACATACACACACACACACACACACACACACACACACACACACACACACACACACACACACACACACACACACACACACACACACACACACACACACACACACACACACACACACACACACACACACACACACACACACACACACACCCACAAACCGCTTCTGATATATTTAGTCCCAAAAGCATGTATTTTGAAAAGTCCGATGGCAGCTTGACCACTATTTTGATTTGAGGGTAGAACCTCATTTCCCAACTCCGTCTTATTTCGAACTGCAGGGAAATTTTCCGTTAATGCCTCCCTTAATTGTGCAAAGTCAGTGTGGCTGTCCACTGCACTAAAGCATATCAAATATTTCAAACCAATCCATAGCTCGTCCCTGAGATGGCCCTTTAAATATGAAACGCCAAATTGCTGGGTATCTCATGATATTATTCTCAATGCATTCTAAAACTCCTCGACATTTTTCGACCCAGATAAAAAAAGTTCAGAGCAAAACCCTCAATTCGGATCAGACTCCTAGGGTTAGGAAATTAAGATCACCTTGGGAAAAACCAGTTGAGAGCCATTGTGATTGAATCCCACCTGGGAAGCCATCTCTTCATCTACTTGACCTAAATCTGTAGGGGAAAAGATTGATGACCCCAGCCTTGAGGGAGAGAGAATCAATTTATTATTATCAAATATAATAATCAAAGACAAACTTTCTATAGAGGGAAAATCAAAGAGTGATATATCGTAGCTCAAAATTTTATGTGAATAAGCGCATTAATTCCTAATAGTTTAACTTTCCTCAAAAGTTATATTGAGAATCTTAACTTCTTTAACTTATTTGAATTGCTAATGTCCGTCCTATGATCACGCGTCTAAATTTCGATACTTATCGTAACAGCACTGCGTTCAGAAACTCAGCTTCTTCTTCGATTACTAAACAGTCACTATATATATATATATATGTAGGATATCCCATTTGTAAAAGGTTAGATCATATCCCTTTACCGAGGTCGGCAATTCTGATCAAAAAAGTATTCCACATCAACGCCATCTAGCGTCCTTTTAAAACTCCGACATCAACCTTTTCGGCAGAGGCCCACTAACACTCGTCAGAGAAACGTCGTATTTCGCGCGTCAGCGCCATTCGTCCACGCCAGGCGGTAAGTCTTAATAGGACCATAATGAGTTCTATTTAATCTCAATTGCCTCCCTTAAAGTAATGTGATCTAACTTTCCTATTCTTCCGAAATATGCTTATCCAACTTTCTTATTCTTTTGAAATATTCCCCATGTAAATACTCCCCTATAATTCTTAATAAATTATTTAGTTTTCAACTAGTTTCTTTCTTAAAATATGTTGTCTATTTTATTTCAAAATTAACTAATACACCCTAAAACCCCTAGACACCATGCCATAAAAACCCCACTATCTAGAAGAATCCCACCTTTTTGGGAGATTTCGGTTGGATTCCCACAGAAATAATTGGGGATCGCTCCGGGATTGATTTAAAATCTCTTTCCTAACCTTCTTTTTTTTTGGAAAAAAATTGACTTAACGCCCAAATTGAAAACGCTGACTGAAATGGCAACAAACGGTTTGCCCTCATAACAACTACTAACATTGTAGCAACAGTGTTCCTTTTATGGAGTTATTTTCGTACTGCAAGTATCAGTTCTGAAAATTGATCCAGTCCATTCAAAACTTCATCTGCAGCATCCAAGAAATTACGTTTTCAACAACTGTATTAGGTACTGTTTTTTTTTTATGTTCTTCATTAAAAGAAAGGAAATCTCTAAAAGAAAATTGCAGAGCCATCGTCCATGCTGTTAATATCAAAATTGTGTTTGAATTTTTAAAGTATATAATTTATATTTTAAAGCATTGTGACATCTCTCGCGTTCCTCTTCTAACATAACTCCTACGTTCTTTGACGGCCACGATTAATGGAAAACTTTTCCAACCCAATTCTAAGAGGAAAAACGAATCAACAATGCAAATAAGATATCCTTTAAAAGGATAGAAGGTTTAGTGAGAGAAGATGGCAATCTTAAGAAAGCTTAGTGTGGAGCAGTTCGGAACAAGTGTTTAGACGGCCTACTCACAAGAAAGACGGAAACGCCTACCCTCGATAATAATATTTATAAGGAGGAGCAATTGTACACGAGTACATCTATCTGCCTACAAGTATCAGAATCGATGAGTCTTCACCCAAGGTAGGAGGATTATATTCTAAACGATAGTATAATATAGAAAGTTAGATTAGGCAGATAATTAATTATATTTTGGATAAGTGATCTAGTTGTGCGATCTGACTTAAATAATCGGCATACTTTGTGGTTTATTCTCACTTAATATAAGTTTGTTCATTATATATAAGTAATTTAAGTTAAATTCTTAATAAAAGTTGTATTAAGAATTATAGAATGTCTCATCCTTCCAATAATCCCACACCTCTAACTTACGCGGACCCACCACGTCATAGCTATCGACAGATGGCTATGTCACAACATAATGTTTATCTTTAAAATATTATTTTTCTATTTGTGCATATTTAATCGCCCGTATTAAATTCTTTGCAAGTATATCTTTTAAAATATTAAGGAAATCGATGAACATTCAAGTTAGGAATATTTGTGTAACAATCTATTTTATGTTTTAAAAAAAAATGCCTGGTTGTTTTTGCCCTTTGACCGGTGCTTTTTTAGCTCATCAAGAAAATCTCGATTGAAAAAATTTTTTTCCCCACAGCTGTTGTGTAATAAATTAATCTTTTCCCCATTTTGAGAAGAAATTTCACTGAATCATTTTTGTTTTTCTTTTAAAACATCTTTCATTTTTAATTTATTGAGGGAAACATCCTAGATGATAAATTTTTTAATGGTGTACTTTATCATTCAATAAAATAATATTTTGAGTTCTTTTTTTGCCCCGGGGTTAATTTTTTCTATTGAAACGTGTGCTTTTATTGGGAATTTGATGATGAGATGGGACCCTTGAATGATTTTTTTTTTTATTGGTGTAAAAAAAAAATATATGAGCTTTTTTTTTTAAATGACTAACTTCAAATTTTTTTTCTTTTTTTGAAGGGGATTAAATTTTTTTCATTTTATAATAAATTTAATTTCATTTTTTTAAAACAAGATTTTTTTTTTATTTAATTTTTTTTTTACTTTAAAAATTTTTTTTTGCATTTATTATAAAAAAGGGAGCAACTGATATATTAAATGTTTTATAGAAATTTTTTTTTTTTGGTTGAAATTAAAAATTGGAAGTATTTCAATTTAAGTATTCCCTTTTTTTAGCTCGCACTGTTTTTTTTTAAACATTATTGGTCTAAAAAATTTTTTTTAAGTGTATAATTTTTGAGTATTTCATTGCATATTTAAGGGTTTTTGGGCATTATAATTTTATCCTACAAATTTTTTGTTAATTGAAAGCGAGATTTGTTTTATTCTATAGTGATACCATTGTTATTTTTTGGGAACCCTTGACTGTTTAGTTAATTTTTTACTAAAAAAAATTTAAAATTTTAAAATTTTTTAAAAGGGCCCTTTATCTCGGCAAAGTCATTTTTCGTCTTAGCCACAGAACTAAATTTTAAAATTCGATTAATCTATGACCACCCTTTTACTCTAAAAAGACCTAATTACTAGTAGTAAAAAGAATATGACGAAGATCTAAAAAAACCTACACAAACGTGGGTAGAGGATCGTAAAGCCAAGGAAGTAAAAATTACATGAAGAAGGGGAAGAAAAATAACGCATGAAGAACGGGAAAAAAAAATTTTCCCAAAGCCAATGCAGAAAGAATACGCATACAGGAACGAGAAAAAAGAATCACATCAAAAAATTGAAGTTTGATGAACAAAAACGAAAAAGACGAATTTGAATTGGAAAAAGATGAGGATCCAAGCGCAATTAAATTAGTTGCGGGATACATCCAAAGGCAGTAATCCCAAATTTCCACGTCAAAAAAAGTGTCAAAATTTATACATCGTTTCTTTTTAAAAAGACATCAGTCTTTATTTTAAAAATTATTCGAACGTCAAGCGCAGATACTGGATATAAACGATTTTTGGGGTTTTCCATCTGTTAGGCTTATTACCGGCTGAAATATCTCACATCATGGCGAGGGGCCTGATGAAAAAAGCTCACTTTACAACATTTTAAAAGATTTTACTACTGAAACGTTTTAAGCTAACTCCAGAAAATTTCGACAGCTATTTGTTTCTCATCAAAAGGCCCCGAAAGAACATGGATTGATTTCTACCATGAATTAAATACTTACTTAAACGGGGGCTGGATAGAGGGTTTTAAAAAGATAGATATTTTAAAAATTATCTGATCTAGTCATAACGGATAAACAAACGGAAAACACCTTTCGAATTTAAAAATATTACTTAGATGAATGGCCAAATATGAACTCTCCTGTTCAATTAGCAAAAAAAACTCGAAGAATTCGAAGACGTTAAAATGACCCCTGAAGCAAAAGGGAAATCCTTTTGCGAAGAAAAAAGGAATTCAAACCCGTTAAAAAAACTCGTAGAAATGAAGAAAAATTCGAATACTATAACAAAACCCAGATAAGTTTCCAGCGTAAACAAACCCCCAACAAACATTATGAAGCTCCTGTCACCAAGTACGAAAATGTTCAAAGATGTAAAGACAATGCACAAAAAAGGGTATTACAATAAAAATTACGAAAAACACCCAAACTACAATGCTCAGACGAATTATTCAAAAAGAACGTCCGGGGAAACTTGCACACCCCCATCTTTAAAGGGAAAAGGTTTACGTACTAAAAAATATTTTCCGGAAAAAGAAAAATCACGGCGCTTATAGACAGTGGTAGTACCGTAAGTTTGCCAGAGAGAACACAAAGGGGG